>PVKU01001546.1:90500-291933 GCA_004027475.1 Anoura caudifer
TTTTTTTTTTTTTTTTTTTTTTTTTTTTTTTTTTTTTTTTTTTTTTTTTTTTTTTTTTTTTTTTTTTTTTTTTTTTTTTTTTTTTTTTTTTTTTTTTTTTTTTTTTTTTTTTTTTTTTTTTTTTTTTTTTTTTTTTTTTTTTTTTTTTTTTTTTTTTTTTTTTTTTTTTTTTTTTTTTTTTTTTTTTTTTTTTTATCCAATGAGATATAAATGGCTGTTGGCTGAGTGGAGCTCCTTGGAATGTTTTTAAATTCCTGATAAAATATGATATTCACTTGGAGTACTCCTTTACATCTGTTCCTTTCACCTCTTCCTCCCTAAAATGTAGACATAGAATCTGAAGTTTAGCGGTTATCTTGCAATTTTGTGTCCCTAGACCAAAGGACTAAAAATGGAAGAGTAGAAGAATAGAAGGCTTTTGGTTTCTTGTTGGAAAGAAGAGCCAAAACCAGCCACCGTTAAACTCCAGACTTATAGTAATACTATATGAATAACAAATCTCTCCTGCTTTAAACTACTCTTAGTAGGATTTTCTGTTACTCATAGAGCATATGCCTAAGGCGGACAGTCCTCTTTCCCTAGAGTGGATAGAACAAAGTACAAAGGGGCTGGGGGAAGAGGAGTCTGGAAGAAGTTACTCTGCCTCTATAGAAATTCTGCCAGTAATTTCAGAACAAAGTTATTATCATATCTTATTTTTCCAAATTAAATACCTAAAAATGAAAACAATCATTGTATCTTTGTCTTTATTCTCAGTAACAAACAGTCCAATGCCCTGCAATACTCTTGCCCTTTCTCCTCTTTCCTCCTGTCCAGATTAGCAAATAAGACCTATTGATAATAGATTCTGCATGCTAGGTATTGCAATAAAGATATGAAGATAATAGTGGTAGCCCCTGCCTGGGAGAATTTTACAGCTTAGTAGGACAAAGAAAAGAATGAACATGCATCTGGCATGCTATATATATGTAAACAAATTAATATGGGAAAAAGGAGCTAAATCTAATGATGTCTGGGAAAGGGAAGAAGAGGGTTGTAATAATTTCAAGATTTTTTTGCCAGTAAGTTACAAAGTTAAGAAAATTTCTTTTGGTAATGTGTTTTTAAAGGGGTTAGACTATTTTTGTGTGATATATCTTAACGAATCTGGGGGAACTACTGAAGAACCCAAGGTTAGAATCAAACCTATTTGACAGGAGAAATGACATACATAGATCTTGTTAGTATATTTTCTGAAGCATTCCAATTTTTCTATGTGTTTGTATATGTGTTATAAAATTCATATTCATACAGTATCATGTGGTATGCATTGTTCCATAACCAGCCTATTCATTAAGCCATTTCTCATAAACAATCTCATGATAAAACACATGGATATCTACCTGTTATCACTTATAATAAATATAGACTGTTCCATAATAATATGAATATAGGCACAATATATGATGATTTATCATATATTTAGGTTGTTCACAATTATTTGAATAAAACATCCTTGTACCTAAAAACACACTTTTATTTCACTGGGCCTTGGGAAAAAAAGAATCTGCAGCAGTTCTGTAACCAATTCCCTTTCCCCTAGAGATGTACTGGAAAAAAGAATGATTGCATTAATTCCCCTGGCAAACATGCTAATGACCTCCTGGCAAACATGCTAATGACCTGATAAACCCACTAATTATATTTATTAGCAGAAGGATAATGGTAACATTTTATCTATGAAGGAATCTTTAGCAGGAAAAGTCTATACCATTGAAATTGCTTATTGTAAATACATCTGCAATTAACACTTTTATGCAGGGGTGGCTTGCTGTGGAAGTTCACAGAAGCTGTGTAATTAAGTAAGATAGCCCAAATGGCATCCTGGTGTGAGTGATGTGTCTGATACATTGCTCAAATGCTTCGTCTCTTAATCTGGAGCCAAATTATGTCCCATTGTGAAAGAAGAAAGTCTTTTTTTTTTCTTTTTTTTTTTTTTTTTTGAAGCTGTATCTCAGGGTCTCTGATACCTCCAAAGGAAGAATTCTTCACCTACATTATTTAAATCATTGGTGAAGTTTGATATTGGGTAACATCTATGACTTATGTAGCTTGATTTAACAGTATAATACTTTGTGCCACCACAGATAAATTCAAGAAGGGGAATTCTTTCATTTTAGACACTGTGAAACCTATAACTTGTTTATTGAACATTCTAAACTTGGTAGGGTCAAACTACTTATTTCTATGCTCTCTCAGATTTCATTTTTTTCTGTTCCTTAGAGACATCTTAGAAGTTCCCTCGGCTTTTTTGTTACACTCACATATTTATTTTTAAAAAGTTCAGTAGTTTCAAGTACAATTTAAAAGTCCAATTGCCTATCCAATTTATTGCACGTCTCCCTTTCTCCTGAGTCAGGTAGGCCTGGGGGACTTGAGGTAGAGAAAAAACAATGTCTGCTCCTAAGATATCCATTATACCTCTGTTTTCCCTCTTAAGCATATCCTTTTTTCCATCTACTAGTATAGGAAGGTATGATAAAAATTTTTAAAAGACAGAGGGAAAAGTATTTTTTTAAAAATTAAGTTTGTGGTTAGTTAGGTCATCTCTCGGCACTGCTGATGGTTTCTTTTCCTGTGGCAGGCATGCATATGCTGGCTCTCCTAGGGTGCTTGCTTCTGTGATCCTAGTTGGGGATCTTTTTGGTTCTTTGACGTAGGAGATCTGCTCCATTGATAACTGTGTCAGACACATTTCAGTTCATCTTTCTGGATGTCAACGCAGTGTTTTATTTCTGGGTTCCCCTTGCCTGGTAGTCAGCCTTCATGGTTGTGAGATGAACACAATGTTTTAAGCTTTATTGCTTTCTGTAAAGTTCACCTTCTCCAAGGCAAAAATGACAGTACAGACTATTC
This sequence comes from Anoura caudifer, assembly GCA_004027475.1. Lineage (NCBI taxonomy): Eukaryota > Metazoa > Chordata > Mammalia > Chiroptera > Phyllostomidae > Anoura > Anoura caudifer. Next base: position 93,396 of record PVKU01001546.1, read on the forward strand.
CACTTTGCCCCTTCTGTTCCTTCTCTTTCCATTTCTCATTTCCCCTCCTGCTCAGATATTCCTGTGTGACAACCATTCAGTTTGCTCTGGAATAGAATCCTCAACTAATGAATGAGATGCCAGTCTCTTTAATGGATTCTCTCAGAGCTTTGTTATTTGGTTTTAGGAAAGGAGTAAGACACAGCTCTGTATATATGAAACACTCAAGATACCCTCTGATAACCTGAGTTTTCTTGCTCTGATGTATTTATCAACCAGGAAGAGAGTGAGGCTTGTATGAAGGCTAATTATTTGTTTTCTTCTTCTTCTTTTTTTTAGAATTTTTGTTTATTTATTTTTACTGAATTTACTGGGGTGACATTGGTTAATAAAATTATATAGGTTTCAGGTGTGCAATTCTGTAACACATCCTTTGTACATTGTATTGTCAAGCCTCCTTCCATTACCATTTATCCTCCTTTCACCCTTTTCCACCTTCACTACCTTCTTTTCCCTCTGGTAATCTATGAGGTGTTTTGCTTAATCTCTTCACCTTTTTTACTCAACCTCCACCCCCACCCCCTCTGACAGATGTCAGTCTGTTCTCTGTATTTATGAATCTGTTTCTATTTTGTTTACCATAATAGTTTATTTTGTTTATTAGAAATTCACATGTAAGTGAAATCATATGGTAATTTTCTTTATCTGACTGGTTTATTTCACTTAGCATAATGTTCTCCAGGTCCATCCATGCTGTTGCAAAGGGTAAAATTTCCTTCATTTTTATGGCTGAGTGGTATTCCATTGTGTAAATGCACCACAGCTTTTTCATCCACTCATCTACTGATGGGCACTTTGGCTGCTTCCAAATCTTGATTGTTGTAAATGACACTGCAATGAGCATAGGGCAGTGGTACATTCTTTCAAGTTAGTATTTCAGGTTTCTTCAGATATATTCTCTGAAATGGAATTACTGGGTCATAAGTCAGTTCCATTTTTAATTTTTTGGATTTAACTCCATATTGTTTTGCAGAGTGGCTGCATCAATATGCATTCCCACAAAGAAATCATGAGTGTTCCCTTTTTTTCACATCCTTGCCAATGCTTGTATTTTTTATTTTGATAGTAATTCTGAAAATTGTGAGGTGATATTTCATAATGATTTTAATTTGCATTTTTTCTGATGATTAATGACATTGAGTATTTTTTCATGTGTCTATTGGCCATCTTTATGTTCTATTTGGCAAGGAGTTATTCAGGTCCTTTGTCCATTTTTTAGTTGGGTTGTTTAGAGGTGGGTGTTTTTTTTTTTTTGGTTTTGAGTTTTATAAGTTTTTATTTTTAAATAAATTTTGGATATTGACCCCTTATCAGAAGTACCATTGGTGAATATGTTCTCCCATTCAGTGGGTCTTTACACTTGGTTGATGGTTTCCTTTGTTCTCCAAAAGCTTTTTACTTTGATATAGCCACATTTGTTTATTTTTTCTTGTTTCCCCTGTCTGAGCATATATATCAGAAAAAATATTGCTATGAGAAATGTCTGAAATTTTACTGCCTATTTTTTTCTTCCAGGATTTTTATGGTTTTGAGTCTAATATTTAAGATTTTAATAAATTTTGAGTTTATTCTTGTGTATGATGTGAGGTGGTCTAGTTTCATTTTGTTGCATGCATCTGTCCAATTTTCTTAACAGCATTTATTGAACAGACTATCTTTATACAATTGTATGTTCTTGCTTTCTTTGTCAAATATTAATTGACCATGAAGATGTGGGCTTATTTCTGAGCTATTTGTTCTATTGATCTATACGTCTGTTTCTATGTTAATACCATGCTATTTTGATTACTATGGCCTTGTAGTATAGTTTGATATCAGGTAGTGTGATTCCTCACACACAGCCTACATGAAAATCCAATGTTCAGTATCTGCAATATAAACATAATGGCTACAAGTGAGTTTTTGTTCAAAGTTTGGTTTTTAAATTTTTATTTTATTAATATTTTTGTCTTTACACATTTTTAAATTTTTATATATTCAAAATTATCAAACTTTATGTTTTATGTTTTGAAATAAGTAAATATAAGTGATTTCTTATTGCAATACATTTGTGATTTCTTTTTATTATTGAAAATATTAATTCCTTTTGAATTTGTTTTGGAAAAAATATGACATAAGAATTACTATTATATTTTCCAATGCTTTCAATAACATTGTTTTTTTAATATTCACCTTTTCTCATTGACATAAGAAATTTATACATTTTTTATTTATTCATCTTTTTTTGTTTTGATATATAAGATAAAGCATTACATTCTTTACATTATTTTACTTTCTTACATTACTTTACTCTCAAAGTTTTTATATTGACTATTCTTAAGCATTTATATTTCATTATGAATGGTATACCCTTTTTCCAATTTTCTTCCTATAAATCTCTTACTCTTTCCTTCCCATTCTCTCTCTCTCTGTCTCTCCCCCTCTCTCTCCTTCTTCTTCCTATCTCTCCTTCCCCCTCCCCATCTGTCTCACTTATGAATACCATCAGTCTGTTTTATTGATATGTTCAAATAATTAGCTCTGGAGACATGCTTCTTAATTTGTTAATTTGTAGTCTTTAATAATTTTCCTTTACTTTTCATGATTGTTGCTTTGTTCTTTTTCTAACATACTGAATTGAATACTTAGGTCAATTGCTTTTATTTCTCTTTAGTTAAATTTTGAAGCATATGACAATAGCTGTGGCTATATCCTTAGGGTTTGATATATAATTCTATTGTTATTAATTTCTAGGTATCCTATAATTTTGGTTACATTTTCTCTTTACCAAAGAATACAATGATTTCTATAAGTGACTAGTCTTTTATAAAATTATTCATCTGATACAAACATCACCTTGTGGTCAGAATATGACCTCTAATATGGATCCTTGTCAGGGATTTTATTGTATTTAGGACCATTTCTGGCTTGTTGTTTTTCTCCTATTGGTCATTTATATTCCTTTTATTATTTATTCTATCTATTTCCATTTTCTTTTCATCTTATTGCATGTTTAACTGAGCAAGTTCTCTTCTCATGACTTTTTAAGTAGCTATTTCAAAGATATGTCTTTCTTCTAGATCTTCTAAATGCTTTTCTTATATATGGAGAATAAATGCCCAGTTTTATGGTCAGTTCAGGGCTTGGATTTTATGGTCAGTGGATAGATACTGGGACAAGTAAGAAATATTTTTGTACTCTCTCAGGCGATCTGTTTCACTTAGGAAATTTTGGTGTTCCATTAATTGTAGAAATATTTCTTATATGAGATACCCATGCTTTAAAACAAATAGCAATCACTCCTAAATTTTAATGCTAGTTGCCTGACAGTCTAATTAATGTTGTTAAAAATTCTCTTTTTTTAGTTACTGAAACAGAGGTATAAAATATTATTCATAAAAATTTTGATGACTTTAATACTATATTGTTATTTTTGTTATTATTATTTTTATTATTGGTTTGTCACAGATTACTCACATTTGTATTTTAACACCTGGCAAAGTACATAGTGTATATCATTAATGAACATTTAGTGAATGAATAATCCCTAATAACAGAGAAATAAAGAAAAAGGCAAATGATTTTTAAAATTTTATTGGTGAACTAAGATTTAAATCAAAATTATACTTCAGGTCAATTTATAAATTAAATAGTTAAGAAGTAATATATACTTAGAAATTTGTTTTTTAGATACTAGGACTATGGAAGGAAATAAAATTTCAGTGGTATTCATAATTTTATTTGTTCCTAATTTTTGCGGTGCTATGTACAATATTTTTAGAGCTTGGGTGTAACAATTAACATTTCTTCCTGGGCTTTTTATGTGTCGTGAACATGTATTTAGTGTAGTAATAAATACAGACAAAAGTGGAAAAAACAATTAAATAAAGCAATTTTTTTCATCGATCACTTCACTTCCTCTTAGCATTTCAAGAAGATGTCTTTGTCTCTTCCTATTTAGGGACAAAGTGAGGGTTAATCTTTGTAGAGCTTATGGTTCAAAATAAAGACTGTGGAAATCAGGGACCAACTCTCAAGCTGAAGTAGTAGTTAGAAAAAGACCAAAGATGTAAAAGAAGAATGGAGTCAATTGATAATTCAGACAAAGCTAACTACCCATGACAGTAGATGAGACTGGCACTCTTAGGCACCTATCTATTTATTCCTCAGCCTGGTCTGAGCTTAAAGCTGAGTATCTCCTTAGTCAGGTAGCACTTCTATTGTCCTGAGAAAACATTGTACACCTGGCATGGTGCAAGGTGCTGAGGAGTTTTGAAGTACAAATATTGTCTTTGACTAGGAGTCTCAGGGAGTTAGTGAAGATTTATTATCATGAAATTCTAATAAAGTACTGGCAATGCATCCTAGAGAATGAAACCATCATTATGTGATACTCTACCCAGAAGTGGTGCTTTCAGAGCTTCTGCTGAGTTCTCAAGAATGCAGTCTTGACTTGAATTTGAACAAAGAGGGTGCAGGAAATATTTACCTTTATTTCTTCTTAGTTTTTCCTTTCTGAGCAGAGCAGAGGGCAGAAAGAAAAAGGAAAAGGGGAAAAGGGGTAAGGAAAATAAGAAAAGGGATGGCCAAACATCATAGAACAATGACAAAGTGAGCTTTTAAGAATAACACTATTTGATATTAAATTTTAATTGGTATCTTGCATTTCTTTCATCTAAATGCCTTTCATATCTCAATACTTTTATAAATGTGCTAGACACATGAAAGTTTCTTGAGTTGTTTTTGTGGAAATACAATAAGAGGATAGTGTTTCAAGTTTTGATCAATACTGGGATAGAGATAAAGGAGAGTAAAAGAACAGAGAACAGAACTTCAGCATAAAAATGAACTCAGAAAAAGAAGAGGGAGACAGGAGGGACCAGAAGTTCAAGAAACCCACAAATTGATTGAAATCTTGCAGAAGGCGCTGTGTTTCCTGCAGTGCATGGAAGTTAAAATCTTACCTAGATCTTAAGTTGGGATGGAAACCACTGCTGATATGTAGATTATACAATAAGAAAAAGAAAAAAATTCATGGCACACATAAGTCAATTGGAAAAATAGAATGGATAAATATTTGGGAGTTTAGGTGAAGAAAATGATGGAACCTTAGCTGGGGTTTCAACAGTGAATTGGATAATAATAGCGGGCATAGAATTGTACCATAGACGTGGATAACATAAAATAATCTCTAATTTCTATAGAAGATATTACAATTCAGAAAACTAATTGATATGTTTGATTATTTATTGATATGAGGAATTGATTTATGGGCATTTAAAAGCAATGGCTAGTTAGGGAATATGATTCAAAGAGTTTTAGACTAATTCTTATCTTTCTGTTATGGACAACTCAAATACTAGTTAGAGATTAAAAATTATTATCAGGTCTCATAAATGACATCTCTATCCTCTGTCACTAGAGACAACTGAGAACATATGCATGAGTTAGAGATTTGGAGAATAGATTAGGTCTTACCAATGTAACTGTGGCCCAATATGAGCTGTATGGATCTGGTACTACATTCTGTCTCTCTGTTCAAGGCTTTTGAGGGGAATTTTGGGTCTGAGGAACACATATACTTTGTCCAGACAGATTGCCCTTCTAAGCACAGAGGGAGAAGGGGGCAGAAGGTGAATGAAATGCCTTGCCTTTAGGGCTTTAATGAATTATTTCAACCCATTTGAGAAAAGTGGAATAATATGGATGATCGATCAATCCACATTCTACCTCCATGATGAAGAACAGGGGCAGGCAAGAAGTCAGGAGGGTTTAGATAAAATCTTTTCTCATCAAAAACAATAGGTGTCAAATAAGTCCCCTAACTTCACCCCAACTTTGTCCCCTTTGAATTCTATGTAACCCTTGTGGAGGTGGAACATGCAGTTACTATAACTCAGCCATACACTGATATCAATTACTTTCTTAATTCCTTTCCAATGTGGTCCCTCATGATGCCCAGCAAGTACAGTGTGGCCTCTATAGCATCTTTCACCAGAAACCAGACACCAGTTTCCTCTCGGTTCTAAGACAAAGCTCTGTTCTAGCCCCATGGACCTCCTTCTGTCTTGCTGCACTCAGTTCTGACTCCTCTCTTCTCGTTGTGCCCCTTGTGTGTGTCAAGGTGGGGGGCGGTCCTCCCATCCAGTTTATTTAACAGCTAAAGAAAGCTCTGGTAAACAGAGAGTAGAGAGAACCAGAGGTCACCCTAGATAAAAATAATTTCTGGCATGAAAAAAGTGTTGATAATAAAAATGGGAAAGAAACTGTAAGATGAGAAGAGAGAAATTCTGCTGAGAGCTCCTACATAATTATTTTGCCTCAGGGCCAATTTTTGTGACATTAAATTATTTTATTTTAAATCCAGATAGATTGGAGCACCATAGAAAAGTTAAGAAGTAGGATGTTATGGGTAACCTTAGCTATCAATTATCATGAGTAATGACAAGTCAACAATATGCTAAAAATCATTTAATATAAAAATGTATGTAGCCAAATGAGGCAGATAATTATATATGTTATATATTTTAAAAATTTTAATTAGGCTAAAAAAGCCATGATACAATTTTTTAACATAAAATTCTAGAATAATATGCTTTTTAGGGAAAGTGTTTTTGAAGACATTGAGCTGGAACTGTTTCTTCTGTGTGTTGCAGTCCATTTTCTGCCATACACACATGCAGGCTCTGTTTGAAACTCCATTTTCCTGCATCTGAAACTCTGTTTTCTCTCTTTCAGTCACAGGGTGACTGGTATCTTTGTCAAAGCAGCCATTTCATTTTCGCTGGGCATTCGCTTGAGCCATCTACGCAAGAGTCCTAGTGACCTACAGCTATGATAGTGTTTGAAGTTATGCTTCAGGGTATCTTTGAAAACATTTTGCTTCTAATCTCCCTGTTTGTAGGTACCCTGCTTTGCTCCTCATCCATAAACTGCTTGAATATCCCATGCACGTCCATCCTTCCACCGATCCAGCTTCATGGATCTGTTAACAAAGCAGTCCGTATTTATTGAGTTGCCATTATGTGCAAGACACAGAGAGGTGGCTATATTTTATCAAGTTACAATGAGGGCCAACTGTCTGCATTCTAGGGTCTCCTTGTTGGTAATTCTAACTTGCCACTTAATGATGAACAATTTTAGATATTGCTAATAAACTGTTCAAAACAAATGTTAAATGTACAATTTTTTTTTTCTGGAAAAAGCAGAAGTGGTGTAATGAGAGTCAAGATGACTAAAACTATTTTGATAAAGAAGCAAAAACCATCCACTCAGCTATGAAGGATGAGCTCAGGGCTTACCATAAGGTGCCATAAACTTCGCTTTGGGATTTTTGTATTGTGAAATATAAATAATATACCCCAGTCCACTTACATGTCAAATTTCTCCAAAGTATGTCAAAACTAGAGAATTGTGATGAAGCTTATGATTTAAGTGTGCAAAAACACTTCATAATTATGATTTGACATATAAATAATAAACATGTTGGTTATATTTAAATACTCTACTGTTAAGACATTTGTTCTTAAAGTTTTATGGGTCAATTTTGGGGGTATTACAGACTGATTAATGATTGAAGATGTTTTGATATATTTATTCATTTCAAATTTCATCTATATGACATGGAGTTGAGATCATGGATGTCAGAGTCTAATGCAGACATTGAAAACTGCTGCTAAAACTCAATAACCTTGATAAAGAAACCAAGTTTTCAAACCTCACCTATAAAATGGAGATAACACCATTTCCTCATTCAATTGTTTTAGAGATTTTACCAGATAATATATTGAGTGCTTAATATAGTTCTTGATACATAAATGTTAGGTATTATCCTTATTATTCTTACTTTTTTTGAAAATCACCATAAAAAATAATAGAGATACATAAACATATCATATCAAATAATCAAAATGAGAGCATGTTAAAAAAAAACAATACCACTAGTTATACACTGACTGGTAATTTTAAGAGGAGAGTTAGATAATGTTTGAGGTTATTAGTGACAATAAAAATGGTGGTAAAGAGTGCTCTGCGACTTTGGAAAGGTTATTAAGCCTGAATTGCCTCAATTTTTTATGTGATATTGTAATTGTAGTCTCTACCTTACAGACTTAACAAAAAATTTTGTGAGTTAATACATGTAAATCAGTAATAGGTGGTGCAGTATTTGGCACATGGTAAGTGTCAAAGCATGCTAGTTATTTTTCATTATTATTATTATTGTCATTACTGACTTCATTACCACTAGGCTAAAACCTGTGAAATAGGCTTATCTGTTTTTTTTGGATTGATATAAACTTGTTGATAGGACGCTGTGATGGAAGTGATTGAAATGCCACTCATACTTCTTATTCTGAATCAGTTGAAGGATAGCTATAGCAAATAGTCAGAACAGCAGCTCAGTAACTAATAAAGCTGGGTTAGAGAACCCTGCCTGAATCTGAACCAAAACCAGAATTCCTGCTTTTTCTCTGAGTGAATGCATCACCCCACCTTAAACTTCAGGTTTCTATCCTTTCTAGGCAGAGCCTGCCCTGATATATTTTTCACTTTGGAAACGTAAGAGAGTGTTCGCATTCGTAAGTAGGCTAGGTCAGAGAGTGCACCAGATTGATTTGAGGTACACCAACTCAGAGCCTTTCTCCCAATCTCATTTCTAAAGTGAGCCATTTCTCTTCTCCAGGGAAAGAGTGAATGAGAAGATGGGGCTGAAAAGAGTAATCAGATACATTTCCTCCAATACTGCTCCCTCCTGTGCAGGATGAGTTCCATCCCTTGGTGAGAAAGTGAAATGGAAGAACCTCTATCAATCTGGACTGCCACACTTTAGACCTAGCAAGCTGCACCCTCCCCCCACCCGTGTGTGTGTGTGTGTGTGTGTGTGTGTGTGTGTGTGTGTGTATGTGTGTGTGTTTTCTGAATCATTAAGTAAGACTTAAATTTCTTCTACTTGAGAATTTATTATTCAGAAAATGGGGGTTTGATACAGAGCATTTCTCTATCTTGCAGTAGTAGTTTAGTTTGGAGATTAAAGAAGACAACTGTCTTGGGGATTCTCCAAGGCCCTCAAATGAAAGGGGCTGTTATTCTGAGGTATCATGGACTAGATTATGGGTATTGCAGAACGCTTACAGTTTTAATAGCCAGTTTTTGTTGTTGCTTTTTTAGCCATGATTCCTTCTGATATTTTCCATTTTTAATCAGTCTGAGGTTACCTCCAAATTCCCTTTGTTAGAAGCTTATTTTCTTCAAAAAAGTTGAAGCATTTTTTGAGATTAGAAAAATACAGTCTTTAAGATTTTCTTGACATTTATACCAAAATAGCACTGTAGCTGGAATCAAGTGGGAACATTTAGAAAGCTAGAATGATAATTGCAAGAAAAAGGGGGGAGGGAATGAAATGATTTTCGCTGCTTTTGTGAGAAAGTGTATACTTGTCATACTATGCAACATCTTATTTTCTGAAATGCATCGACGGTTGTTGCCATTTTAATCTCTCTGATAATGTAGCTGCCAATTCTTTCCCCAGCACTCTGCCACTTGGCTTGGTGCCAATGATGCCATGTGTAGTTTCCCCTTCCCTCCGCCCTTTTCTAAATAGTGAGGAAAACAAGTCCATTCTGGGGTTAGCTTACAAGCTGTATCACTGGAATTAAAATTCAAGACATGAATATCTCTAAGTAAGGCATTCATAATCTCTCAGGTTTCCATTTCGAAGAGTGTAACTTTATTTTTAAACACAATAGTCTCAAAGTTTATTTAAAAAATGTCTGGGTTTGAGCCAAAGTTAGAGTGATTTTTTATAAATCATTTTTTGGCTTATTGTTTTATTTTCTCATTGATGTCTTAAAAGTCAGATTTTATTGCCCTCTTCATAGACTTTTATTTTGTTAAGTCCCATTTTCTTTTTAAATATATTATTCATATCCCAGATGATCTTTATCTAGCATATTTTATAACAGTTATTTCCCAGTATGTGAAATTTAGAGAAGAAACTCAAAATTTCTGTACCTTGATAGCATTCATATAAATCTTTCCTCCAGTGAACGAGCATTGATTACTTGTATTAGGAGACAACAGTGTTTTGTATTTTTTCTTTTAACCTTGTTATTTTTTTTCTTCCATGTTAGTGGGCAATCCATCTACTCTATTTATGTGTCAATAGCTAGATCCACATATTGTGGGTAGGAACATCAGCCACCTGCTAACTCCTAGGGAAGATTAATGTACGTTTATCTCAGAGGTTCTTTCTTCTAAGGAACTTGAGTTGATCTATATGTATGTCACAGGTCCTCAGTGGATCTTGAGGGGGAGTTGGCGGATGACTTTATGTTACAGATGGTTTCTCATGTGGCTTCACTTTCTGCTCACCACCTGGAAAGCTTTCAATGGACACAGTGTATCTGTCACCAAGACAGGTGGCAGAGTCTGTAAACCTTCAGGGCTGGGGGAGTGCCATTTGCACAATGGGGACATGGTTTCCCTAGGTTTTGTAATCCCTTTGTGACACATCTGCTTTTATTTAATGAATTATAACTATGAAAATACTTGTTAATGCTCTTTGTAGGAAAATTTCCATTTATTTGGGACTTTTAGAAGGGGAGCAAAGAGATAGATGAAATAGCTCCTAGTCCTTTTCTCTCTCATTTCTTATTTGCCTCCCCCAAAAGGGTAAAAACACAATGAGTGAGCAAAGTAAGTAGACATCTAGTCCCAGGTACTGTGGAATGTAGAATGGGAACTAAGTGATGCAAGTCTAGACCTTAAGAAGTTAAGGCCCCTTTCAATGCTTTCTCATACTGAGTCCAGTATCAATTTGTATGTTACCTGCATTGCTTTTAAATGAAGTGAGTCAGAGTACATAGCCCATGTCTTTGAGCAAGAAGATGTCAGAAATTCAGTCAATTGTCACTGATCTAATAGGCAGATGATCCAAAAGCATATTAGCTCAGTAGACTCACTCAATTCATACCAGTGACTGGATGCTCTTTCTGCTACTCGCTGAATAAGTTTATGGATGTTTTGGCTTTCAAGGTTTTGAAAATGAACCTCTCTGGATGCTAGAATAGCTGGTCTGCCCCTGCATGTTACAGGTAGGAGACTGGCTGGCTGTCTGTAGATGTAAGTGAATTTGAGAAGCAGTGAAGTGGAAGGAACTCAAGGACTGTACCAGCTTGCTGCTTGGAAACTCTCCAATGCAATGTCAAAACAGTAGGGACTCTCTGTGCACCTGCCCAAACTGCACTTAAAATAATGATTATTTGTGAGAACAGACAAGTAGGAAAATCTACTTCGTGCACAAGTTTGTGCTATGGATTAGCTTCATTGGTATCTAATGGATGACTGCCACTGAGCTGATCTTTTTTTTGTACTTTCTGGCTCGTTTCTCAGGATGCCAGAAGCTCTTTGTTTAGCTAGTACTTTATCTAATTTTGGCGCAATCAATTCCACCTCATTCTTTCTCAGCACAATTGGCAGGACTTTATTGTTATAGGAAAGGTATTTTCCCTCTAATTAATACCTGGAATCTTTTTATGCTTCTTCCATTTAAAAAAAACCCTTCCTTTGTCCCTTTCTTTTTCTTCTTTTTTGTCTCTGTCCTCCTTCAAGCTATATAAAAATCCATCATGTACTGATTCCATAACTTCTATTGTTCTTTAGTTTTTGGATCTATTTTTACTTATTTTCTCAAGGTAAAATTAAAAATATCCCTCATCTCAATGTATTTCTCTTGCTTTAAAATGCACCAGTGAAACACTGATTTATGTACAAGCAGATTTATGCACACAGTTTGTGCATTGTTTGGCAATAAATGTCCACATTATATAATGAGGCTGGTGTATAGAACGTTTCAGTGGTATAAATTAAAGGCCCCATAGCAAGTACAAAGTTATCTATTATAATATCCCACAAACATATTTTTATTACAAGTCCAATGGGAATCCTGCTTATCATTGTCATCATCATTTTTTAAAAAAGTTTTAGTGAGTGTTTGTCTGGTAAAGCAGAACAGATACCATCTATGTTGGTACTTTAGAACAATGGTCTACAAAAGCCTGTGCTTGTAGTCTGCCATCAGTTAAAGGTTTTGAAAGTGTACCTCCCTATATATATTGGGTGGGCAAAAGTCATGAGTACACAAAACAGTCGTGAGTAAACAAAACAGTTTATTCTTGTATAATTACTTATTAATTACAATATTTCCTACATGAACAACTGTAAACCTACTTTTGCCCACCCTGCATTTTAATTTATAAATTATAGACCTTTATATATGTAATATTTGATTACTACTGTAATATAAGTTACATTATAAAAATGCATACAAATAGATATTTAGGAGTCTAGAGTGGAATAAATAGAAAGAGAAACTCTGATATTTTCTCTTACACTCCAGTAGATTATTCTGCATACCCAGAGGTACACACCTTGAAGATGAGTGATTTCCATATCTGATTGATTATTAGAAGAGCATAGATAAATTTAAAAATTTTATATTGCATCTTCCCTCCCCATACTGACTGAACTGAAATTTCTAGTTGAGATGGGATGGTACTGGTATATGCATTTTTTAAAAACACTTCTCAGGGAATCTGCTAGCTGCTGTATGTGAGATTCACTGCTCTGAACAGATACTTTTTTAGAGCCATCCACAGTTGAGATGGTCAACATGATATCCAGCTGGATGTAGTAAATTGAATTTTAGGATTCCCAAGAGTCTTTGATATTAACAAGGTGTTTTAGGTTGAATTGTGTTGCCCCCAAACTGTTAAAGTTCTAACTTCCAGTATCTGTGAATGTTACTTATTTAGAAATAGGGAATTTGCAGATGTTCAAGTTAAGATGAGGTCACCACAGTGGACCCTGATCCAATATGACTGGTATCCTCATAAAAGGGAGACATTTGGACCCAGAAACAGACATGCACCCAAGTAGAATGAGATTTGAAGGTTGGAGTTTTGTGGCCACAAGCCTAGGAATTAGCAGAAGTGAGGATGGGGGCCTGAAACAGCTCCTTGCCTCCTAGCACCTTCAGGAAGTGCACCTTGCTCTCAGACTTTTAACTTCCAGAAGTCAGAGACCATACCTTTTTGTCATTTAACCTGGTTTTTGGTACTTTGTTGTAGTAGCCCAGGGAAACTAAATCATAAACAAAAGAGCTATTTCCAACCAAAACAACCAAAATAAGCCAACAAAGTCAAATCACATTACCTCCTACTTTTAACTCTTTTTTTCCTTGTTTCTTTTCAATCTGTCTCATGACAGAATGTCTACTTATAGCATAAATAGTACAAGTATAAAATAATTGACTGTACTTTAAGAGAATAAAGTTTAGTTTATATTTCAATATAAAAATAACCATAAATATTCTAAAAAACTTAAAAAGATATAAAAGTAAAAAGAATGTGAACAACTATACCAACCCAACCACTATATAGTCCCATATACTTTCCCCCAGTATGTAGTTTTTAAAAATGAAGAACTCATTAACCATAACATTTTATAAGGGTGGATGTGGATAGATTGAAAATGATGCTACCTATATTTCCATACTTTTAAAACATCTGTAGACCTTTGGTTAAACATATGTATTTACTTCTGCTCCCTGAGAGTAATAGAAAAGAAAATAAATCCACATGGGCCATGTGGATAAGATGGAAAATGATAGAGGTGTCAGTAAAATTATGGAAGAGGGAAAGCAAAGGACAAATGGTAACTGACTTCATGGAGGGAGGAAAGGGAAGATCTAAATGCTTAGAATGGAGAATTAAATGGACATAAACAAAACTGTAGTGATTGCAAGGGGTGGGGAGCTGGAGGTAGGAAAGGGCGTAAGGGGCATAAACGGTAATGAAAAAAGTACAATAACATTAATTTAAAAAATTAAAAAATTAAAAAATACCTCTGGCTCCAGTACCAGGATTCTAAAGCAAGGTTCTAACCAAATGAAATTTTGACTTAACTAAAACAATTTATAATTAGGGCAACTGAATGTCTTAGAAGATGCTCCAGCCCTGGCCAGATGCTCGGTTGGTTGGAGTGTCATCCTGATGTACCAAGGTTGCAGGTTTGATCACTGGTTAGGGCACATACAATAATCAACCAATGAATGCATAAATAAGTGGAACAACAAATTGATCTTTTTCTGTCTCTCCCTTCTTCTCTCTCTGTAAAATCAATCAATAAAAAAATACCCCCAATTTGTTTCTGATTATAGCTCTGCCTCTTTTTAAAGTTCCTATTTTTATTATAATAAAACTTATTATCATGGAAACAATGATTTTGTAATAATCTATTTTATCTTAGATGTTAAATGGAAAATGCAAACACTAAAATTTCATTTAATTAGAAATTATTTTATAAATGTAAAATAATAAAAATATTTTATAGGACAAAACATGCCTCTAAACACTGAAATGTACTTGCTATAATAGTATATGCAAAGTATAATATGAGCCTTTTATGTGAGTTAGGTAAAATGAATTCTGCACTAAAAATAACATCACTCCTATTACCTTTGTTTAGAATAATGCTCTTAGGTAGGTAATGAACCATTAAACAAAGAACATTGATATGTGCATCATTAAAATATCTTAATGCTAGTGTTTGGCAATACATAATTTGATACAGATAATGCTCAATTGCTTTTGTCAGACTTGGTTGAACCTAAAGATATTTCTTAAGGAAAGGAGTATTTTGGTCATTATGATTTCAATTAGAATTATTAATTCACAGATTTGGGGTAAACTTTTCCAGAAGAAAAACACATCTGGTTTACCTCAGATAATGTTACAGAGATGAGATTTCACTACCACCCACCATATGTGAGGATATAGCTATTACCATTATAATGATTGCTTAATTAAGTTAAAAAATGTCTGGATTGAGATTTTAAAATAATGAATCTATATGATACAGTATATCTAAAGTTAAGTTATTCTTTAGAGATAACTAGAACTTAATAAATTCTGAATTTAACAAATTTTTTAGCATAATGTATGTTTATTATTTTTCTAAGAGCCTTGGGGTATCTAGGAATGTGCAACATAACATGTAAAACTATTAAATGACAAATTAAACTAACTAACATTTGAACTTATTTTCAAATAATACAATTCAAAATACATCTTATATTTTTCCTTGGTCGTCTTTTTTAAAAAGATTTTATTTATTTATTTTCAGGAAGAAGTGAAGGGAGAAAGAAAGTGAGGGAGAGAAACATCAATGTGTGGTTGGCTCTCATGTGCCCCTTACTAGAAGCCTGGCCAGAAACCGAGGCATTTGCCCTGACTGGGATTTGAACTAGCAACCCTTTGGTTCACAGGCCAGCACTCAATCCACTGAGCCACACCAGTCAGGGATTCCTTGGTAGTCTTTATGGTCTTTTGGAGCAGGGCTATGTACAGCTGCTGAATTTTTTGATTGTTAAGTATCTGAGTTACAGGTGGAAACTAAATGGGAGAAAGTTATGAAGTATAGATGGCTTCTACTATGGGCTAAATGAATTCCTCAGATCACTAAAACTGTTGTAAATGTGACAAATGACATTGGAATCTGCCTAGAAAAAAGTATTTGTTACAAAAATCAACAATCCATCATGTGCTTGGAAATACTAGGTTCTTTTCCTTCTCTTTTTAAAATTTTATTTTACAAGATGTGATCAAGTATGTCTGCTTGAATTGATTCTGCCTTGCTAAGCTTCTCTTTTACACCTGTGATGCAATGTACAAGATCTTTTAATGGGTAACTAACTCATTATTTTGTTAGGATTCCATCATTCTTGTTGCTTTCTTTTATAAACCCATTGGTATAGAGTCTATTTTATTTAAGAAAGCAAACTAATTTCATTTCCTTCTTCTACAAAGAATATACTAAAGAACTGAGTTCTGAATGTACTGAACCAAGTATAGTGAAACTATACTGAAAGTATACTGAATATATTTTCATATTCTCAATATATTTTAATTGTATTATTTCAAAAGCACAGTATAAGAAAAATGATTGATCAGATATTAGATTGAATCAACTTTATACTTGAGTGTAGTTGGTGCATATTTTATAATTTCAATAAACTAAATTTATTGAAGAAAGAATTAAATGGTTCAAGGGAACTTTTTAAACATCCTCAAAGTCAGTTGCCCTGAAAGTTTTAACCAAGTATGTCATTCATCATTCACATTGAATAAGTAGACAGGTAGAACATTGTTATGTTGGTGTTAACACTGAGTAGATTTTCTGAGGGAAGAGATCAAAAGCAATATTTAATAAGAAAAATCTAAGATGTGAGATTAATACATAAACACATTCAAACATAGGGAGAGAATAGGTTTATAAATATTGAAAATTCATTTAAAAATATTTCATTATGATCATCTAGAACTAGTAATTCTTCTATGGCTCAAATGGTAAATAAAATAAATGTCATCACTGACCCTTTGGGTCATATTCTAGTCCAGGAAAACAGACAATAAAATAAGGAATCAAAAAAATTGATGAATTGCAAATTAACATCAATTGTAATTAAGAGGAAAAAAATGGTACTGAAATGGATGGTAATGGGGAGGAATTTTTTATTCTTCTTTTCTTCAAATCTGACCCTGACTTTCAACAAGGACAAGGAAGCTATGTCTTTGGCAGTGACATTTCAAAAAAGATCAAGAGGTGAAATAGAACTCTTTGTGCAAGGAGAAGAGGGAAGTATTTTTGGCATAACGAACATTGCATTCAAAGACTCCAAGCCTAAAAAGAGCTTGGAGTGTTTCAGAAACAGAGAAAAAGCATGTAGCTGAAGTGAAAAGAAAAATGTGACATTCTAGGAGGTTGCAGACTGAAGACAGGGTAGTGATTAGAACAGATAGGTCCTACAGGCCATAGAGGAAGGAGGCTTTGGGTTTTAATCTAAGTGCAATGCAAAAGCTTTAAAATGACATAATATTATGCAAGTTGAGTTTTAATGACATTCATTCTGCTCTTTTGGAAAATAAGCTCAAGGGAAATAGGCATGAAAGTACAAATTTTATTTTAGAGTCATTTGCTGAAGCTTGGCCGGTGATGTTGATAATGGAGATCGAGAGGGTAAAACAGAGATATGTTTTACTTATTTTTTTGTTGTTTTTCACCTGTGTGATTTCTTTCTTTTTTAAATTTATTTTTATGGATTTATTAGGGTAACAGTGGTTAACAATGTATAGGTGTCAGGTCTACAATTCTATAATCCATCCTCTGCACATTGTATTGTGTGTTCACCACCCCAAGTCAACTCTCCTTCCATCACCATTTAGCACCCCCACTTTTACCCTCTTCTACTTCTCCCCACCATCCTTTCTCTTCTGACAATAACCATGCTGTCATCTCTGTCCATGAGTTTTTTGTTTGTTTGTTTTTTGTTCAATCTCTTCATCTTTTTCACCCAGCCCCCACTCCCCTCCCATCTGACAGCTGTCAGTCTGTTCTCTGTATCTATGAGCCTGTTTCTATTGTTTTATTTATTTATTTAGTTCATTAAATTCCATATACAAGTGAAATCATGTGGCACTTGTCTTTCTCTGGCTGGCTTATTATACTCTCCGGGTAGAATCAGAATCATAAATAGGAATTGTTGATGTGTTTAGTGTGATGTACAGGGGATGATGTCACAGAACAGGATTTAAGCTTCAGACTTGTCAAACTGAAGTTTGACATGAGACACTAAATTGGGAGAATATTTGGAGTTAGGTTTTAAGAAGGGAAGAATAGAGAATTCTATTTGAGGTATGTTACACTTGAGATATGAGATTGAATAGAACATTAAGGTAATGATTTAAAATATGTCAGAGAATTCTGCTCTTAACATAGCCTGTCTCAAAGAGAAACTATCATACCAGAGTCTAATCTGTTGTGATTTTATCAGATCCTAACTGACCTAGGAGAAAAGAAATACTCAATTCTAGCTTCCTCTAGCTTTCCACACGGGGGAAGAGAAATGTCCAGCTCTAGCCCTCTCTAGCCATTCTGTTTTATGTAAGGAGTTGGGAAAACTGAGAAGCACTTCTGAGGTTCACCATCCAGCGCACAAGCTCACTGAAAG
The DNA here is from genome assembly GCA_004027475.1 of Anoura caudifer. Taxonomy (NCBI): domain Eukaryota; kingdom Metazoa; phylum Chordata; class Mammalia; order Chiroptera; family Phyllostomidae; genus Anoura; species Anoura caudifer. Next base: position 111,481 of record PVKU01001546.1, read on the forward strand.
ACTAGGGCCTAATCAAAGGGGTACGGAATGGTGTTCCTCTCCCCACAACTTACAACCAGATTACTATTTATTGCAGTTCCTTTTACCCAGTACATCATGCCCATCTTTAAATAATAACTTGCAAAGAATATTAAAAGGGAAAAACCATATTTTGAAGAGATATAGCAAGCATTAGAACCAAATGCAGATATGGAAGGAATGTTAGAATTATTACGGCAAAAATTTAAAACAACTATGATTTATATACTAAAGGCTTTAAAGAAAAAAGTAAACAACAGAGGAATGGAAATTTGAAGAAAGATGCAAAAAGAAATGCTAGAGACCAAAATCATTGTAACAGAAAAAAAAAAAAAAAAAAAAAAAAAGGCTGGCTTGATGGGCAAACCTGTAGCCTGGATGTAGCTGAGGAAAGGCTCTCCGGGCTTGAAGACCTGCCAATAGAAACCACCGAAACTGAAAAGCAAAGAGACTGCAAAAAGCAAGAACAGGATATGGAAGAACTATGGGACCACTGCAAAGCTGTAACGTATGCATAATGGCAGTACCGGAAGGGGAGGAACTGGAGAAAGGAACAAAAAAAAAAAATGTATTTGAAAAGGATTTGGGATCAAGGGATGGCAAATTAATAGTGACCAGAATTATGGGTTCTTTTATTCCTATTACTTTATAAGAAAAATTATTAGTAAAAGTCTACTCTTTCTTTCAACTTTTTATGGCTTGAGGAAAAAGAATGAAGGAAATCAGTAAAATTTTTGTGTAAGAAAAGGTAGATTATTTATTTGCCACATTTTGCGATGGTAAGGAAATGGAGAGAAAGGGGATTAGAATGACATAGTGAAAGACTCTGCAATGTCCTATCTCACCTTTTGCCATATTTCCTGAAGTCATTAGCAAAATACAAAATTCCCAGTTCTTTTTTGTTAGGGGATTGTTTCTGTATTACTCTCACAAGACTGAGCCTTGTGACTAGGTTAGCACTGGGTAGTTAACAATTTGTAGATGCAGATTTTGGAAGAAATGAAACCATAAAAAATTTAGGTACAGGGAACAATCCAAAAATCATGATTTGGTTTCTAGAATCTTATGAGTTGGCAAATTGTGAATTAGAATTTTATTTACCTAACATGATTCCAGTTTATGTAAGTGTTACAGCCATTATTAGATAATATACCTGTCTATAAATTTGAGTCAATATTTACAATAAGTATATTTATTTATTTTTAAAGATTTTATTTTTAGATAGGGGATGAGAGAGAGGACAAGATGGAGAGAACCATCATTACGTGGCTACCTCTCACGCACCCCACACCAGGGACCTGGCCTGCAACCCAGGCATGTGCCCTGACTAGGGCTCAAATCCGTGACCCTTTTGGTTCGCAGGCTGGCACTCAATCCACTGCACCACTCTAGCCAGGGCTCACATTTATTTATTTTTAAATAAGGAAATAATAATCCACTTAGAACTAGAAAATTACTTAGGGTCCATGGACCATATTGTTAATGGCAAACAATTTAATCCAAAAGTTAAAAAAAATCAACAGTCTGTTAGAAGCTGATTATTATGGATATTTTGTGAGTGTGTCTGAATTAGCAGATACTCAAACCATTTGTTAAACTTTGACTAAAGAAAAATCTTCAGATTTTTTTTCCTAATTACTTTGTTCTTTTGTTTTGGCTTGGTAGGTTGGAGTGAGGTGTGGGCAGAATATTTTTCGGCTGACTATCATCAGTCCAGACTTGCAATTTTTACTTTGTGCTTTGCAAGTATGTATATTAATTATATAACTTGAAATAAAGCATTAATTCTTCTCAAACAACCTGTTCATGGGATCACCAATCTGTATTTATTGTATAATTGTATCATTGCTTCGGCTTCTTATAAACAAGGCTGAAACTCTATTCTCATTCATTTAAGTATTTTCCCCACAAATATTTATTAAATACCTTTTTTGTTTGAGGCACTATACTTAGTGCCATATTGCCATGGTCACAGATGCCTTATTCATCCCTAGATCGTAGTACAAATTTAAGGTGAAATATTGAAAACACAGAAGTAAAAGAGAAAAAAAAAAGAAATGGGATACTGAATTTCTCATCCATTTTGCCATGAAGTTTACTCTTTAACCTATCTTCCAAATTGTATTTGTGATTGTTAATTCATTTTTATTTACAATGAGGTGATTGATGACTTACCTTTAGCTAACTCAATTATCACTTTTAATATTAATGGCTATATTTATTTTTTCTGATCTACATAAAATACTTTCATTATAGAAAGATACAAACATTAAGAAAAAAACATAAATCAGATGTAGTAGTTCAGATGGTCTGCCTTTGTCGATCTAACATTTAGCTAAATGGAATTTTAATAATACATCAGTTAGTAACACATTGAATATTAAATTATTGTGGGCGATCTTTATTGTTAGCATTTTCTCTTTTTTCCTGTGATAGTAATGGTGCTGCTGACTCCTAATTCTTCAGTCATGTTTGTTTATGCTGCTGGATGCCTGCTCATCTGCTGAGAGCAGAGGGTTGACTCTCCTCAGCGAAAGTGGTTGGTTGGGTTAAATTTTCAGTGAGTAGTTTGAGACTGGAAATGACCTATATTTTTTATCTCCTCTCAGGCTTTTACTACTAGGGTTTGGCATGATAATTCACGGTAGTAAATGCTCAATTCATGTCTAGATGGCAAATTAATACATCAACTAATTACCCCAGGGCTTTGGGCTGCAGCTCATGTTGGCAGATTTCTACAGATCTTCATTAACTCAAATGGAAAGATAGGGACAGAGACAATTGGGGGCACCAAGGTCAACTTCTATTCAATGCTTGGAAACATGAGAAATTATAATTTCAGTTCTGTCAATTGATTTCTCCAGAGTATATCACACACAAATTTTCCTTTACTAACCATTTCTTCTACTATAGTTTGGAGGAATTGCCTTTCTCCCCTCCATTTCCTAAATTTATTTCATGCAGTACTGTATTTGTTTCATGGTCTATTATTTTTTTCTTTAAAAATGTTAAATAAATATAAAACTAAAAGTGAATTTCCCTCCCTAAAGTAATTTGTATGCTTACAATTCTGATCTATACTGTTGCATTCTTCAATATTTAATAATTTAGGACTTAAAATATTGTTCTTCAGTTGAAAATGATTTAGTTTCTCAAATGTTCCTCTATTTTTAGAGAGAATGTTATAAATTAATGCCTTATATTTACATGAACAATTAATTACCAAGAGTCCTTAAATGTCAAGTTATAATTCCAAAATCACTTTTCTTAAATCAGCTTTGAAATTTCTGGATGAGGAATGGAAGCATTTTGTACTTTTTTGGTCATTTTCCCCTCTACTCATTTCAAATAAATGTCTTGAACTTGTATTCTAGACTGTATGTAAGACTCTGAGTTCCATAGAATCAAGAACTATATTCTATTACTCACATCTTCCTGAACATTTTGCTCAGTGTCGTTACATGACATAAAATGAGAAAACATAGAACGCACACCTAAACCAGACTTTGGATTTGAAGTGGATGAGAAAAGATGCCCTTGAGTAAGTCACACTAGAATTGAATCTTAATAAGATAGCTCAAAGGAAGAGAGTGAGGGAAGATATTTTAAGGACTTTGAGCAAACTGTTTGAAAGCATTAAGGTAAAGGAGAGCATGGAGTATTGTGTGAATTGCATAGCATTCAGTATGATTATAGTGTCTAGTAGATGGATGGGGCTTGAAATATTCATTGAGTAAAGATTGCAGACAGCTTGTATGGCATGCTCGGGGAACTTGAATGTTATCCTGAAAACAATGTACAATCACTGTTTGTTTTTTAAAATATTTATTTATTCAGAGAGAGGGGAAGGGAGGGAGAAAGAGAGGGAGAGAAACATTGATGTGAGAGAGAAAAGTTAATCGGTTGTCTCTGTTAAGTGGCCCTAACTGGAAATCTACCTAGTGACATTTCACTTCGTGAGACAATGACCAGCTAACAGAGTCACACCAGTCAGGGCCAATCACTGTTTGGTTTTAAGCAGATTGGTGATAAACTTTCTTTCTTTACCCTTCCTTGCTTCCTTCCTTCCTTCCTTCCTTCCTTCCTTCCTTCCTTCCTTCCCTCCCTCCCACCCAGCCTCCCTGCCTCCCTCTCTCCTTCCCTCCCTCCCTCCTCTCTCCTACCTTCCCTCCCCCTCCCCCTTTCTTCCTTCCCTTCTCTCTTCCTTCTTTTTTCTTCTTTTTTTAATGGTCAATGTCATGATAAGATGTTTATATTGGGGTTGTATTAGACTGAAGGAGATAAGGCTTTATGAAAGATCAATTGCTGTAATTAGCCCAATAATGAGTAGATCCTAAACTAAGGTATAGTTCATAATAATGCAGAAATGGGCCAATTTTGGGAGATCTTAAAATGTTAGAATTACAAGGTTTGATGAAAAGACTTAGAGGATAGGGAAAGTGTAAAATTTAAAATACTACTTGAGCTTTTGTTTTCCAGTGTGAATGTGGTCACTGTTTATTGATATTAAGAATGTTAAAGCTAGATATCTGGAGAAGATGAGTTTGGTTTCATACATTGTAAATTTCAGTTGCCTCTGGAACATTCAGATGAAGAGGCCCAATACATATTTAATGGAGACTTGTATTTGAGTACAAATAGTTCATTTGGGAGTTACTTCCATAAGATAGAGAAATAGAGAAGTGAGAAAGGCAAGGCAAGTAAGTTGATACAGAGGGTGTTATTAGCAAGTTACCTGTGTGGCAGAGCTCAGGTTTTGTCTCACTGGGGTCTTATGACAACTGCACAGTATGTGCCTCAGAGTAGTTCCCCTGAAAGGCGAGGCTGCTGGGTTGTTTATCCCCTAACTCTGGTTTTTCATTGGTTGAGGCAACTTCCTGGGAGCCAGCTCACCACACTGATGACCTAACCTGCTTAAGGAAATCTAGTATGTTCCTCCAATGCAGGAACGCCCTCAGATAGTGTCTGGTCCTGGCAGTAAGAGGCTATGCCAAGAGTTACAGATATTGGAAGTACCAACAGATTTTCTTTAATATGGGTTAGACATTGTCTGGAGAGATGCTCTGAAAGTCATCAGCTTTAAAAAATAAAGTTAATATTATATAATGAAATCATTCACGGGGGCTAGGGTAGAAACCTGTAGAACACTAAAGTTTGAGGGACAACATAGAGAAAGAGAAATCTGTGAAGGCGAATGTCTGGTGTCTTTGTGTGATTAATATATCCAAGAAACATGCCTTGAATATGCTTAAAACAAAGCCAAAAGCTAATGGAGTCATAATTTATCCACTATTTATATTTCTTTGATATAATTGCTTTGTTGTATCTGTGGCTACAGGTAATTCATCAATGTATCTTTAATACCTTGGATGGTACTTGACACAGAATATATACTAAGTATTTTTTTCTTTTCTTTTATTATTTTTTATTTCACTTTATTTATTTATTTATTTTTTTTTACTTTTTTATTGTTCTTCAAGTACAGTTGTCTCCATTTCCCCCCCACCACTCCCCCCACCCCAGCCATCTCCACCTCCCACCCCTGATCCCACCTCCCCCCTTGGTTTTGTCCATGTGTCCTTTATAGTTGTCCCTGAAAACCCTTCCCCTTTACCCCCATTATCCCCTCTCACCTCCCCTCTGGTTACTGTCAGTTTTTTTTTTTCTTTCTTTTAAACAGGTTAGTTAAGATTACTGAATTTACACACATGCACACATTTTAAAATTAGGTTAGAAAATAGAGTTTAAAAATGTTGACTTTATCAAAACATTTTATATAAAAATATTTTAACTCCACACTTTTGTTTTTAAATACTTGTTTTTCCTCTTTTTTTTTTCCTTTTAAATTAGTGCATTTAGAGCAGTATCAGGTTCACAGCAAACTTGGTGGCAAGTGCAGGGAGTTCCCTGTGCCCTGCCACATGCTCCCACACATGCACAGCCTCTCCTACTATGGACGTCCTGCACTGCAGGGGGACCGCAGAACCTGAACCTGAACTGGCACATCGTTATCACACAATTCCATCGTTTACATTAGGGTTCACATTCTATAGGTTTGGGCACATGTGTAACGACATGTATCTATGTCATTATGGGATCACAGAGAATAGTTACATTGCCCTAAAAATCCTCTGTGCTCTGTATGTCCCTCCAGCCCCTGGAGTTAATTTTCACAACACAGAAACTAATGAACAGAGGCTTATAAAGATGCATTTACCAGTTCCTTTTCCAGAGATTTATTTCATGATCATGAGGAGTGGTTCCAAGTAGAGAACACCAAAATCAAAGATGTAAGAGAAAAACATATGTTCAACCTGTAATGAAGTGTTGGTTTCCTCAGTGCATTTTTATGTATTTGATTTAAGTTATTTCTCCAAACCTACACAAGTTAGTCAGAAAACTGTGACGAATACTTCCAAATATTTCTAGAACAACCAATTATGGCTTTTCTGCCAACATGTTTCTTTCCCTTAGATGTACATCCTCTGCCATATTTTGCCTGATTTTTATTTCAGTATTCTACTGCAAGTCATGACCTGTATTTATCTGTGATATCCTGAGTACAGGTGGTGAGCAGGGAAGCCCCTGCAATAATTTCTGTTGTTGTTATTATTATTATTATTATTATTATTATTTAAAATGACTCAGAAAAGAAAATGCATACTGGTGCCAGACATAATCAAATGAAGTTTTTCTTTCAAACAGCTTCCCAGGTTCGTAGCCTTTAGTTGCAGTAGTATGTTTGGAAATCTGTCCCATCCCAGGGTGAATCAGCTGTGAAACACCAGGGCATATTTCATCAGCAGAATGTTCATAACAGGATTGTCTTTTTGAAAGGGATTATATCTTCATTTTTACTGAGGGTGAAGTCAAAGGTGACATTGATAGAGTGGAACAAACAATAGTTTTGATTGTGGCAATTTTAGATTCAATGGACATTTTGTGTCCTAATTTTCTCTGTTTCTATTCCAAGTGAGTGTTTTTCCATAAATACAGTCTTAACACTTTTTCCTCACACACGTTTTTTCTAAGGAAAAGTTAACCTGCATCTACTATGCTTAAAAAGTCATTGAGTTGATTTTCTTTTACCTAATAAATTTGTTCTATATTTTCACTTCCTTTTACTTTTTTTCCTTTTCTTCAGAATGAAGATGATCACATCAGGCAAATATTGCTCTTGGCTTCTAATTTTTGTAGATTGCATTAGTGTTATTCTTAATTTTCATAGAATCCTTTAAAATGGTATATTATTAACACTTGATTACAAAAAAATTAACACCCCAGAAAAATCCTTCTGAGAACTTATTAGCATCAGCAAATGCTTCTGTTTCCCTGTCTTTTAGAGATTTGGAATTCATCTTTCATCTTTCATCTTGCCCCTTGAAATTTAAAGAACTTTAAAATAAGAACAACATTATTTTTAAAATAGTGAATCAATTAAAAAATCTACTTTAACCTCTATGAGATTTAATTTGCTCATGTTAAATAGGGATAACAATAGCTAACATGCCAAGTGATTATAAAATGAAAATATGTGTGAAGTTCATAACACAGTTATCTAGTATACACAGGTTTTATTAATTTTATTAACCCTGGGTTACCCCTCCTTCTCCTTCACCTCCTTCTTCTTCCACACTTAATCTAGATCAATGCTTCTCAAACTTTAAATCAAAATCCTTTAAAGGGTTCGTTAAAACACAGATTGCTGCCCCCACAGTAAACAATGCACTAGGTCTCCAATGGACTTGAGACTGTTTAAGAAGTTACCAGGTCATGTTGAATTCAGAGACAACATTTTGAGAACCACTGACCTAGAAAGGTAATGAAAATGGTGTGAAGCAGAACTTGGTGGCTACAATATTTTTTCCTGTAGTCATCTCTCAGTAATAAATATTATCACTTTCTATTTTAAATGATTACCTATATACTTTCTTTTAAATGTTCATTTATCTATTTGTGAATAATTCCCCCAGTGTCTTCATTTACTTAGGTAATTGTGTGAATGTTGCTATTTTGAAATTATGTAATATTTTAATAAATATTAGAACTCATGTCATATGAATTAAAAATTAAAAAATGTTTTTTTCTCAGTTGAGCATGTGACAGAGTTCATTTGCTTGTTTTGTCTTTTAAACTGGTGAAGCAAAAAGAAGGCTTGAAATTTGAGAAATCTGTTCTCTATATTTCATTAGAGATGTAAAGAAATTTGTTCACCAAAGTAGGTACAAGTATCCCTTACTTTTCAAATATTCGCATAACATCACTTTGCTTTTGTAAAAGACCTACATTAGTACCTGTTTTCATGAACTGAAAGGAATCCAAAGAGGGTTTGCCATTATGAAAAAAGGGCAGAAAATGAGAATAATATTGGACATTTGCTTTGCAGTGAGACACCCAGCAGTGAGAGTGGCTCTTCTAAGCCCCTTCCTCAGGAACCACATGGTGTCTTGGCCGTGGCTTTGAACTCTGTCAGGGAGCAAAGGTGGTTTTGTTTTTTCATCTGTTAGTAAGGTGTGTCCTAAGGATGAGAAAAGCCTAAAAGAGTTGCTTGTCTTCTTAGAGTGGAGTCATGTAAGTTCTTTATATATTTTGGAGATTAAAACTTTGTCTGAGGTATCATCAGCAAATATGTTTTTCCCATACAGTTGGTTCTCTTTTTATTTTAATGCTGTTTTCTTTAGTCATGAAGCTTTTTATTTTAATGCTGTTTTCTTTAGTCAGAAGCTTTTTATTTTGATGAGATCCCATTCGTTTATTCTTTCCTTTATGTCCCTTGCTTTAGGGGACATAGCAGTAAAAATGTTACTGAGTGAAATATCTGAGGTTTTCCTGCCTATGTTCACCTCTAGGACTTTAATGGTGTCATAGCTTATATTTAAATCTTTTATCCACCTTGAATTTATTTTTGTGTATGGTGTAAGTTGGTGCTTGAGTTTCTTTTTTTTTTTTTTTTTTGCATATAGCTGTTCAGTTCTCCCAACACCACTTGTTGAAGAGGCTATTTTTACACCATTTTATGTTGCTGCCCCCTTTGTTGAATATTAATTGACTGTAGGGAATTGGGTTTATTTCTGGGCTCTCTGTTCTGTTCCACTGGTCCATCTGCCTGTTCTTATGCCAGTACCAGGCTGTTTTGATTACAGTGGCCTTGTAATACAGTTTGGTATCAAGTATTGTGATCCCTCTTACTTTGCTCTTCTTTCTCAAAATTGCTGCAGCTATTCAAGGTCATTTCTGGTTCCATATAAATTTTTGAAGTGTTTGTTCTATGCCTGTGAAATATGCCATTGGTACTTTAATAGGTATTGCATTGAATCTGTAAATTGCTTTGGGTAGTATGGACATTTTGATGATGTTAATTCTTCCGATCCATGAACACAGTATATGTTTCCATTTGTTTGTGTTTTCCTTGATTTCTTTCTTCAGTGTTGTGTAGTTTTCTGCATACAGGTCTTTTACCTCCTTGGTTAGGTTTCTTCCTAGGTATTTTATTTTATTTTTTTTGCTATATCAAGTGGGATTTTTTTCTTGATTTCTGCTTGTGCTGTTTCATTGTTGGTATACAAAAATGCCCTTGATTTCTGGATATTGACTTTGTATCCAGCAGCACAATTTACGGTAGCCAAGTGTTGGAAGCAACCTAGGTGCCCATCAGTAAATGAATGGATCAAGAAACCATGGTACATTTACACAATGGAATTCTACGCAGCAGAAAGAAAGAAGGAGCTCCTAGCCTTTGAGACAGCATGGATGGAACTGAAGAGCATTATGCTAAGCAAAATAAGCCAGGCAGTGAAAGACAAATACCGTATGATCTCACCTTTAACAGGAACCTAATCAACAAAACAAACAAACAAGCATAATATAACCAAAGACACTGAAACTGAGAACAGGCTGACAGTCACCAGAGGGGAGAGGGGAGGGAATTTCAGGGGGGAAAGGGGAAGGGTTTACAGCAACAAGTATAAAGGACACATGGACAAAAACTAGGGGGTGTGGATATTGGGAGGGAGGTGGGGAGGGCTGGGGCAGTGGGCTGGGTTGGGAGTAAAAGACAGAAAACTGTACAAGAACAATTAAAAAAAAAAAGAAAAGCCTAAATGTGCTCATAGGAGTTATACTTTGTGTGAAACTGGATGTACTTAAGCATATTTGGTAGGTTATTTTGGGGGATCTTGGAACACTAAAATTTTTTCCATGTAAGTTAACAGAAGTTGCTTCTTCACTTTATGCCATTTCAGCTTATGAAAGGTTTCACAAGAAATCTCTACTTTCAGAGAGTGGAGCAATGTGTATTGTTATCATAGTTGTATATAATTTAGAGAATATTTACTTAAATTGTATGATACTCCTATTTTCATTTTATCTGCCAGATTTATTTATCTTTCAGTTACCTATCATGTCACTGGTAATAAGAACCTGGAAAACACAAGTGCCATCATGACTAGCAGAAAGGAAAGATCATATTTAATCAGAAATATCTTGAGTCAGAAGTTAACAAAAGACTTCACTTGGTATTCAGAGGACAACAATGCCAACTGTTGAAAATCTAAATGTAGTGAATGACACATTCACACTGTAGCTGCAAGTAAGAATTCTAGAGGAAAGAATAAATATCCAAAATGTTATGTGTTGACATGTTTCTCTAGTATATTCTGAATTAACTCTGATATATTGTTAATGTAATCTCAAGCTATATACGAAAATACTATTAATGGCCACAGCATAACATATGAGAAACTTCTTACAATGTATTTAGACTCTTGTAAACATCAGGGATGGATCCTCAGAAGTCTTCCCTCTATTTATATTCACATACAGTTTTATTGCTTTAAGTACCAACTACAGGCTAAATTCATATGTCTAGCTTGGATAAGATCTAAGTCCTGAACTTTAGATTATTTTTTAAAATTATATTTTATTTATTTATTTTTAGAGAGAAGGGAGTAGAAAGAGAAAGGGAAGGAGAGAAATTCAATGTGAGAGAGAAACATTGATCAGTTGCCTTAGATGCATTTGCCAACTGGGAACTGAACCTATAACCCAGGCATATGCTCTGACCAGGAATTGAACCATCCACCTTTTGCTTTGTGTCACAATGCCCAACCAATGGAGCCACACAGGTCAGGCCCTGTACTTCAGATACTTATAGATAACTGTGTACTTTATGTCTCCAACTAATATCGAGTATGAATCTCAATCATAATATGTTACAACCTTCTCCTTCTGTACACATCCCCAGAAACTTAAGAGTAGCTACTTTATTTTAACCACTCAAGTTACAAACAGTGAACCCACTTTTGCCTCCTGTATTTTTTTTACACCCTACATCCTCTTCACAAACAATATTGTCAGCTCTGCTTTGAACAGGTAATAAGAATCTTAGTCTCACTCATCCATTGTTACACCCTAGTCCAAGCCCCATCAACTCTTGCCTAGAGTATTATTATATTAACCTCTCTAGTTACCTGTCCATACAGGGATGGGCAGAACTAAGTTTACAGTTATGAGTACATGAAACACAGATTTTACTCTTGTGTTATTATTTATTTATTACTTTATTATTTAATTATATTACTTGTCTTCTTATTGTTATTATTTTGTATCCTTACTTATGATTTATATTTTAGGTAATGATGGCTGGTAATCATTAGCCATAATTACCTTTCTTTGCCCACTTATATATATTTAATTTCACTTCTTAGTATGTCCTCTCATAGTATGACTGTTTTAAAACATAGACAGATCATGTACTTTTCTTCTAAAAAACATACAATGAGTTCCTATATTTTTCAAAGTAAGAGTTAACATTTTTATGATGGCCTAGACATAATTTGGCTCACCACTAATTATACGAGTTCATGTCTCACTGACTCAGATCCAGCTACCTTGATACTTTTTAAAAGTTATACATGTACCTATCTTATGTCCCAGTCATACTGATTCTAGATGTTTGCTTAAGAAAGATGAAGGCAATACACCCATCCAAATACATGTACATAAATATTCATAGAAACTTCACTTGTAATGGACAAAAAGCTGGAAGCAACCCTAATAATTATCAACAAATGAAGGCTTAAAGAGTTGTGGTACTTTCATACAATGGAATAAAACTCAGCAATACAAAAGATGATTGATACATGCAACTAGAGAATGAATAACAAAATAATTATTCAGAATAAGAAAACCAGATAAAAGAGTACATGCTATGCATTATTTCATTTACATAAAATTTTATAGAATGCAAATTAATCTGTATTGGCATAAAGTAGGTTCATAATTGGCTGGAAATGGGAATCAATTCAAGAATGGCAGGAAGGAGAGACTTCTGTCCAACATGGAGGCATAGGTAGATGTACTTTGCCTCCACACACAACCGTAAGAAGGATGTCCAACATGGAGGCATAGGTAGATGTACTTTGCCTCCACACACAACCATAAGAAGGATGACAACAAATTAAAGAAAAAAAAAAAAAAAAAGAACAGCCAGAAAATCAAACTGTATGGAAGTCCAAAAACCAAGTAATTAAAGAAGAAACATTCACCCAGACTGGCAGGAGGGGCAGAAAGGACATAAAGCAAGGTGGCAGCTGGAGCACCTGGTGGTCCCACATTTGTGTGTGGATGAACTGGGAGGAACCACTGGGGAGTGAGACAGTCCACACAACCCAGGCTTCCAGCATGGGAAAAGAAAGCCTCAAAACCTCTGGCTATAAAAAGCTGTGGGGGTTGCCGCAGCAGGAGAAATTTCCAGCCTCACAAGAGAGTTCATTGGAGAGACCCGAAGAGTCCTAGAATGCACACAAACCCACCCACCTGGGAATTAGCACCATAAGGGCCCAATTTGCTTGTGGGTAGTGGAGAAAATAACTGAAAGCCCGGTTAGAGCTGAGCAAGCAACATTGTTCCCTCTCTGACCCCTCCCCCCCCCACAGCACCACAACACAAGGACATGAGTTGTCCCACCCTGGTGAATACTGAAGGCTCTGCCCCTTACAATGTAACAGTTGCACCAAGACAAAGAAATATGGCCTGAATGAAAGAACAAAACAAAACTCCAAAAATAGAACTAAGTGATGAAGAGGTAGCCAAACTATCAGATGCAGAATTCAAAACACTGGTAAACAGGATGCTCACAGAACTGGTTGAGTTGAGTAAAAAATAGAGGAAAAAGTGAAGGCTATGCAGAGTGAAATAAAGAAAAATATACAGGGAACCAACAGTGAAGGGAAAGAGACTGGGGTTCAAATCAACCATTGGAGCAGAAGGAAGAAACAAGAATTCAAAAAAATGAGGAGAGGTTTAGGAACCTTCAGGACATCTTTAAGCATTCCAACATCTGAATCACAGGGGTGGCCAGAAGGAGAAAGATAGAGCAAGTAATTGAGAACTTATTTGAAAACATAATGAAGGAGAACTTCCCCAATGTGGCAAAGGAAATAGACTTCCAGGAAGTCCAGGAAGCTCAGAGAGTCCCAAAGAAGTTAGACCCAAGGAAGCACATACCAAAGCACATCATCATTAAGTTACTCAAGATGAAAGATAAGGAGATACTCTTAAAAGCAGCAAGAGAAAAGGAGTGAGTTACATACAAAGGAGTTCTCATATGACTAGCAGCTGATTTCTCAAAAGGAACCTTGCAAGCAAGAAGGGGCTGGAAAGAAGTATTCAAAGTTTTGAAAGGCAAGGATTTACATCCAAGATTACTCTTTCCAGCAAAGCTATCATTTAGAATGGAAGGGCAGATAAAGTGCTTCCCAGATAAAGTCAAGTTAAAGGAATTCATCATCACCAAGCCCTTATTATATGAAATATTAAAGGGACTTATCTAAGAAAAAGATGATAAAAAATATGAACAGTAAAATAACAACAAACTCACAACTATTGACAACTGAACCTAAAAACCAAAACAAACAAAGAAACCAAAAAAAAAACTAAGCAAACAATAGAACAGGAACAATCACAGAAATGGAGATCGAATGGAGGGTTATCAGTGGGGAGAGGTAGGGAGGAGAATGGAGGAAAAAGTACAGGGAATAAGAGGCATAATTGGTAGGTACAAAATAGACTAGGGGAGGTTAAGAATAGCATAGAAAATGGAGAAGCCAAAGAACTTATATGTATTACCTGGACATGAACTAAGGATGGGGGGATTCAGGGCCGAGGGGAATAAAGCAGAGAAAAAATTGGGACAATTGTAATAGCATAATCAATAAAATATAGTTTAAAAAAAAGAATGGCAGGAGGGTGAATAAAAAGGGGTGCAGACACATTTTAGGTTGGTGAATATATTATTTTCTTTGATTATGGTGATGAATTCATTGGTGTATACATGTCAGATCTGATCAAACTGTAAACTTTAAATATGTATACACTAATATTACTGCATGCTAATTATTATATACTGTCAAAAATTATGTTTGAGCCCTGGCTGTTGTGGCTCAGTTGGTTGGAGCATTGTCCTATAGACCGGAGGGTTGCAGGTTTGATTCCTGATCAGGGCACATATCCAGGTTTTAGGTTTGATCCCCAGTTGATGGGTGTACAGGAAAGCAGCCAATTTATGTTTCTCCGTCAAATCCATGTTTCTCTGTCTCTCTCTTTCTCCCTTCCTAATCTGCCCTAAAAGCAATGAAAAAGTTTCCTCAGGTAAGGATTAAAATGTTAAAATAAAGTTTAAAAATAATGTTTGAATTTAAAAGATTTTATTTTGTTGTGATGGTCAAACATAAGAAAACTATTTAAAATTATATATGATGTAACCAATGACACTGTCAACTTCAGTGTTTATAATATTTTGGGTTTAATAAGAACATTTTTCTCACAAAACCAAGTATATCATAAGCAAAAGGATCTTGTAAATTTTTCCTTTAAGTGTGTTTCTTTTCCACTAAGATTGAATTTTAACAGAAACAATGTGTTTGCATCAGTAAATGGAACATGCTGATTAAACAGTCACAGAATATGGGCATGTCCCATAACCACCAGTTTAAGAGGTAGGACATCAGCTTCTAGTTTAGCAACACTGCTGAGTTACTCCAAAACCAAAGGAAGGCCTTTTAACTCTATATCTCAGTGTCCCTCAAGGTTTAATAGGGACAGCTATGTTATATGTAAGGACAAATGCGATGACAGATGAGATTTTGGCTGGCTCTAAGTACAGTGAATTCACAAAGGAGCTTACTGGATGTCGGGTATTTCATACTGCAACCCTTTCTTTAAGTCCTAGTGGCTGCACGTTTGACTAAGTTAAATAGCCTTAAGAGACTAACCCAGTTTTGGATACTGCTGTCTTTGAGATAAAATGCATACACTTGTATTTGAATATAGTTAGTTTACCCTGTGTAACCTTCTTGTGAAAATATTATTGCATAATAACTAATCTAAGACATTTTTCATGCCATGTTAGGGCATAATATTATAAAAAATAAGTAAATTCAGTATTCGCTTCAGATTATTGTGATTCCTTTTATGATTTAGAATAATAGCTATGTGATCAAATAATGTAAGCACAGTCCTTTCACATGCACACTGTACCTCTAAACAGTCAGTAATTTACTAAGCATTGGATGTGATATTTTATTTCCAGCAAGCGTGAGCCAGTGTGTTTCAACATCTCTCTCTTTTTTTAAATGTGGTTTTTCAATTTCTATCCCTTGAGCCTCCTTAACTTCCCCTGTCTCTCCTGTGGCCACCATGTCACATGCCTACCTCTGCCTCTGGATGCTTCCTTTTCCTGAACAATTTTTGCCCCTTCTTTATCTCTTCACCCTAATAAAATGTATCTTGGTGGTTTCCAAGACCAGGTCTTCTGATGGTGTGGTGAATTGCTTTCTGTCCTTTCCAGTACACCATGTTCCATTGATAGTACATTCTTTTCTTTTGAATAAGAATTCAGAGGATGCACATTATTGATAACAATCATATTTCCCTTTACTTTATAGAGTCCAAGATATATAGTGTAGTTTAAAGATCTTTTCTACTAGGTGGACACTCTTCTCCTTAAATTCCATCTGGCATGTATTCTACGGGGTCATAAAAAGAGGTTTTATTATCACCCGAAAAGTTGTAACAGACACTATGTATGCAGATTATCCTTACAGGTTAAAAGTCTCACAGAAATCACTGTTCTTAAAGAAGTTGTAATATTAATAAAACCTGAAATGGAATAACCAGGAACACAAATAAGATCATTTGAATGCAGGGCAGTAGTGGGATAAAGAAAGACCAGTACAAAGTGGGGAACAGCGCTCTTTAAGAAGAATGGTCAAAGATATGTTTTCTAAAGGGCTGAAGCCTAAATAAAATGCATTCGGTCATGTGCAGGTGAATAGTGCTCTAGCCAGAGGGGGAGGAAGTGCAAGGCAGACCCATGTTCCCCAAGGAATGGCCGTGGTTGATAAGAGAAAGAAGACAGGCCTGTCTGAGCAGAGTGAATGGGGGGAAGCTGTGAGGCTGTAATAGTGAAGGGATAATTATGGACATTTTGATTTTAAGGGAAGAAAAAGAGTCACTGAAAGGCATGTTACCCATTCTGATTGGAACATAAATTGAACAGAGGGTTGTCAGAGAATTTAAGTTGCTTTTTGTTTTAATAAGAAATAGGGAACAAGGAAGAGTCAATTGTATCAGAAGCCAACACAAATTTCCAGTGCAGAAAGTTAACTAGTATAAATAAAAATGATACCATCCAGTGTTTCTTAAACATTTTGCACAGTTCTGTCAGACTGGCTATAAATAAGCCCAGGAATTTGACAGTGGCATCATAAGTTTTTGAAAAGCTTCTTAATACACATATGTTTAGTCTGAATTTCTTTTGTATGGAATTTTTTTTTTAGGTTTTTTTCCCAGTGGTTACTATTTGTTACTCATTTACTGTAGAATTTGGACATGACAGGCCATTTCTAAAATATTTAGATGAATGTATACTCTGTTGACACCTTCATGTCCAAAAGCATTATTTCGATTCTGCTTACCATAGCTGCTAATTTTAGAGTTTCTTTCATATGACCTTAAATATGCAGGGGAATAAATCTTTTTCATAAGTATTTGTACATATACAATTATTTCCTCATCATATTTTTAGAGTGGAATTGAATTAAATAAATTAAAAATATCAAGGCACTCACTATATGCTGCCAAATTGCCTTTTAAATATTTTGCAGTATGTAGTATCACAGTAAAAATTGATAAATTGGACTTCACCAAAATGGAACATATCTGCTTTTAAAGCACTTGTTACCCGGTTCCATGTCTGTCTTTGTTTGATTGTAATGGAGGGGCCCTCAAACTTGTGCAGCGAGACTGTCCAGGCCAATCAACTCAAGTTCTTCCATTTGTACCTGTAGTTGAATCCCTATTTTCAATTCTAGTCTGTTGAGGACAAAACTAAAACCCAATCAGCTTGGTATAAAAGGTGCTCTATGTTTATAGTTGTCCGTGGTGAGAAAGTGTGATTTGCTCTACAGAATGTGTGTGTGTGTAGTAATGTGCTACATTATAATGTGTGTGAGATAAGGAAGGTTTGAAGATTATGGAATACAAAAGTGTTTTTTTTTTTTCTTAAAAAAAGACTTTAACATACTAAATGAGTTTTCAAATTTAAAAAATTCTAAAGCTGGAGCTGGGGCTCATCTTTATGAGTGTCAAAGACGTGGAAATTGAAGCATGTCCCATCAGCACCTTCATTTTGAGAATAATTTTCCGTGCTGGTTGCTATGCTGCGCACTGCACGAGTGACTCAGCGTGCACCTAAGGACCATTTTAATGCGTGGCATCTGGACGGACACCTGGAAGCTGTGAGGCTTTGAACTAAGAAGTCATTAATGCTAAGAAAAAAATTAACATTAATGTTGATGATCCTCTTTAACTTGTTTCACCCACAACTGCTCCATCATTCTGCAACCAGATTACTGCCGGTTCCATATGTTTCTGTGTCACTTAGGCCTGACTAATTAAAATGTTCTGTTATAGGTGCCACATAAATTTTAAAATTCTATGATGTCTTTTTTGCCAATTGAAGAGACTTTCAATGTTTTATGGAAATCGATGTATAAATTTCTTTTAACCTGCCAAATACCAAACACATGCCATGCTCTAAAATTTTATGTTCTATTTGATTTTGATTCAGAAAAACCCATCTATACTCATCAGCTGTGTTGTAAGTTTTGCCAAACTGAAACACACTTTATGCTTCTGATTGAGTTTCCTTCATGTGTTTTCTTCAAATTTACTTTTGCTAGTGAATATAAGGATATTTTTAGCTAAGGAATCTTGAGAAAAAGGTTAATCCTCATCAGTAAGGAAAAAAATGCAACCTAAAGCATCAATCAAATACCATTCTCTTCTTCCAAATTGTCACTGATATAAAAAGATAATAATCAGTATTGGCATTCTCAGACACTGCTACTGTGAATCACATTGGCAAAATATTTAAAAGGCAATTTGGCAGCGTATAGTGAACACCTTGGTATTTCATTTCTTTTATTCAATTTTATTCAAAAAGCATTATGAAGAAATAATATAGGTACAAATATTCATGAAAAAAGATTCAGCATAGTGTTATTTAAAACACCAAAAGTTAGAAATATAAACAAGTAACCATAAAACTGTTTGATTAATCAATTCTTCCATGTGATGGAGAAATGAAGTTTTTACAAACAATATTTTTGAAGACTAATTGATGCCAAACGTTATTTTCCTTTTTTAATCATTTTTTATTGTTATTCAACTACTGTTGACCCCATTTCCCCCCATTATTCTCCCCTGCCCTACCCACCCCCCACCTCCTACATTCAGTCTCCCCCACCCCATTGTCTTTCTGCATGGGTCCTTTATACATGTTCCTTGGCTTAACCCTTCCTCTTATTGACCCCATTATTACCCCTTCCCCTCCCCCTCTGGTCACTGTTAGTTTCTTGATATGATACTATAATGTTAAGGGAGAAACATTTTTCCAACAAACTATGTATTTATAGAAACACTTAACTGAAGGACAGTGAATTAACCTACTTTATTCCTAGTGCTATTGTATTTGTTTATTGATTTATTTTAATCTATTTATGCATTTAAATAATGATCATTTTTATAATCAGGAAAACAATTATTATGAAAAAAATTCATCATGTTCTTTTTGAATAGCTTTAAAATTAACCTCTTACTGAGTGAATATAGCACATGTATGTGGTTTTATATTTTTAAATTTATTTCTCCAGCAAAATTATAAACTTCTTGAGGTTGAGCCTATATCATTTACTTCATTTTTATCCAGTATAGTGTCTTTCAGAATGCATCAGGTCAACGCTGTGGAATTTTGTTAGAACACACATGCCCAGACCCTGTTTCTAGGGATTCTCATTTACTCTCTCTGCTGTGCCACCTGTGATTCTGATGTATATGGCATCTCATAGGCAGGGGTTCAGTCATTTAATTTAATTGGTATGCTAATGAAAGACATTTTTCTATTCCTTATTATCTTATTAGTGACAAATATTTATTTGAACTTGGTTTAAGTTGATTCAGATGGATTCATTTGGACATTGGTTCAAATTGTGGTCATGTCTTGGAAGAGAGATTAATTTAAAAATTGTCTCAGTTCCTTTTGGATGGTGACCAGGTGTAAATAGATGCACAATAGAAATAACTTTCCTTCATGTTGAGTGTAGATTTTAAGTCAGGAATATTTATGAGAGCACTGAGTTTGGAAATAAAAGGACCAATGAATGACATCAAGTTAGGTCATATGTAATATGTTTGCTAAGAACATATGCACTACTTTCATTTTCTGTTATAGAGGAAAGTCACTTGTATATGGATTTTTAAACTTCATCCACGTCTTCCTGCATCACCAAAGGAAACAATTTTCAACCAATTCTCTCCTACTTTTCTCAGAAAACAGGGCAGAGACAAGGATCAACACAATAACACAAACACTGATTAATTCATGTAACAATTGTTTGAAGCCATACTCCCCTCACACACACATGCACATTCACACACATGTGTGCACATGCAGACATGCACAGTAATAATAAATATCTTTCACCTAAGATGATTACTCTAACTAGCTTATGTTAGTAACAGATGATCACCTATAGTCCTAACTAATCAGGCACTACTTTGATCAAGCACAAAATACAATGCTCACTAGACATATCATTTTAAGTAGCTGAAAGAGATTAAAGAAGTTATTCCACCCCCACCCCCAATTTGAATGGATAGAAATATGTTCTTGTTATTCTGGTGGTCTCCACATTTAGCTGTGGAAATGAGGTAACTATTTATAATTAATGCAAGGAAGTAAAATCAGAATGCTTGACTTCCAAAAGGTAATTAAAATTTTAAATCTTATTGCTAGTTTTACCTTAAACTTATTGTATTTGAATTAACTATTTATCATTTTTTAAATGTGAAGGCCCTGGTTGGGGTAGGTCAGTGAATTGAGCGCAGGCCTGTGAACAACAGCATCCCTGGTTCGATTCCCAGTCAGGGCACACGCTTGGGTTGCAGGTTATGTCCCCAGTAGGAGGTGCACTAGAGGCAACCACACATTGATGTTTTACTCCCCCTCTTTCTCCCTCCCTTCCCCTCTCTCTAAAAATACATAAACATTTTTTTTTAAAGTGAGAGCTTTAAAAGTAACAAAACAAGAAGGCTCTTGGACTGAGGTGGCTGTAATGCCTTGGTTGACTATGAAAACAAACCAAAACCTAAGCCAGAATCAATAAACTGGAATCCAAGAAACTGAAACTTAAAACCAACTAATTATGGCCAGTTAGGCTCTCTCAGTTAAGGCAACCACTTAAACTATAGCCAATAAGATAATTTCCTTGTTTTGCATCCACATTTTTTTCTGTAAATTTCTATCCTCTAGCTTTTGATGGTAGAGAACCCTTCACCTCAGTTTATCTTTTAAGAGCACTTCATACTAGAAGTTTCTAAACATTATACTCAATGCTGACTTCATGAATACAAGCGCATTGGTCAACAAATGAAAATACATGGGAAATTTTCTTTAAATGTTTCCAGAGATAGTTCTTTCATAAATTCCTCCAATGTTTACAACACTAGTGTATTCAAAATATATTTTAATATATTTAAAAAGCCTCCTGATTGGGCTTAAACTCTGCTAACCTCAACTTTTTTTGTTCCTATGTAGTAGAAAGCTATCTACTCACCATTTTTACCAGAAGGGCATTTTAGAATTTACATAATAAAGAAAATGTGAAATATTCCTAAAGAGGGTTTTTCTCAGTAAACTGAATGGCAATAACTCTGCAAGGTAAACGGACTTTAGAAACAGCCTTAATTCACACTAACACACTACATAGCTAAATTTGAACCTCTGGGTGGGGAAGAAAACATAGGCAAGGCCATATTAAACAGCCGTGTGTCAGGGAGCACAAAGGTGTGGTGGTGAAATTTGGGAACACTTATTTAATTAACCCTGTTTGGTGAAATTCAGAACAAAAATGAAGGGATCCTTGCTCAGAGGAATCTATTTCCATGTTAGTAACTTTCTATATGTTATTTTCCTAGGCTTCCAAAATTGTGCAAGATGCTTTAATATCTTGATGGCATATTAGTTAGTTTTGTATAGATAATATTAATCTTGAATGAAAATATCCACTTTGAGTATTTTGTACCTGAAAGATATCAGGTGGACCTGACTTTGCACAGTAGTGCAGAATCATAAAAAATGATTGTACAAGCTGAAAATGTGGAAGTGATCCTAATAATAAATGAGAAACATTATGATTATTTTATAACCTTTAATTGTTTTTTATAAAAATATCAACTTTATGAATTGATTATATAGAAAAACAGACAAAATATTCAAAATTATGTTATTTAAAAGTCACAAAAATTTAAAATGAAAGTGATCTGTTTAACTTTTTTCAAGAATAGTTTGAAGAGTGCTTGCCTTTTTGTTGTCTATACAACATAATACATAGTGAGCCTTTTTTTCCTATGGTTTGGTAAATTTTTATGCTCTTTTCTAAGTTTGGATCAGCTTCTAATTAATATCCTTTGCATTTTTAATGTCATGAAATATCTCTGAGGTTCTTTAAAGGTATTTTTTTCACCAGTTTTGCTTCCTCTGGGGCATTTTTATCCTTTTCATCATAAGTGCTTTCCTCATTTATGCCATTAAGTTCACCTTTACTAAGTTTCTCTGGTTGTATATATAGAGTTCCCCTGTTAGCAGCCAGTGTAAACATTCCATGGGCACCTATTTCATTTAAAATTCCATTTATGTACAATTCAATTCCTGCAGAGCCATTAGCACCGTAAGCTAACAGTTTCCACCATACTGCACACATTTTCTTCCCTCCATGGTGGATGAATGTTTTCAGTTGCATGCTTTAGGTCATATTTCTTCCTGAACTCAGCTGAAGAAATAGTATTGTGTCCAGCTGTAGCATCAATAGTTTGTCTGAAAGTCCATCTAGGAAAATAACCTTTAAAAGTTGAAATACATCCTTGGTCCAATGGCTAGATTGATGAAGTATTTGGTGGTAAAAAAAAAAAAAAGCAAATTTCACATTTCCATTCAAGTACCCAAGAAAATTATAGTGATCTGGAGTATTATTCACCATTGTAGTGCTTTAAAGTTTAGATTATTTTGCCTGTAGTATCTCTGTGTCACAGGGAGATAAGGAGGCAAAACAATAACATGTTTTGTTGTCTATGAGTAACAGATGTACAATCACCAATCACTGACAGATCTTGAAAGAAATGGCGTGATTTGTCACTGATTATGATGTGCACCTCTTATTTATGTTGTGATTTGTGGATTGAAGAGACAATAGCAGACTGTTTTTTTATGCAATCATTCACACTTAATATAAACTGGTAACTGACTGATGTTACCAAATGGTAACATGATGTTACCATCATTGAGATGTTACCAAATCTCAATGATATTGTTGTGGGCTGGTGTTACATAATTAAACCAGAGTAACTGAAATATTACACAGAATGAGAACTGTCTTTGCTAAGTTCAACAAATTTGTCTAAGGCTTTGATACATACCTCTTTATGAAAATATGCTCAGCTGCTCAATTATTTTTCAAATGATGGTAGTAAGCTTTAAAATGTAGGGAATAATTCAAATTGGTGAACTTTAAAACATAACTTGTTGTGTTTACTTCCTTACACTAATAAGGAAAATGGT
This sequence comes from Anoura caudifer, assembly GCA_004027475.1. NCBI lineage: Eukaryota > Metazoa > Chordata > Mammalia > Chiroptera > Phyllostomidae > Anoura > Anoura caudifer. The sequence goes on from PVKU01001546.1 coordinate 134,675, forward strand.
AGGTGGAATCTGGCTTTCCTCTTTATGTGCAACTCAGGAAGGTGACAGGAAGGGAGGATTTCCACATTTCCCTGCACATACCCAGTCAAGCAGCCTGAAGATTGCATCTGTAGTGCATTGGTATGTACAATAAAACAGAAGACTGCCCACTGGATTAGACATAGATCTCCACTGTATTAGCTGTCCATTGTGGACTCTCAATGAAGAAAATATACCCACAATTACATGCACAGCACCCTTAAGGAACTGAGGACATTTGAGGGAGTAGGTAACAGACCTAAAGGAAAATCCTTGATCTGGAAAATCAACAACAACAGCAAAAAGTTTTTCTCAGGCTCTAGTAAATTAAAGTCTTTAAAACAGGTTTTTTTGGATACATAATTTACACGATATGAAATTTTCCTGTAGTAAGCATACAGTTCAAGGACTGTTAGAAATAGGGAACACTTGACGAACTTGCACACCATCCTTGTGCTGGGCCGTGCTAACCCTCAGCAAGGTTTTCAATTCCCGTTCTGCTGTGTGCTGCCAAGTCAAGCACTCTTAGCATTTTTATTTTATGGCGGAAATTTACCATCTAATATTTTTTCCAGAAAACAGGGAGAAGGATACCTCAGACTTTATTTTTACAATGCATTTTGTGCATATATTTAATATTTGTTTTGAAAGCATGTAAATAAATATCCAGACTCAACTAAATTTTAATGTCTTCATATTAGTTTTAGGATGAGTTGTTATCTCTATTTTAAGGTGAAAGAAGGAGTTTCTGCAAGGTTAAGGAACTCAACTGAGGACTGAGACTAGGATATGATCTTACACCTTGTAACTCATTGCATTGGTATTTCTAGTGATGATTAATCAGATATAGTAATAATAAGTAATATTTACTGCAGGCTCACATGAGCCATTCTAAGTTCTCTACATGTGGTGTTTCATGCAGTACTTACGAGAACTCTGCGAGGTAAACATTGTTATTTTCAGTGGTGGATAGACTGTGCAGCGAGTTTAGGCATCCTGCCCAAGGTCATAAAAATGATAAGTGGCAATGCGAGGCCCTAGTTCTCGAGTCCACGGCTATATTTGTTTCACATGACCTCCCTTAATATCCACTGTTCTTCAAGGAAAAAGAAAGACCAGAATCTCTGCTAGAACTATCTTTCTGGAGTAGGAGGAAGCAAAAGAGAGAATGGGAAAGAAAAATTTCCTTTGCTCTTTGAACAAATTTTTTCTGTCTGGCAAGCTACATTCTAATAATGAATCTTTTCCCATGTTAACATGTCTATTTCTAAACTTTTACATTTTCAGATTCGAGGTCTTCATTTAATAATACAGCCCATTTTTTAAATTTGACACAATTTTCTAGTAGGCCAAAGGGAAGTGGGACTTACAAAGGCCTAGGTGCCAACATTGTGCTTCAGGATGATTTCACCTGTGGCTCTCTCTGCCTCAGCCTTTGTCCCCAGATATGACATGCTCACAGCCTCACATCAGTCAATCTCTTTTCAAGGGTCATCTTCCTAAACTGTCCTATTTAAAGTAGAAATCCTTCCTTTGTTTCCTACCCTGATTCCATTTTATTTTTCTCCTTCATATTAATGACCCCTAATCTAAGTTCAGATTGATACTTTCAGTTCAAATTCAAGACTACAGGGCTTTCACTTCATCTCCTCTTCATTGCATCTGGTGTTTATCACTAAGAACAGTGGTTCTCAAAGGCATGGAGAATGATAGAAAATCTCATAATCACCCGTTTTTCAATCATCTATTGTGTTTACTTGTTATTTCTCATTTATTTCTGCATTTTTGGAAATCTTTTTTCTCTTATTTCTAATTATTTCAAGAAAGTTAAGAAATATCATTTCTGAGCTTTTCTAGGTCTGATTTTTGTTGTTTCTTTCATGTCTTGTAGCATTTTCTTAATGTGTCCTAGCTAGTTTTGAGTGGGTAGGTTACCATTTTGTGGACATGTTTTTTTGGCTATGTTATTCAGCCCCCCCCCTTTTTTTATTATAACTTTCTATGGGATATGATCTTGATACTTTTAGGTTGTTCATGTTTATGTGAACTTAATTTTCTTAAGGCTGGGTTTAGGAAAGCTTATATAATTTCATAGAGTTCCCTCTTTTGTTGTTTTTATGTTTAAAAATATGGCAATGTGCTGTCTGGGATTTGATCTGGTCTTTATTTTTTTTTTCCTTTTTGTGGTTTCTATCTTGCTCAGTTTTGACTCCCCTTCCAGCAGTTCTGAAAGGGGTCAGTTCTGAGAGGTAACAGCTGTTCTCTCTTCCAGGTTGTTCAGTCCTCAGGGACAGGGGTCCTACTCACAAACTCCTGGCAGTTCTTTTAGCTGCTGCTCCCACATTGGTCCCTGCTTTCCAGTGTATACCTGTTGGAGCTTTTGGTGTTCTCTTGTTCTCAGGCTCCTAATACATTGCTCTGTTGATTTTCTCCTCTCCCTCCTACAGAGGTGTAGGTTTCATGTAGTTTTAAGACTGTTGGTGGTTGGTCTCTACCCCGTGTATTTAGTGCTGGCCCCAGTTTGCTGGTTTTGTTATCTGAATGCTCTGTTTTTACATGGGGATTTGGCAACCTTAAAAACTACACAGCCACTACTGCCATCTTCCCTGAATCCTCTTTCCTGTGTAGATTTTCAACATGTACCTTTAATTACATGGCAACTATTGACTACCCTCAGGAAATGCTTTCTACTAGTCAATGAGTTGTATGATATATTCATATATATGTGTGTGTATGCACACACACACACACACACACACACTTTAAAGCTAAAAGTTACCAATTATTGAACTTGAAACTGTTAATGGCCTTTTGTTCTTTTTTTTTAGTGGTAGAGCTTTCAGAGTCATATTTCTCTCTGGTAGAAGTGATTTAGTTGGGAAAAAAAAAAACTCCATCTAGTCAGATTTCCATTCAAACAATCAAATCGCAAGTGTTTTAAAGGTCAGTTTTTCTAAGATGATGGAAATATTAAAAAAAGAATAAAAGCAAAGCATTGCACTTGGAGACAGTGCTTTTGCTTGGTAGTAGGGTGGTCATCACAGGCTCTTGGAGACTGTTGTCCTGTTCATGGCTTAGTGGTGGCCATTTCTAGACAACAAAGGCTTGCACAGGTAACTCTCAGAGTGCTGTGAAATGATTCAAATTGGAAAGTGAAGAAGTGACAATGTGTACTTCCTTGAAAGACCATGTATGCTCATAAAAATGAGCTGTTATAGTGGTCTGTCATCCCCACAGATGTCATCCCATCATGTGGAGATAGATAAAAAGCTATCTCCACATGATATGCTAAAGCTCTCTTGCCTCAATTTTATGGAGCAAGGAATCATAATTTAAAACAGGGCAGGATTTTTGTCAAGTTGCTGTGGTGAGAAGATAGGAAAGAAAGAACTTTAAATGTTCATAAAACTGAAATCTCTTTTCTAGCAGCCCTTTCTTGATTAAACTACCTTTCTTTTTAAGAAGAAGAGAGCATAAGTGAGTTCACCCACCTTTAAGAGAATGTCTCCCATCCTCCATGTCTAGGTTTTCGTGTGCTGCGAACAGACTTCTAATGTTACCCTGGCTTTCTCTTTTACAATAATAATAGAAAATAATCTTCATTCAGTTTATTATAAAAGTTTATATTGATTTTTGTCTACTTTATTTGTTAGCATAGTCATTATAATGAACAAAGAAATGCTCCCTTATGCCACCAAGTACTTGGGATCCCAAATTTTTCTCTGATCTTATTTCATTTTTCCTTGAAATGAATTTGGATTCCTTTGAAGGGAGAAAAATAGACATTAAATTTCAGTTATTTATTTATTTCTCTTTGAGATGTCTATGTAGGTGTGAATGCAAGAAAAAAGGAAAGGCTTGCTCATTGTTTTTTTCTTCCAGATTCCATGAGGACACATGGGGGCTAAGGCAGAAAGCTTCATTATTTATTTGCTTATTACACACAGGTAATGGAGTAAGAGATGTGGTGTATCTGGATTTATCTGAATATAATTTATATATTATTAACAAAAATAGACTCATGGAAATAGTCTCACATGTTTAATATGATAAGTAGATGATTAGACAATATAATCCTAGATGTGTGGTTTTTAGATATTCAAATTGAACATTTCTTAAAATTGAGGATATTGAGGATAAAGCCATTTGCTTTATAGATTTAACCATGACTTTACCAAAGGGTAAACTAACATAATGTATTTGTTTATTTATTCTTGCAACAAGCTTTTATTGTTGATAATGTATGTTTAAGGTTTGCTGCAATGTTCTTCAAATTTTGTTTTCTGGTGTACTTATTTTTACTTAGACTTTTTAATTTATTTTTTATTGAAAAAATTTTTGTTGTGACTATCTTGAGCTAAGAGTTGTGGTGCCTGGCTGTAGATCCATATTCTGCAGTGAAATGTCAGTGTAGTCTATCACCAGGTATTTCATCTGTTTTCATCTCACATGGAAAAAGGTGTGTGTGTGGGGGTGGAAACTGCTCCTACTAGCTCTGTATCTGGAAATGTGATTAAAGCAGATAACAGGTTAGCCACAGCTTAGAAAGCACCTCACGTTGCTCTAATGAACAATGCTCAGGAGTGACAATTGTATGGGAGTCAATATCTTTTTAACTTTAGACAATAAAGTTGGGAAAGGTAACTAGTTTGCTTTATGAGAAACATCCTGACTGTTTTGGTGTATGTACAAAAACTTACTTCAAAATGGGAGTCAGGTGATAAAAGCACACAATAACTGTGGAACTTTGCTAGGGGATCAGAAACATAAGCATGAGAAGACTCTCTTATCTGAACCTTGGAGCTTGGTTCTACCCTTTACTTTGCCCAAAGAGCTTGGTACTTCAGTTAAGGAAAGCCTTTTTCCAAAGCCTCTTTCCTTCCATCCTGGTCTCTTCTGTTCTCTAAGTCAGAGGAGACATCTGAAATGAAAAGTAAGAGGCACACACATGATGGGTGTATCTTATGACTAGACAGGGGAAAAATGATGACTTCCTTTTCCTGCCGGTGATGCATTACAAGGGAGCTGAAGCAAAGTCCTATCACAAGGAAGGGATGCCTCCTGGTTTGACCAGAGATGAGTTAGGGATTCTGTCTGAAGTATGAATTTCTAGAGAAAAACTATATAAACAGAGAAGGTTAATGATATAATTGAAAGTATCCTTTGATAGATATTTGCCTTGCTCAGATGTTTCAGTGAGGTAGTAAAGTGTGAGCAATATTTTTTACTGGCATTGTAAAAATGTGGGTGTTGTAATTAATTAAGATGATATATAAAACACTGATAAAGTTTAGTGTTTTCTGATACACATATGGCACAATTTCAACTAGTGTTCTTCTTGTTGTTATCTAATCTCACAACATATGTTTTTTAGGACTGTCATCTTTTTTAGAATTTACAGAGGAAATAAAAATTAGGCTGTTATGTGACTTTTGTTTCTGAGAAACTAATGAGCAAAAGTCATTACTCATAACAGAATAATTAATTGGGTTTCTACTCTGTGCCAGACAGTGAGCTGGGATCTGGGCTCACTTAGATATGAAACAGTTCTTTTTCTGATGGTACTCACAGTGTAGGAGAGACAGGTAAACAAATCATTGCCATATAAGTTGATAAATGCTATAATAAAGGTATAAGCAGATGTCACAAACATAGAAGAGAGACTATTTAAGTGCCTCCGGCAGAAAGCAAGGGTTATCAGAGTAGCTGGTACATGACTTGTAATGAGACTTGACAAAACTAAAAAAAGGGAGAGACAGAAAAAAAACAACTTGAAGGTATTAGCATAGGCAAATATACACAAAGTTTGAATGCATACAAGGTCAGCTTGAGAAATAGCCTTCCTATGATGCCAAAGAATTTCATCCTGAAAAATAGGAAGAAATCTTAGGATACACTCAAAACAATTTGCTAAAATTTTAATAAATACTGATTACTTATCTACTATCTGCCAGGCTACCATGTGCTTTTTTGTGTGTGTGCCATGTAGTAGACTATTGTTGGAGGCAAAGTATTAAACAGATTGGGTAATTAAATGAGTAAGCATAGAAGATCATTGGTAATAGAAAACTAAAAGTCATTTGAGAAAAACAATGTTAATTCCTACAGGATAAGAAATCAGCAGATTGACAATCCCAGGGTTAATTTAGGGACTCACACTGCCATCAAGAACCAAGGACCTTTTCATCTTTCATTTTTGTCTTATGCCTTTATTATTAGTAAAAAAATGGCTCCCAAATCTGTAATTATTATCTGCTTTTACAACCAGTCTATATATAGCCAAGAGAAGGAGAAGGGATGAAGGTTTTACTCTTCCATCTCTCTTCTTATTTGTGAATTTAGTCTTTTGAGAAGACCCCTAGAAGAGTTTCTCTCTGTCTCATTGGAGAGAACTGATCACAAAAACACTAAGATTTTTAAGGCAGTTTGGGAAAGAGAATAATATTTATGTTTAGCCCTTGGTGTAGGCATTGTGCTTTGCCAGTGAAGGAAAAGGGATAGCAAGGAAAGGGGCTGTTTAATTGGCAACCAATAGTGATGAACTGCTTTTGGGTAAAATTAATACTTGAGAGTTGAGAAGAAAGGGGAAGCATCATTAAACTAATGTGGTGGATTTGGCAAATAGAAGGTCCTATTGACCTTTACTCTAGAAATTCCAGTGAAGTTGACTATTAGGAGCCAAATTTCAGCATGCTAAGAAGTGAATGAGTGGCAAGAAAGTAGATGTAGAAATTGCTGTCTTAAAGAAGTTCTGGTAAAGAAAATAGAAGGAAATAGCTTGTGATGGAGGGAGTTACAGAAATTATTTTTATTGAGGTGTGGGAGAAAACTGACCACTATTTATAGGCTATGGATGGGAGAAACACATAGATAAGAAAAAAGATAGAAAAAGTGGGTGTGATAATTGAAAGAGTTCCAGAGTACCTTGCAATGGGTGGATATAGAAAGAGAAATTATTCTTGAATTCAGGAGAAAAAAGATGCTAGATTCTGGAGTTAGGGGTAATTAGCCTATAGGTGGTCATTAAAATCTAGCCTGCAACTAGAATAGATATTAGATCATAGATGGTTTTGGAAATTTAAGGAATTGGGTAGTTGCTGCATGAAACCCCATTTCTACTAAAAATTTGCAGATGATGTCAGATATTCAAACTCTATCTGTATGCATGTAGGGGGAAAGAGTGTGATCGGTGATAACAGTGGGCAAATTTGGAATAACCAAACCATGAAATTAGAAATAATTTGTTAGGGATCAGCAAAAGGACTGTTGGAATGTATTCAATACTAGGATGTCATTAAAAGCATACATTTAAATAATGCAAACTTGGATGATTACATTTTCTTCCATTGGGCTCAAAAACAAGTAAGTAGAGGTAGGTAAATCTATTACTTTGACCCAGGGTTAAACATTGCCAAGGAATAGAGGGTGTAAATACAATAGAAGAACCTAAAATATCATTGAAGAGAGATCTGGAAGTTGAGTGTAAAATGAGAAGAATGAATCTTTAAGGATGCTACTAGACTGGAACAATAAAAGATATTTATACTTTCATATATGTTGATCTTACAAAACCCCTTCCTTTGGTACTTAGTAACCATATTTATCTAGTTGTACGTTCACTTCCTAGCTACGGTTAATTGGTCCAGTGGTCAACACTTGAGGGCTTTCATTGGTCTGGGAGTCAATACCAGATTGCCAAGAAGTACCTTTTTTCCTTCCATAAATTAGAATTCAGAAACAGTCATTAAATCTGGATTTAGCTGCAACTGAAGTAATGCAAATATAGAAGCTTTACAGTAGGATTCTGCTACTACTTTGTAACAAAGAAGAAGAAGTTGGTATCCAATAAGGAAAGAAATACACAGAGAGAACAAAGTTAACCCACAAAGAAATTACTGCTTAAGGCCCTTATGCCTTTGCAATTTCCAATTCTAATACCTTTTAAAGCTCAGCTCTATTTCTACCATTCATTTGATTCCATGAGATATGCCAACATCTCATATTAAATTTTCCTTTTATGTTGAATGACTTTAAGTTGGTACTACTTAAATTCTAAAGGGTCTTTTTTGAAGGACTAGATCAAAGGGCTGTAAGTCTTCACTAGTTAAAGAAGAGATTTTTTGCTAATGGGTGTTCTGGAGAGGTAAATAAGAAAGTATATGAGAAAGTCATTATCAGGATGGGTTGGAGTTAAATATTTTTCCTTTTCTGAGAGTTTCAGAAGTCAGTTAAGTAGGTATGAATGATGACAGTCCATGTAGGGCAGGAGGAGAATTGCTGAAGAGGAATGGAGGTCGTTATTTAGATAAAAAAAGGCCAGTAGATATCTGGTTAGGCTGCTGGAGGCATGATTCATTTAGAATTTGAAATTAGCTAGGAGTTGTAATGAAAGCAAGGGTGTGGATTAATTGACAAAAAGTTTACTAAGTGCTCAAATGTGATCTAAAGTTGGTAGATAATATACAGGATTGTGGAGAGGGTGAGCTAAGATGGCATGCACCTCCAAACACAAAGGTTCCTGGGAGAAGTGAAAAGTCACATAAAGAAAAAAGCCTTCCTTGCACATCAGCCCTGAGATACGTGGCCATAAAGAGGTAAATAATTTCCAATGAATAATTAACTTCCCATTTAGAGTATTTGGACATCATTATTTACTGATGAGAAATGCCAAGGGAGTCTTATGGGACACTAAATAAGCAAGAAATCTTCAAAGAGGAGAAATTATAAAGAAAGATAACTGTTAATAATAAGATGATGTCCAGGTATAGAGTTACATATAAAGAGTCTCTCAATATAGAACCATCTATATGTCAGTGAATATATTTTTTTTGTGTGCTCTGAACTGAGAGTTTTACTATTGGTCTTCACTGTAGATCAAGTGGCAGGCCTCACTGAGTTATCACTCACCACATAAACTACTTTATCTAAGAATTACAGAAAGAGATTTGGGGGCCAGATGTTAAACACACCTATATTTGTTTATTTAATACTAGCAGTTGCCTACTGGTGGTGTCCTTTACATAAAGTGGTCAAAATGAACAAGAAGGAGAGAAGAAAGGCAGACTTCTCAAAATAGCATGTCAGGATATACATTTAGATTTAGATCTTTGAATATTTTCAAAACATTTTCATAATACTTCTGATTCATTCTGATTCATTTGCACTCCTCTATCAATCCATATAATTAACTTTGCTTTAGACAACCTCAGCACACAGTGCTCTTTGCAACTAATAAAATTCATTTAAGTTAAAGGTTTTTTTTTTTGTTTTTTTGAAATTCTTTATTTTAATTTTTATTTTTAAATGTTTTTTAATTGTTGTTCAGATACAGTTGTCTCCATTCTCCCCCTACCATTTCCTCCCACCATACCCATCCCCACCTCCCACCCTCAATCCTACTCCCCTTTGGTTTTGTCCATGTGTCCTTTATACATGTTCCTTGATGCCCCTGCACCCCCCTTTTCTCCTCCCGCACTCCCTCTGGTTAGTGCCAGTTTGTTCTTTACTTCAGTGTCTCTGTTTCTATTTTGCTCTTGTTTGTTTTGTTGATTAGATTCCACTTATAGGTGAGATCATGTGGTATTTGTCCTTATGCCCTGGCTTATTCCACTTAGTATAATGCTTTCCAGATCATACCTTGCCTTACTAATAGAACTGTAGGTTCCTCCAAAGTGGGAACATTTTACATTCATATTTTTGCTGTTTCTAAAACAATGTTTGAACATATATTAGGAGTACAGATAATTGCTTAAGGAATATTGCTTAAGGAATTGACTAATGAAGTAACTGAGTACAAGGCAAAGATCTCTAAACAGAATCTATGAGGACAGAATAGAAGGTTATTGTGTTTCTATCTCAATTCCACTTCCGTACAGATCCATTAGTACTTTCTCTGAGAAAGGAGGGATTTCAACCAGATCTGATGTTGCTGACACATCTGTGTTCTGATAATCAAGCAGTAAATAGCACAATGCGGGTTACAGTAAGTACATTTTTTAGGGGGCTGTGGGGAGAAACAGATGGAGTGTCTTTATGTATCTTGTCTCAAGTAGATACAATATGATGCTAGTGTGACTATATCATACTCTGTGACTAAAACTTATTGCACTAACCATATAGAAACTATGACTTCAAAATGAACCAGTATAAAAGATAGGAAAATCCATTTTAATCCTAAAGCTACAACATTCTAAGCAGAGTGTTAATAATGAATAGTATTATATATCACATTTAATTTCATGACATCCTTGTAATAATAATTCTGTGAATATTATTATTAAAACCTTTATTTTAAGGACAAAGAAAGGGAAGTTACAGGTATTATGTGACTTTTCCAAGGATACAAAACTAATAAATGATAAAGATAGAAGTTATATTTTAATCTCCTAATTTCAAAGGTGGACTATTTTGTTGCTCTGCTCTGTTGGAGAAGATTTTGTATTCTTCCCCCAAATTTTACTAAGTTCATAGCCAGTAAGAGTAGTGTAGCAATAGTAGCAGTAGCAGCAGGAGCAGAAGCAGGAGTAGGTATTTATTAAATGCTTGCTGAGTGCCAAGAACTGTTTTGAATGCTTGACATGCATTAGCTGAGTAGTAACATGATGGGAAAAGAGACAAAGTCCAGGATCATTACTTAATTTATTCATATGTGGGCTTGTTTATCTAAAACACCTCTTTTACCTTTTACAAGTAGATTAACAATAGGACGCATAGTCATATACATAAACCTCCAGGTATGACTGTCTTCTACCTTCTTAAACATCTTTCCACTCGTCATATATATGTATGAGAAAAAGCAATGACATGTTTCCCCCCCGTATATATTGATTATTTGAAAGTGGTTTGCCAGAGTCTGTTTTTAATATTCAAGGGCACAGATCTTTTTGTGCCCATTATGCATCAGTAGCTCAAATCAGATATGTTCTGAGTCATAGGTGCCTTACATTTCCACAGCTGCTGTCTGAATGTCCCTCTGCTTCAGACCGCTATGTGCTTATTAGTGTCCAATGGTAACTGATTCCTCCTGAGTCAATGCATCTCTAAAGAATTATCAAGGATGTTATTTACCAAGTTAACAATGAACACTACTTTGGGCAGCAACAATAACCATAAAAAGACAATCTCGTACAAATTTAAGGGCCTTGTCAAGCGTGCAAAAGAGAAAAACTCAAAATTACTTGAAGAGTTACATGTATCTACAGAGATCTTTCTCCTTTGCAATATTTGAAAGTACAAGAATTTTCTGCTTCCCACCCTGAAATTGCTTCAATACCAACATATACCAAATAAAATGGCCTTTTCCCAGTTTCCCTTCAATATCATTTAAACCTATTTTACCTACAAAATGTCTCTCCAAAAAGCCTACTCAGCCAGTATACAAAGGCAGCTAAAGTGGGGAAAGATATTGGGGTGTCTGGAGATATTAGAGGTGAGCTATGGGTTTGAAGGACAAAATTAACTCACCTGAAATGCTTGAATAAATGATTAAAAAAACCACTAGGGGAAAGTGATACACTTTGTGGAGCACACAATAAATGCTATGGAGGACATCTCCCAATGTTATGTTTTATTTGAATATTATGCTATTCTATCTATTGCCTTTTGTTTATGAAAACCTTGTCAGTTTCCCGAATCTCAAAAAAAATATTTGAAACACTAATTTTTATGTTTAAAGATGACAATTTTGACCTTATATACATTTCAGAAAAATATAAAAGTGTGTATCAGTAAACAGTAGTCATATGGGACACATTTTGAGTAGTAATTTAAAACTGTATTTTAATTGACCATAATATGTATGTATGTGTTTATTTTTCTGTGTAATTTAATTTTTTACTTTTACACACAATATTGTATTATTTTCAGGTGTATAGCATAATGGTTAGACATTTGTATAACTTATGAAGTCATTTCCTTGATAAGTGACACCATACGTAGTTATTACAATATTATTGACTATATTTCCTATGTTGTAGTTTGTATCCCCATGACTATTCTGTAACTGCCAATTTGTACTTAATCCCTTTATCTTTTTCACTGACCATCCTCACCCCTCCCATCTGGCAACCTTTGAACATAATATTTAAAGTACAGATATGACTTCAGTTTGAACTTAATTTTATATAAACACCCTTTATTATTAGAGTACTTTATTTTATATGTTATTAATATTTATTGTTCTACTATCTAATTTTGTACATATTTTTACTATTTTCATTATCCATAGAATTTGAAGTTTCACAAAAATATATTTCATCTTTCTTGGTTTGATGATTTCAAGCAAAATGTACAATGAAAAAATTCAATATAAACATTAAAAGGGCCTGTGTGCACTGAGGATGATTTAATTTTTAAAAAAATGATTAAAGATGGGAGCTCTGATCTCAGGCTTGAATAGATATGGATCCTGAAATTAATTCTAAAAATTGAAGAATATATAAATTTAGCTCATGTTAAAAATCAAAAGGTATATATATTCCATATACTCTTCTCTTAATAGGAATACTAGCACACTGTGTATCATACTAGAGCTTATCAACACTTTACAATTCAGGAGTGTCGAACTCATTTTCACCAAAGGCCACATCAGCCTCACAGTTGCCTTCAAAGGGCTGAATGTAATTTTAGGACTGTATCAATGTAACTACTCCTTAACTAGGGGCAAGGAGGTCAGAAGCTGCCGCCAGGTAGAAACAAAGTGTGGGGCTGGATAAGACAAAGGGGGGGGCGGATTTGGCCCCAGGGCCTTGTGTTTGCCACCTGTGCTTTGCATGATCTGAGTAAATAGAAATTTACTGACAAAGGAGACCTACTTATCTGTGGAAAACTTTCTGGTATATTCTTTTGTTGATTTTAAGGAATTGATTGTACCTGGTTATCATTACACCTTGATTTGCAGGTAAAGTTATAGAATTGTGGCATTTCTTTTAGCATTGTCTTTGTAAGTAGTAGATACAAAAAACATTCCACTCCTGGTAGCATCAGCCCTTTTCGGACTTTTGTGTACTTTCATACAATCATTTTCCTCTACCTTTGTACAATTGTGACAACATTGTTTACGTAATACTTTATCTGGCTACTTTTGCTTTATATTAAGATTTATTATAGAATTGTACACCTGAAACCTATATAATTTTATTAACCAATGTCACTCTAATAAATTCAATAAAAATAAATAAAATATTTTTATAAAAATAAAATACTTTTATAATAATCATGAGGCTTGCGTAATAGTCTATCTAATGGATGCATAATAATTCACATGACCTCTTCTATGTATAGTAATGAATATCTTCATATAAAAATGAATTTCTCATTTGTTATTATTTTCTCAGTCTAGATTCCCAGAAATAGTTCATTGGATTAAATGGAATGATCATGTTTTGATTTGTGTTATATAATTCCCAAAGCTTCTATAAAATACAGTACTACCTTACCATTCTTTAAGCAAAGTAGGAGTGGGCACATACTACTGTACTTTCACCAGCTTTAGGAATTAATATTTTAAGTCAACAGTTCTTTTACTGATAGACATGATATATTATGATTATTTAGATTTATATTTCTTTTATAAGTGGACACTCTTTTCTATGTTCATTTATAAGTTGTGTTTCCATGTTTTTGAATTTTCTATTCTCATATTTCACCCATAAATGAGGTGGAGTATAGTGATGTGGTAAGAATATAGGTTTAGTAAGCTTCAATGTAATTTAATAATCCATTGGCTTTGTGGCCTTTAACAAATAACTTAGCTTCTTTGATTCTCATTTCCTTATATTCAGGATGACAATAATAATATACACTTTATAAAATCTTATTAAAAGTCAACCACATAATGTATAGATGCCCAGCACAGCAACTAGCAAATGCTCAGTAAATGTTGACTCTTTTTTCTAATAAAATTACTTTCTTTCATAAGTACTTACTAATTTCTTTCATAAGTACTTTCATAAGAAAAAAGAGCTATAAAATTAATAGGTAGATTGACTATGTCTACTAAGTAATTCATTATTAATGTTTATGCTCATATACCTGTGTTATGGTTTTTTGGTCCTTGGCCACATTCAAAGTTTTAAAAATCTCAACAATTAGCCTGAGGGGAAAGAATAAACATAAACATATTATATTACTTTTCTAGGATTAGCAAGCATAATTCTAGGGTCTTCGTAGAACCTAATGAAAAGAGAAGCAATAGCTAAATTTACAAGCCATGCAAATGAAAGAGATATATTAGACATGACAGAGTTTACTAATTTGCCAATCATTGATGGACATTAGTGGGTTGATGGATTTTTACGCATTAACATACACTAAGACCATGAAGGATGATATCTTATCTTGTGAAAAATTCAGGCATCAGTTTTACTGAATTTACAAACTGCCTTCTTGCAGGCAGCTAGTTAACTGTAATCAAACTCAAGCTTAAAAATACTCGGGGTTAAAATGACAGGCACTAATTAATTTTCCAGTTAGTTAAGGATTGATTTGGGATGTCATTCTTAAACTGTTCTGCCATTTAAAGAGCCAATCATTTATGCTGACAGAATTTACTTTGTGTTTAACATTTCTGTTAGGTATGCTGTGTCACCCTATAGCTATCAATCATCATGGTTCTGACCTAGCCTGCCCTACGTGAAGTGGTGGATGGTTGGTCAGCCTTCAAACATACAGAGTCTGGCACAAATGATGCCCCATTTTTATTACAAAGTCTTTTATTCAAAAATCATAAGCATGTAATTCTGTAACATAACACTATCACACTCAAGCACACCACATGACATTTTAGATATAATGTTCGAATTAAAACTATAAATTATTACACCCATATTATTACTCTACCAACCCCTCTAAAGCAGGCGTTACTTCTGCTGGAACATGTATATTATTCTTTTGAAAGGTAGAAAGTTTATATTAATAATTTTGACCAAGCTATGATTACCAATAACATAAAAGATATAGCTTTTAAATATTCACAGAGCTCTGTGTAATAGAATGCTTATTAAGATGAAGGAATCCCAGCTTTGAGTGTGTGATTTTCAGAATGAACTTCAAATCTCAAATCTTCTACACATAAATGTTCTCATCTGAAAAAAGGGATATTAATATATTTTTCTACTTTGAATGATTATTTCTTCAAAATGTGTAATGTGTAATAATCTTGCTGTTAGCTTTGTACCTGGCACACACTAAGCTCTCAATTTTCTATAAATTCTGAATGAAGTTCTAAATAAATAATTATATTCTTGAATCATTTCTTTCAACTAGAAGTAGAAAGGAACTAAAATAAAATGAATGATTCCTTCTCATTTGTTGTGTAGACCTGTATCATGAGGTATCAAACATCTAAAATGTTGTTTAATTTAAAGGCTGCACATCAATTTTGAATATTTCTTTATCCAAGATTATTTTCATTTATTAACAGTTTGTTACCCAAATACCATACAAATACAGTTTAAGAAATAGATTACTTTTATAAAACATTCCTTTATTTTTTTGGGGGGGTGGGTGAGAGGATGAATGATATCTATTTTAAGTGCATTTTGCAAAAGATACAAAATTTCAGAAAAAAAATGTGACCACATTTTTCAAAATATTTCATATATTAAATCCCATTTTCTTAGGCCAGAGGAAGTGTTGCTGCACTAAAAATTATTAGTTTAATTTTGAAACAAAGAATGCATAAAAGCTTTGTGTCAGATACTTAACCAATTGAACGTGACTTAATTTTCGAAGTAGTGTGTTGTGATGACAGAACTTTCTCACTCTTGTTCCCTTCCACCCGAAGAGGCAGTCTTCTAAGTGGCTATGACATCACAGCCTTTGGAGCCAGACTGTCTCAGGTAAAATCCTAGGTCTGCCGCTTAGTTTCTGTGGCAGTTGATTAAGCCACTTGAAGTCCCTCTGTTGGTTTCCTCATCCGTAAGACGGAAATAATAAAAAGTTGTGTGAGCACTGATGATTCAGCATGAGCATTATTATTACATGCATTTCTGCAGAAGGTTTAAAGGACCTTACTTGTATGCTGAGGTCGGCATCATCTGCAATGTCTGTCTGGCTCAGGAATGCCCTTCTTCTTACCAGGATTCCTTGGAAGGTAATTCATGTAAGGTGGCTCACGACCTTCTGGCCTCCATATTTATGCCCAGTTGAAGTGGACATTTCACCCAAGGTGATCTGTTTGGATTCTCTTTTTTAAAAATTTCAAATTCGGTAGAGAGATTGAAAGTGAGTGACTGAGTATGAAGAGAGAGAGAAAAAAAAAGAGAGAGGGAACACCACAAACTAATACATTTTTTGAGGGCCAAATAAAACATTGTTATGCAAGTTTTAGGTCTATGATTTGGGCCTATATTATCTTCGACATGTAGGTAAAATGAAGCAAATGCATAAATAAAAGCATACGAGATAGAAAGAAAATCTGGCAAATTTAAATCCCTGGTTCTACCACACCTGAGGTTCTTATTATATATTCTCTTTTTTTATTGGTGCTGACAAGATTTTTTTCTGATAACAAGTAACAAAATTCTAACATAAACACAATTACATGAAGAAAAGTAAATAAAAATCAGAGAAATAATACCTAAAATGGCAGACAAGACTAAAGTGAGAGTAAGGACATAGATACATAAGTCATGAAGTTTCCATATAATTATTAAATCTGAGCCACAGATTCACTCTAAACTTCTTGATGGCCAAAGAAAAATGGATAACCAATCTAACCAAATACATTACATATATACACAAGAAGCAAAAAGGAAACTGCTTTATTAGGTTAATAACATTTCTTGATTTATAAAAGTTTCCTTTTTAAAATAAGGAATACTGGAATGTTTTCAAAAAATATTTAAAATGAATAAAATACTAGGTTTTGTTCCAGTGATTCTGCCCTTCAACGTAAGTTGAGGAGATAACAAACTCAGTTAACTCATTGAGAGAAACCAAGAGGTTAATACAATCAACAAGTTATCACACATTAGCAGCTTGGCTATAGAATGAAGTCTAGGATAAAAAAGAGCAATGAATGGCTTGTGTATACTTAAGATTATCTCTCACCAATAGAAATTCTCTTAAACTGGAATTTTGATAAAAGTAAAACGTGACACAATTCAAAACTGTGTGGTATGGTATGTCTGAAATGCAAGTATTTTGGTTGGCAATATTGTCTATCATATTGGTAATTAATTAATGAGACCAGTCAAGATTTTTGCTGGCAAGATAATCATTTACATTGGCATGGAAATAAAAGTGCAAGGAAGGATGGCATGCCTTAACACAATTTCTACATGAATATCAACATCATTCGCATAAGTGCCGAAGTCAGAAACCTGAATGCTGGTTTTATTCTTAAAAAAAAAAAAAAAGTTTTATTAATGTATAATTTACCTGCATAAAATGTACCCATGGTAAATGTAAAGTTCACTATTGTAACTGACCCCCCACCTGCCATTACCTAAGTTTTGGCCATCATCAATTCTTTTTTTAAAAATGTAATAATATATCATGAAGTTATTTACTATTTTATAGCAACAAATATTTACAGCATCTACTTTTTAAATTAAATTTATTAGAGTGACATTGGTTGGTAAGGTCATATAAGTTTCAAGTATAGATTTCTATGATATATAATCTATATATTGCATTGTGTGCCCCCACCCAAAGTCAAATCATCTTCTGTCACCATATATTTGGACCCCTTCAACCATTACGACCTCTCACCCCTTCCCTCTGATAACCACCACACTGTTCTTATCTGGCTCTTTGGGTGGCCTTCCAGGTTACTTTCCGATTTCTATTTTTGTGTTTATCAATCTTACTTCTGTACTGCAAATAAGTCATTTTTGTGAAAACAAGTTATATTCTAGTTATCCATTGCAACATCACAAATCACCTAAATTCAGGGCTTAAAGTTAGTATCATAATTTACTTTGCTCATAAATCTGCAATTTGGGCAGGGATTGGAGGGAAAGGCCTCTGCTTCAAGCAATATCAGAGGAGTACACATAGAAAGTTGAGAACTTCCCAGCTGGTTCATTCATGTGGATGGCAAGTTGGTTCTGACTAGAAGCTTAGCTGAGGGCCAGAGATTTCAGTTCCTCTCTACATGGACATTCTGGGCTGCTTGGAGTTCTTCAAGATGGCAGTTCATTTTTAAGAGCATCTGCCCCAGGAAATAGAGATTACCTGGAGAGGTGAATTCCTGGTAACTGTCAAAGCCTCACTTCTGCTGTATTCTATTGGTCAAGCAGTTATTGAGCCTTTACTCAATGGGACTAGTGTGAGACAATTTTGGGCCATGCTTTAAACCTGCCATACTCAACATATCACTTCTCTGCTTAAAATTCAGTGTCTCTATTATTATATTCAAGTATTTTGACAAAAGAAACATAATTCTTCATACTGTTTATACAGTTTTCTGTTCCTTATTTTTTCATGTTTTGTACTTATGCTTTTTTTTATTCTTTTCTATATTTTAGTTACAGGAATTTATGTTCTACTGTCCCTTAACATTCTGCTATGCCATTATTGCTTCTCTAATTCCCACTCACTATTCAGAGCTCAGCCCAGATGTCCATTCTTCTGGAAACAGTTACATAGTCACTGCCTCTGCATTTCACACCCCACACCTACAAAGTCTAAAACAGACATCTCTTCTATGGATTCCTGTGCATATAAGTCAATAACATTTTTTATTATATTCCACTTATTTGCCTTTATCACTAGATTGTGTGCTCCGAAAGACAGATATGGTGTCTTATTGTCATTGTATTCTCAAAGTTCAGTGACTGGAATAAATGGAAAAAAATGACTAACTTTATTCATTATCAAGTGTAGAAGTGATTTTTTTACACATATACAAAACTGTTGTAGTTTATGTGAGGCATGCACTCCTGGAAACCTTCCATAATTTAAAGAAATGAATTATTCAAGGCTAATTTTCAAATATAAATTAATATAAACTTGTGTTGGTGTAATTTCAGGACACATAATTATATAGCTATGATAGTTGTTATTTAAATACTTTTTAAATGTTCTCATTATTATGCCTAATATTTTAAAGTGCTTTCTTCTAAGTGAGCAGCAGGGTGTTTTTGGACTTGTGTTTTATTGCATTTAGCCTCTATTCCAAATTTATTGGTTGTGGGATAGGATTTTTTAGCACTAACACTAGTATTAGCAAGAGTATTTTGTAAATGCTTGAATGCCATCGTTATGGAATATGAAAATATTTTCATTATCCTATATATAACTGTTTAAAAGAGCACAAAAGTCACTAAATATGTGAACTTTTGCAAGTTCATATATTTGTGCAAGTTCATATATATATACACACACACGCACACACACACACATACACACACACACACAATGATCCTCATTATGTACAGGTTCTGTGTTTGGAATTTGCCTACTTACTAAAAGTTATCTGTAGCCCTAAAATACATATTTGCATGGCCTTGTCCAATCATTTGTGGACATGTGCATGCAGAGAGTAGCCACAAATTCCAGTCACCTAATAGCACATATTCCACCCAAGGTCAAATAAGTTGACACTTGATCTTTTGATTTCAGCTCTCATACTAAAATGACTCTTCTTTGGTGGTCTATTTAGGGCCACGTATTCTGCATTTTGAGCTTTTTGTTGGTGATGTTACCATTTGAAATGGTGCCAAAGCGTAGTGGTGAAGTGATGTTTATTGTTCCTAAGCATAGGAGTGGTATGATGTGTTCTGTGGAGAAAATGCATGTGTCAGATAAGTTTGTTCAGGAATGAGTTATGGTGCTGTTGTCCGTAAGTTCAAAGTTAATGAATCAACAATATATATTAAATGAGGTGTCATTACACAGAAATCACATAAAACAAGGTTATGTATTGCTTGATTAATGATGTGTTGTGACCAGAGGCTCACAGGAAACTAACCCTATGTTTCCTCTTTGGGTATGATTCTATTTTATAAGGGTTTTTTTTTTAAGAAAATTTTTTAACATTTTATTTCTTTACCTTTAGAGGGGAAGGGAAGGAGAGAGAGAGAGGGAGAGAAATATCAATGTATGGTTGCCTCTCGTGCGTCCCTTGCCAGGAACTGGCCTGCAACCCAGGCATGTGCCCTGACTGGGAATCGAACCGTGATCCTTTTGTTCACAGGCCCACGCTTAATCCACTGAGCTACACCAGCCAGGGCAAGAATGATTCTAATATTGGCTAATTCAGTGTTTGTGGTAACTTTACAGAATATAACAGCAAATGACTGTAATCCACTGTATAACCAAAATATGATTCTCAGGATATTGATAAAGGATGAGATTACTTCTGTTTAATTCATAAACAGCTTTGCCAAATTGCTATGGTTAAAACATGATTTACATGTCACTTGGCCTACAAAATTTAAAATGATGGATATTTTAAATAATCTTCCATCCAGCTCACAATGCTTCTCCTTTTGTGTGTAAAGCAAGACTACTAATATTACAAATCATGACATTTCAGTACTACATGATTCAAAAATGTGAAACTATAACAAATTTTAAATATACATATTTATTTTTTTAATTAAGTGAATTACTTTTATTAATCGAAACTATGTCATATTTACAAAAATATTATATTTTCTATTAGTGCTACTTGAAGAAGTTTTTGTATTTTCTTTGCTATAAAAAGACATTTGCTAAGTGGAGATGATTGGTATGAAATGTAAAATATTTAAATTTTAATATTTATTGAAGTGGAATACTATCTACAATAATGAAAACTGAAGATGGAATCAGATAAGGTATTAAATCAAATTAACATGAGTAAAAATACGGATATATTACATTTTTTGCATGCTGATTACGCTACTAAAATGCTTTCCAGGGTAATTTGGGGGGTGCAGATGGAAATAAGTGACGCAAAATGGAAATCGGTTATGTGTCAGTCTGCTTGACTGATATGTGCCCTATGAATAGTATGTGACAGATATGGAGATATACAGAGATACGCAAACATGTTGCAATCACTATATTATATTGATTCTTGTAAATCATGGTAAAAATTCTGATTGTGATTTCCCTCATATTTTTATCATTAATTGCTCTATGGGAAAATAATTAGCATATTCCTACTCAGAGAATTAGGCTGGGAATCATAAAGTAGGTTTGGTGGGAACTGAAGCTTACTACTACTACATTGCTGCAAGAATATAACTTTTTGTCTATTTAATAATAATGTTACAGTGAATTTGGTATATTGGTACAAATAATGATTTACTGGAATTTTCTAAAATCCATTTCAGATATATTCCAGGCAGACATGATTACTTACAGTAAAGCAGGGATGATTGAATAAGTTTGGAATGGGAAAACTGAAGAATACATTCAGATGCTAATAATACAAAAATATAACAATCCAAATTGTTATGAATATCCTACTTGGAACCCTTTGAAAGTCTTAAAAAAGTAATTTTGAAGAACTCTGATGATTATTCAATCCCTTGAATAACAGAAACCTATCAAAACAATACAAAAATTGTTTCCTAATATAATCCACGGCATGTAGTCCACTCTTGTAATTACCAGTTTATCCTAGGATGCCTCTGTAATGTACAACACTGAAGTTCCTTTTACAGTAAACCCTAATGAATAAACTCTTTATATTTCATTTTAAGTCATAAAATATATTCTATGGGATTACATTAGAGTTGTCTAATGACATAGTTAAATGTATCCTTAAGTAGCACCATGGAAATTTAACCAGGCCTGATATATACATGAAAGTAATGAAAAGATTCTCTGACTTATGGGAAAGAGCTAACTTCTCTTCAAAGTATGGGGGAAGAACAGCAAAGTGATAGGAAATATTGGATAATTTTTCTACTTGATGTAGCAGAATTTTATTTTCAATAAACATAAGTACATTAATTTGAAAAACATGTTATGGGTATCGGGAAAAGCCAGACAAGGTCTGTGGTTTCTAGACATTTCAGATACTGTAAAGCAAAAATTTGTTCCCCTTTGTCATCCTTCATCCCTCAAGACTGCAAACAAAAGAATAATAAACCTGTAATTTTTCCAGATAAAAGAAAGTATCTACTAACCAGCTAAGCACAATGGGTATAATAAAATCATGGAATTAGTCTGGCTTTCATCTGATAAAATACTTCAGAAAGGCCAGTGATGCTTTTAATGAGTGGCCTTGAGCAATTCATTTAACATGTTTCAGCCTCTATTTTACTCTTTTCTAATCTAAAAGATTAACTTGCATCTATTTCCCAGCATTGTTGAGCCTTAATTTCATTTGATTCAAAAGCCTTTGGGCTTTTTTTCATGATCCACTGTGTTTGGTTTCAGAAAGTTCTGAACCGTCAAAATTAGTCATACAAAAGTGATGTCAGAGAATATCTCCTTTGCTAAAGGCTTTGATTCTTATATTTTGTTTAAATTTCATGCTGTGATACGTACTCTAAATACCTGTAGTAATATATACATATGTCACATACCTCTTTTGATGTAGGCTGTCCTAGGAAGTTCTTTCTGAGTAATGTGGTTTTCTTTACCAGCTTGAATTGCAATTCAACCCACAATGAGGAAAACATCAGAGATTCAATTCCCCTCTGTCAAACCCTTGGGCATTACCTGTGAAGAACAAGTTCTTATGTATACTGACTATGTGCAAGAGAATATGTAATGTGCTGTGTCATTTTCAAACACAGTTTTTAATTCAACCTCAATATATGACATGTATAATCAGTATCCTCATACAACAGTGTGGAAAAGCAATGTGATAAAGACATTATGATTACAGGAAACTGATAGATTGAGAAAAAGTTAAGCAACTCTTTTTAATCAGCAATGATCTATGCAAAAACCCAATGGATTACCTATTCATTTACACTGATGCTGAAAATATATTTTTGACTACAAAACAAGTAGATTATAAATCCATTTTCCTGAATTGTTTTGTGTTATAGATGGAATGTTTGTGTCCCCTCCAAATTCAAGTGTTGAAGCTCTAACCCTTAATGTGATGGCATTGGGAGGAGGGGCCCTGAAGATAGACAATTAGAATTAGATAAAGTCAGGAGGGGGAGTTACTCTTGCCCAAATTAGAGGTCACACGAGCACACTGGGAGACGGTCACTGTCTACAAGCCAAAAGGAGACCTCAGAATGTAACCTACCACACCAGCATTTTACAATAGACATGTAACAGGTCAGAATTGTAGTAACTCTTGTTCTGTCTTTCCCTCTTTATCATTGATTGCTATGCTATCATTGTTTATTTCAAATATAATTAGAGGAATAGGTAGATCCCAAGGGCTGGAGACACAACCTATAACTGAATTGAGCTTAATGATTTAAATCATGAAGTGGTTATTCTCTAAATAAATACTCATAGCTAAGTCCATGTGGGTTGGAGGCTGGCTGTATAACTGGGAGCTTGAAAAGTTCACTTGATATAGAAGAAATGTTTATTAAAAGATAAATGACTTTTTAAAAACCTTAATTTGACATCTTTATTATTAAAGCTCAATAGTAATCACAACAGTTGCTTAGAACTTAAACTAACAAAGGATTTTTGTAGAGGAGCATTTTATACTTGACATTTAGAACTGAAAAATGTATTGCTTAAAAAGTATTAATTTCAGTAGGTGTTATTTTTGTTTTTAAATTTTTTATATGTGGTGCAGCCCTTTTATGCTTATATCTGCATACCTACACTTGGTCCTCAGCTTTTTTGTATTATAGTTAGATAATATTAATAAGTAGGTGGTATACTGTTAGATGCCCTTATAAGATGTTATCTGTCACTATTATACTATCATTATTAAAATAACATTATGAAAGAACACTCTTGTACAAAACATTTTCTGCCTTTGTGACTTTTCTTTTTAATAAATTCCAAAATCAGATGTTGGTACATGAAAGTACATTGCTGCATCTCTTCCCTAGAGATGCAGCAATGCTTCCTGAAGAAGTGTATACTCACACATAGCAGATGTTATTCTCGAAGAATATTGGTTAACATCTCAAATAAAAACTGCCATTTCATTTGATTTGCTCTTTTTTAAATCACTGGTAGAATTTTAAAACTATTTATTGGCTTCTCATATAATTTATTTTGAAATCTTTTGCCCACTCTTCTATTTGGATATTTCTCTTCTGTTCATTTTTCATAGTGATTAGTCTGTAGTATCTTTATTAGGACTAGTAACAACTAGCTTGTCCTGAGGGCCAACTATGTAGTATTTTAAGAGGATTTTCTTCTTTGAGTCTGAACTAAAGTGGATATAAAATGTGGTTTTGTTTCAATCTATGGTAAAACTTTGTATTTGTAATTATTATATACATGACACTTGTATAGAAAATGGCTCCAGATAACAATTGAGTTAGCTGAAATTTGTCTCCAGAGACCTACTGTAATAACATAATTCACAGTAGTACTATAATACAGTGAAGATGAGAGCTTTGTAGGTGATGGTATGAACTGACATAAAGAAGGACCTTGATCTAGTTGACAGCTAGTAGATACACTCTAGAGTAATAAAGGTTAAGTAAGTGGAAAAACTTCAATAATGAGTCAGATAGAGAACAGGCCAGTAAATGCCCCTGACATCTAGGGAATTTATAGTACTTTGCCATATCTCACTTTTCTGCATTCAGTTGTCCTACTTGTTTTTGTGTCTGTGGCTTCCTTTACTCTGAATTAGTGCTATCTATTGTACATTCCTGAACTGGAATTTCCTCAACAGCTATGGTACAGTAATTAACCAATACTTTTGAAATATTGAAAAAGAACTCTAATTCCAGGCCCACCCCTCTTCCTTGTTGCTTTCTATGATTGCAAAGGCAGTTAGTGTTCTTTTGCTGATCTATAGTTCAAAGGTGCTGGGAACAGCAAAGGAAAGTGACAACAACATCAGTTTGGCTATGAGTGCTACTTAATGGTGTGTTAAAACTTTGCAATGAAGAATAAGTTGCTGACATGATGCCTCCTGAAGAGACACACAAGTGCTGACTCCCTTGTTTTAAATTGGTCAGTTGCGTCCTATAAAATTTGGCATGAGAAATACTTTTCCCTTTCAGATTACTCTAGACATGAAATACCTAACCAAGCAAAATCCAGATTGTTCATGTGTGAGAGAATGCATCTCTTCCCTTAGGGGAATGATTTTTTTTTTTTTTCTTTTTGAAACCGTGTTTAATGTTCTGATTGGTAACATGTTCTAAGGCAA
This sequence comes from Anoura caudifer, assembly GCA_004027475.1. NCBI lineage: Eukaryota > Metazoa > Chordata > Mammalia > Chiroptera > Phyllostomidae > Anoura > Anoura caudifer. The sequence goes on from PVKU01001546.1 coordinate 159,900, forward strand.
TCTTTTGGTCAACCAGACCAGTGAAGTTACTGCTTTGTATGTAAGAAAGTAAACAGCAGGACAGGACAACATGACACATAGGGAATATGAAGAGGTAAAACATGAGGAGTCTTTTGACCCATGAGGTCCAAAAAAAAAGATTTGCATTGGAAAAAATATTGCAGAGAACAATATTAAAAATAAGTAAACAAATACCCGAAGAAAGGCAGAGAAGGGAAGCAGGAAGGAAGGAAAGAATAAAGGAAGAAAGGAAGAAAGAAAGGAAATCAGAAAGCCATTCTGGAAACAGGAAATCCTTAGATTTATGAAGACCCTCGGGAATCATTCTGCTCTAAGTGGTTTAGCTGTTCTGAAACTCATTGTAAACATGTTAGAGTGACTAATTTATATATATTAATGCAGTGTCAAAGCATCTTGTTTATAAAGTGGAGAAGGGTTTTCGGGAACTACTATAAAGGATACATGGACAAAACCAAGGGGGAGGGTGGAAGCAAGGGAGGGAGGTGGGTTTGGAGGGCAGGGGAAGGGGAGAAAATACAGACAACTGTAATTGAACAAAATAAAATAATTAAAAAAGAAAAGGAAAGTGGACTCCAAATGAAAACAGATATGTATTTGTAATACACATTTTTAATTTAAATGAATAGGTTAAGGAAATGAAAGGAACCATTTATTGATTAATGAAGTACAATATAGTGCTTTAAGAGTATAATATTATTTTATCTATTTTTGAAAGATGAAGACCAGAAGCTTAGATAAATCTATAATACATAGTTATGCTGCTAGGAGATAGAAGAGGTGAAAGTTCAACCCAGGTGTGAATTTTTAGCTAATGATCTTAATCATTTTTAATTACCTTGCATCTTTTTGTACCAGGATTTTAATTTAGTTGTCATTCAGTCTCTTGGTAGAAAAGCCAACATAATTAACTAGAGTGTATAAAAACATAAAAATTACCATAACATAAGGAAAACTATAGACAATTACCACAAGAAAGGCTTGAAAGGCCTTTCACTTTGGCCGTGGTTTTATTAGCAACAGGAACTTCAAATAACCTTGGAAGATGGGCATAATTACAGTAAGTAAAGATGGGAAGAAAGGCATTTTAGTCAGAGGGACCAGCAATAGAAGCAGATATACAAAAGGTGGTACTTACTGGGGAATGGTGACTAGTCCAGTTGTACTAGAAAATGAGTTATAAAGAGAACTGTAGTGAGAGGTCACATTAGGCAGATGAAATAGTTAGACTATCAGGAACTTTGATACTGGGGAGAAAGGCAAAAATTTACTCTGTAAGCATGTGAATTTTTCTGACAATTGCAATGTCATACTCAGAAAGCTCTTTTGGAAAAATGAATTTGGCAATACAATGCAATATAGATGCAAACTGGGAGATGCCAGAGGGCAAAGTTACTAAGTAGACATTTTTACAAGGACACCAATTAGAGATACTTAGAATTATATGAAAAGTCTTATGGGAAAGAGAACGTAATTAGAACTGAAAGCCTACTATGCACCAGCACTTTTCTGGGTATTTGATGATTAAATATAATATATATAATTTACATGTTATTTAATTTAATAATATTATTTACATGTTATTATTCCTGTGTTATGGTAGTGCCCTTAGAACAGAACACAAATATAGGATAGGGATGCTGCAGAGAAAGAATGAACATAATTGACTGTGAGATGTTATAAAAAATTTCCAGTCAAAAATAATTTTGAAGCTTCATGACCAGAGTTGTAAATGGTGCTATGTTGGGATGGTTTCCGATGCAGAAAATGAAAACCACTTGGAAATCTTGAATCTAAGATGTCAGTTTATTTCCCTTAGGTACAGTGGCTGATTATAAATCTAGTCAGGGAGGTTGCGATCAGGTAGGACATTCAATCAATAGTGAAAAAATAGCACTAAATGCTTTGTCTCATATTTCCATTTACAATCCTATAAATAGATAACATTATTTTAAGAATTTATTCACTTATTAGTCAAATTAGATAATAGCAACTATTTAGGTATTTTAGCAGAAAAGGGACTTGATAGATAATACACTTACAGAACTTTGCTAGGGCTGGAAGTAAAGTCCAGAGGAAACCACTACTGGGTGTGAGGAAATGAGGAGTTATTAAAATGACAGGAAGTTGTTGGTGATCTCTATTGCTTGTAATACCAAAGCGGATAATTTTTCAGGAGAATAAGACCTGAGGGTCCTAACATCTTCCTGGATGCCTTATGTCCCACCCCACATATAGTTGTTGCCATTAGAACAGAATAGTGGCTTCTCAATCTCCTAATTCTTGTACAAATTCTTTAACTGATTGTAATTTGAACCTGATCTTCAAAGCCAAGTGGGCCTGGGAAATGTATTCTCTAAGCTTCAAATCTCTGAGGGAAGAATTTAGTGTTCATTCTTGATTGGCTATACCTAATACAATTTGAATTTGGTAAATAAAAAAATTTAAGGGTTCTAGTTGTAAAGTAATGGAAACAAGATTTCAGACCAAGTTTATTTAACCTCAAAAGATACAATTTTAACTAGTAGATGGTACAACCAGTGAATCAAGGACAACACTACAGAGGGGGATGGCCAGGCTGGTAAACAATAATTCGGTTGTGACATGAGAGAGCCAATGGAAGGCTTTGGTAATTGGACTATCTAAGGGACCCCAAAGAGTTCTCCACCATAGTGTCACCTTTAACCATCTTTTAGACCTAGAAAGTTCAAAAGCACGCTTCTGTGTTAGAACAGTCTATCCATATTTTTGCTCCTTCCCCCTGATTTGACTGTGATGGGGTCTAAAATGTAACCAAGTGATTAAAGGAAAAAGTTAGTGGGGTAAGAGCTGGAACTCACCACATCTCTTTCCCTACTGCAGGTTAGAGTCCTCTATAGGACCAAGTGCATGGGCTGAAGGGGTCTTACCTTTGAATGAAAATTGAATCATGTGTGAATACTAAATATTAGAATTAATGGGTTAAAGTTGATTAGAAATTTCTATTATCTAAGAGTGGAAATCAAACTAACAACATTGACCCTAGTTTCTATTTTAGGCCAAGGGAAAATCACCCCACTGAATAAAATTTAAAGAGGGAATAAGAGGTAAAAATGTACTTGCATTTGATCACATTGTACACGTTGTATGACCAAAACACTAATGACATAAATATTTAGGAAACTTAAACCAGCACAGAATGAGGGCACTGATTGAAAATTAAGGAAAGTAAGAAATAATGGGAAAAATCTCACTGCATTTTGCAGATTATTAAGTATAATAAGATTAACCTGTTTTAGTCATTTTGATAGAATCAGCCAGGATATCTGGGGTCTGAGAGATAGGGACAAAATATATAATGTGATCCAAGGCCTATGTTGCTTTTATATAACATGACACATAATATTTTCTTTATTTGTAATTCTTTAAAAATAATATTATGCATTTTACTATATAAAATAAAATTTTGTTTATCTAGAGAAACAACTTTTTATCTTCACATATGTTTTATTTGCTTTGGTGCTCAAACTACTAAGAATGTCATTAAGTAAATATCATTTTTGCTACATCTTGTCTTTTGTTGCTTAGACAAAATCTTGTTCTTTTATGTTTTCACAGTATTATTCTATCACTAATAAAATTTCATTGACATACTTTATATCTGAGAAACTTTAAAATAGTGTTTACTATTCATTTTTGCTGTAAAACATGCTAATAAATGCATTTTCATTTACTTTTTTCCTCCTAACTTGTTCTGACAAGTTTTAAATGAAAAATTATTGAAAATGAAAACAGGAAATCAGAGCTGGAAAACCTGAGAATTTTTCTAAAGTTTTGTGGTTCTGGCATAAATCTATGTGAGGATTACAATTTGGATTTAAAGCAGCTACATATGTCTATCTATCATATGTACGATATATATATCAACCACATATGTACATATATCTATATTGAGTTGGTACATACATACACACACAAAATCCATCCATCAATTATTTTTTTAATCCACTGTCTAAATTTAAGGATTTAGATGAGGTTAACTCCAACCTTCTCTTTTTCAGTTTCAAAATGCTAAAAGATATTACTTTTAAAAATCAATTATATTATTGTCAATACACACATGATATTTTGACTGTCTTGTAAGAAATGCATATGAATTTGAAGTAGCCTCTCAATAACTACTGTAATTATTAACAGGCTGATATTTAGCTGGCACAGTTATCTTATTTAAATAATCCCATACTGATTGCTAAAACTCCACTCTCTGACTCTCACAATCCCAGGTGCCACCACCCCTCCCCCACCCACTCTGGACTGAGGGGTAATCCAAGAACTGGAGGGGCCACTGACATTGCCAGTGGGGCCTGTAAAACTCTTTCCTAACATGTTTGGATTGGCTGATGCCTGAGCTATTCCAGTTGTTAACTTGAAATCACTTCTGAGTGTTACAATTACAAATAAAAAAGAATGCTTAGAATAAAATACATGTAATACATTAGACAAAACTTCTTATAATGCATTCTAATGGTCCACAAAGATTATTAGCTGCTTTAAGATTTATTCCTTGTTTTAATTCTGCAATACTCCCTGATGCTGCCTAACTGTTTTTGTTTGAAATGGCCACAAATATCTTTTGTAGGCCAAATAAGATTTATACATCTGTCAAAACCATATTTTATTAACCTATGCCTGTGTTTACAAAGCCTCTAAGACCCTTTTGGATGGTTCTGGCTACTTGCTTTATGTTCATTTTTTTCTTTAATGTGTTTGTATTTTTCCAGTTTTCTCATTTGTATTGTGTGTGTGTGTGTGTGTGTGTGTGTGTGTGTGTGTAATTTGTATAAATGAGAATATACTAGGAAGGACATTCAGTTCTGATTCTTTAATTCTTATGTTCCTAGAACATCTGGCCTTATTGACTTTCCTATACGTATACCTTATTTGTTCCAAATTTATTAAGAGAACCTTGTTTGCTTTATCAAATCCAGTTCTTGGTAGATAGTGGTAATGATAGAATAGCACAGTATTTAATCCTAGGTGGACCCTCATTCCTGCTCAACAATTCATTTTAAATTTATCTTATTGCTACTCTCTTCCATGCTTACTTTCCAAAGAACTTTCTATAACTTAATTTCTCAGTTAAACTTGATTTCTCACAGGGATTCAAGCTTTGCCTCGAATCAATTCTTTTCAGATTAGGTAGGGTCTTGTGAGCTGGAACTGAATGGAGTATTTTACTCCTTAGATATTTCTTTATGCTCCTTACATAAAAGATGAAAATAACCTTCACATAAACCGAAATAACCTTTTTTCCTTCATCAAAGGCATGCCTCCTTCCTCCTCATCCCCTAAAGCAAGTGTTATGCAAAGTTCGTTTTTTTCTTAATATGAGGTTTTTGCATTTTCATCTAATAGAATTTCAAGTTTCTTTTCTCTGAGAAGAGCTCCAAGTACATACTCTTCTTAACATTAACTGCCTTCCAACAATCTAGATTTACATTTACTATGCCTAAAGTGCCATCTCTACCAGGATGCCCTAAAAATGTAAATAAAAAATAAAACCCTTTCCTAATAAAGCAAGCACTCATCTGGAGTTCATCCTGATAATCTACCTGCTCCTTGGTATTAATGGTACCATCACCTACAGAAAGCTGGAGCTCACTTATCAAGATTATTAACTTTTCCTTCTGTGTCTAACACTCTTCTCTCACAATATCTAACAAATAATAAGTCCCATTGGTTATTTATTTGTAAGAAACTTTAATATCTGCAGTTTTATCACCACTCACACCAGCACACACACACACACAAACCTACCATCTCAATCTTTCTTTTCTTCTGATAACACTGTGGCTCTCCCCTGACCATTTCCCACCTGGGCTATTCGCAACAGTGAACTCATTTTCCACCTGACCTAGTAAGTGCTGTAATGAACAATTACACATAGTTTAATGAATAAGGCAGAGTTTAAATCATTTCACTTTTATAAATGAACATTTTGTGTTTTTTACTAATATATTTTTCCAACTTTTTCTTTCACTACTTTGTTTCCCTCATTTGTACTGTTATGTGGACTCCTTATTTCATCTCATTATGCATTTCCCATCATGCTGTCTCTCCCTCTTGCTGTAAAAGTCTTCACTCTTTTTTGAAGGGCAGCCCCAAAACATTCTCACATATGCAATTTTTACTAAAATTAAGATCCAATTCCTTACACTATTCAGAATTAATCACTACCTTCTTTGAATTTCCTTGCCACTTAATACCATTCTAATATGAATTGTCATATTCTACATTATTATAGTTATTTATGCAGATATTTTTCTCCCTCCCATATGTGCTATTAGTCTTTGGTTGAAAAGATGATTTCCAAATGATTTTGATGTGCTTCATATCATTCAAAAGACCATCTTTCATACTTGGAATAAATTAACCAATATTTTTCAGTGATAGGGACAACTTTCACACACACACATAAATGCCATAAAACAAAATATTCAGCCAATTTAATTAAAATGGACAATTTAGCTAAATAGTCATACACATGAATATTTTGAAATCATGTCAAAAAAGCAAATGGTTAATTGGTAGAATGATTTCACTCTTAACACTGATTCTATGCTGTAAGGACAGAGAGAGAGGCTCAGGAAAAGGAAGCCTGTGACCTGTTACATTCAGAGTTTTGTTGCTGTGATGTTTTACACATGTAATGGTAGCTTCCAGAAAACAGGGCATTTTTATTGGATTACATCTTATACTGTTTGAAAATAATCCAAAGACCACATTTTTGAGTGTCTTGGAAACAAGACTCTAATTTTCTTGCCAACACTCTGCTCTCCCATTTGTTAACAGCATCTATTATTAACTGTCACTTTAATAGATATGAAATGTCAGAAACACAGTTCTAACAGCAGCATGAAATTGTCTAATTCTAAATGATTTTCATCAAAATATATTTATTTGTCTGAGTTGACAGTGACACTTTATGTTGTAGGAATCTGAGGGATGCTTTTTTTGTTATCTTTATAAAGTGTGTTTTATTTCGGTCTTGTCTCTAGCTGTGAACAAGCTCATTATTTTCTTGTGAGCATGTTTCATCTCAAAAATGAGGGTCACAATTTTAACTATTTGTAAGGGTTCAATAGTTTCATACATGTGAAGATTTTTCAAATGGTTATTGGCCCACAATAAGCTTTAATTAGGAAATAAATATAATTATATTTATTAATAATTGCACTCCCTAGGTCTTTTTGACTTCTTATTTATATCAGTAATTACTCTCTTTAGACTTTGCCTGAAATCAGAAATGTGCACAAGTTTTCTTATTTTGAGTCATGATGCTATCAAAGATAAATTTTGCAATAATTGCTACACTGTGTGTAGTTTTGCCATTTACATAGGTGAACTAATTAATTTTTATAAATAGAAAAAATTGTCTAAAAGTGTTTTAATCAATATTTGACTATATACAGGTATGACTTCATTCTCTTTAATTTTAGTAAATTAATTAATGACACTGTACATTGCTTTCTAATTACTCTAAAATATTAGAATTCTAATTCAAGGGGGTTGGTTATATTTTTTATAACTTGGATGAAGATTTAGTGTGTTTAAATTTTTGGATTAAACTCTGGAGAGGAAAAAAACAATCAACCAGTCAAATACAAGTAAAATGACACAAAATTATTTACTATATCTTAAGAAACATGGGTATTTGGAACACTGGGTTAGGAGTTAGGAAGCCTGTGTTCTAGTCAAACACCTCCTTTAAGTAACTTTATATTTTGGGGAAAAACATTTAATATCCTTGTACCTTATTTTTCTCATGTGAAAAAGTATAGCTGGAACTATATGGTCTTGAGGCAACTTTTCAAAAAAGTTCAACTATTCACATTTTAACCATTCTTCTTTCAGGAAAGGTCAAGCAGCAGAAGCTTTTAAGCTAGAGTAGCACCTATTCCATGAGGATCTTGCCTTGTGACACCTGGAACTGGTCGTTGAACTGCCATGAGGGTGTTCTTTGGAGATGAGTGCCCTGCGCTGCCAGGGGTACATGACTTGTTCCTGTTCTGTGTCTTTCTGAGTCTACCGGTAGCAAATGTTACCTATACTAGTCTTGTGAGTGTGAAAATTTAAGAAAACCTACAAAGACCCCCAGTAGGTAATTCATACAGTATAGATGTGGGATAGACCTTCAGACCATCGCTTCAATTAAAGAAAAGCACTGTGAGATTAAAGAGAATGGTAAGGGAAATACTTGCAGGATGTTCTACATACATAGAAGGGCCAGTCCATCTGTGACTTGCTGGGAATGCTTTGTGGCTTATCACAAAGTATAACTCTTTGTGGTGAATAAAGATTGAACAGAAGCTAAAGAAAGTACCAAGAAGAAATCCTATTCAAATCCCTTAACCACCATGAAAAAGAATTAAAAACTCAATGAACAGTGTCTTAAGTATATATGCATATGGACTTTCCTTTACATTATAAAATTATGAAGTTTTTATGTGGGCTTATCCACTCCATAATATTTTCCAAGACCTACCTGCACCCTTTCCCTCTTTTCAGTATGCCATGCTTGGCACATTGGTACTCTGTTGTTAGGCAAGCACTTTTGAGTTGCAGTGTAGCATCTTCAGATACAGCTGTCCTGTTCACATTTAAGGAGGAAAGACTGAGAAGTTGGTTTAAGGAAGCATGTATCTCCCGGAAGTTCTCAGTAGACTTTTGTTTACATATCATTGCTCAGGCTGATTGAGAATAGGCACTTCTAGTTACAAAGTTGGGAGGCAATGTGGACATTTACCTATTCTCATTTCTAGTGTGAAAATAGACAAGGAAAAACAGTGAGGAATCTGTAGGCCATGTCACATGAAAAATGGTTGGGAATGTTTAGCATATAACTAGAAAGGGGAGGATTTAGCAAAAACATAAAAGTGTGTCTGTATCTTTAAATTTATGTATCATGAAATGAAGATCATCCACATTTTCTGCCGAAATTAGTTATATGTCTGGAAGAAATTTATAAGAAAAACTAATTCCACTGGACTGGAATCACTTTTGAGGAAAAAGCTCTGATGTTTGAAGTTCAGGCAGAAAAATTTTAACAAGTTACAATAGATATTATGGAGGGAATTCTTATAATAGTTCAAGGAGAGGAAGGTTTTACTTCTAAAATTCTTTCCACCGTATTTATCATAAGATTCTAATCTCCATTACATCTCTTCACTCTATTTAAATATCACTTGTGGTCTCTGAAAAGAGTTGCTATTCTAACATGGTAGCGAGTTTATGTACATATAATCTTAAACTTACCATTCACAAAACTTTACATATGACTCTCAAAAGAAAGGTCAATTATTTATGTGAATGTAATCAATTTAACATTGAGTAAGTTTGCTTTATGTAAAACCACCACATTTTGCAAATGTGCAAAGTTATAAATAGGCAAGGTGACATATTAGAAAGATCCATTGTTTTAGAAGACTTTCTATTATAATAATCTGACTATTGAATGTACTCCAGAGTTGTACTGTTGCTCCCATAACTCATGGAAAATAGTTTGTAATAACAATCATCTTCTCAAATTGGTCATTACCAAAGTTAATGACCTGTTTATTAGAACATCAACCTTGGCTTTGCCTCAGTCTCTTAATTAACACATCTGTCATTTACTACTGGTGGCTAAGAATTTCTGTGTGGAGGACAGCTCCAATAATGATGGCACCATTAAAACGACATCTCTGTATATTTGGATGGATCATCAAATTTGCATTGGCCTATCATAAGCAGGATCCTGTGAGGCTTTAAATAGTTTTGGCAGCCCCAAATGGTAAAATCTAAACAGCAAATCGAAGAGCATTAGCCTTCTTTGTGAGCATTTGCATTGAAAATTATTTATTATTACAGTTGAGAAGGATAATCCCACAGAACAATTTGCTGTACCTCCATGTGCAAAGAGCCATTTGTACCCACACTGGTAAACAAACCTGCCCCAAAGTACCAGCCTGCCCACACATTTTCTCCTGCCATACCCATTCATTCAATCATTCGATAAATATTGTCACATTACATCTAGGTAGACACCATTAGCAGGCTAATAACATATTGATGTTTTCAACTGAACATTTGTAATAAATATGGGCATTAAAATGTTGGCCTTTTTTAAAGAGGGAATATGGTATTATCATTTCCTGAAATGGGGTGATACTCAGTTCCTTAAATCTTCATTTGAAAATTAGACTGGCACAGCCTGACACATTGGCATGCAGAATGAAACAAAATTTTTTTTTAAAAAATGCAGTTTCCTATATTATTATTTTTCTTCCTTAAAATGTACTGAATATTTTTAAATGTTTATTATAATTCTGATTAAGGGAACATGTTAACTTTGATGTAACATCTCTCCTCTGAAATAATCATGGAGGAAACATAAGTTACCTGCAAGTTATATTTTACCATCTCTTTTTAGGAATAAATGCATTTTATTATTCTTCAGGATTTGTTTTTAATTAGCATTGAAATCCTGATGCAATCAAGTAGTTTTATTTTCTGAGTTCATATGTACCCCCTGAATCCATTATTCCTTGGGGTTTGTGAAGGGGATTCATCTAAAAAAAATGATACTATGAGCTTCAATTGAGAGGAAAGAAAAACAGAAATAAAGCCACTGAGCCACAGTCACCATTTAGTTCTTCCCCTTTTTACTCTGTACTAGAGAGTGAAACTCTGTACTAGAAAGATCCAAAAAGATTACTAGTTGTCCCTTGGTACAGATTTCTTATGGGAAAGAATGTATATTGTAATATATTTAAAAGAATCACAGGATATAAATTTTGCCTATTTGTAGGGCAGTTGGAGGCAGAGGTATAGACACTACACTTAAAACTCAATAAATTATATCCTCCTGGTTATAATTCACTGAATTATAGAGCCATGCCCGCTCTACATTATTTGTTACCTGCCCATCTCTCCAACCTCACAGTCCTCCCTCCCCTTTGTCCCAATCAATGTACTTTGTGCTTCTTGAAAATACTATGTATGTTTCCATATCCAAGCACCCTTCTCCAACTGCTTGGACTGCTACTCTGTTTCTGTTTATTCAAGTCTTCACTCAAATGTCACCTCTTCAGGGATTTTCCTCCTAGGACTAATTACTATGTGATATTATGTTATTACTTCCTTCCTTTGTGTTTCTGTTCTCTTTCATTCCACTACCATTTAAGTTCTTTGAAGCAAGGCCTTTGATGCACATGTCCTCCACTGCATCCCTAGTGCCTAGAATAAAGCCTGGCACAGAGATGAAAATGCACAGAAATCCCAAAATATTTGCTAGCAATTAACTTTTGTAAGTCTTCGCAGGGTAACAGTAGCTTTTAAAGGAGGTATAATTATGTATTGTCAAGGCATAAATCCCAGTTGCACAGTTTGCAAAACTGGCAAAAAAACCTGTATATATATAATCTCCATGCAGCCAGCACCTAGATCAAGATACGGAACAAGGGACATTACTGTAACCTTAAATGAAAAGGTTCCTTTTAAATGTGCCTATATATCAGATATTTTGCTTCCAAGATGAAATCAGAGTTCTAAGTGGTAAAAGATGATGTACTACCCAGTTTGTTGAAATGAAGTTATGATATAGAAATATTCCTAATCTTTGGGATACCTCTTGAAAATCTAAATGAAGAAAATTAGATTAAAAATGATAATAAGTTTACTCTGACCAGTGTAGCTCAGTAGGTTGGGCATCAGCCCACAGAGTGAAAGGTCCCTGGTTCAAATCCCAGGCTGGCTACATGCTTGGGTTGTAGGCCCTCTCCTGGGTGGGGAGCGTGCAGGAGGTAACCAATCTGTGTTTCTTTCATGCATCGTTGTTTCTCTCTCTCTCTCTTTCTTCTTCCCTTTCCCTCTCTCTAAGAATAAATAAATAAAATATTTTTTAAATGACAATAACATAAAAAAATAAGAAAAACAAAGAAAAAATTCCCATCCATCCAAATTATTTACTTTGATTGTTTTGGGGTGTGGTAGGATTAAAATTCTGAAGTTATTAAAAGCAATATGGACTAAAGTGAGTTGCCTGGATAAGTTTCAGGAGGTTCATTAGTCTCAGAATTTTAACTGTAACTGTAATTTGAAACTTCTAACCATTGTCAAACTGCTAAGAATAGAATACTACTTTCAAGTTTGTTTTTATTTTTTTCTTTTAAGCAAAGGGATTTTTCTTTTAATCATCCCAGGTTGTCCAAGAAGGTCTTTGTTTGCACATAACTGTTCCAGTGTAACTGTTAGCAGTACTCCCTTTTACTCTAAAAAAGTGTCCTTGTCAGATAAATTATATGGTCGCCCTACTTTTGTATCCTTTTTTGAGAAAGATAAGTACCAATAGTACTGATTTTCAGTACAGCTCAGCTCTGTAGCTCTCTGTTTCTTTTTAACTCAGATGATAGACTTTGATTTAAAAAGCAGTTGTACTTTCAGGATACAAGAGACAGCTCAGCAGACATTGATTGCTGCCTTGACCTCATTATGTTGATAAGGGCATTTGCGAATAATGTCTAAGTTAAGGTAATAAACACCCCAGGTAGAAGGTTAATGACACATTGAACAGCAGTGGGGTGCTGGACAGTTTTCCACAGGAAAACCAGTTCAAGCTGGTAAACCTTCTGTCCTGTCCGTGTAAAACAAAACTGCGTCCTGTTTCTACAAACGGTATAATTCAGGAAGAGGCTATCAGCATGCAGAGAATTCAGCAATTGGCTGACTACATTGTTTTGCCAAAGAATAACAAACTTAAAATGTTTTCAAGTCATTTTTAACAGCAATTTTCTGTAATCTTTTGGGCCTCCTGCTATGACTCTGCTAATCTGGGCCTTACTGATGGCTGACATGAAAGACAGCATTATGACAAATTCATGAACTGATGAGTCATTTTCTACATTCACTCAGCTAATGAGCAAAACAAGTCATTATTTTTTAAGCACGATTATCTCATGCCCTTATTTAATACAAGAAGCACATAAAAATGCTGGTAAGCTGCTTTCCCAGAAAATAACGTTATGCTAAAACTAACAGCATCTTTAGGCTAAAGATGCCTAGTATACTCAAAACTGGAAAGATCTGATTCAAAGTTTCTTAATGATGCCCATCAAGTCCTTATATTTTGGCATTAGAACATACTATCATCAGTATACATTATAATTCCAATAGTTAAATAAATTATTGGTACCTTTGACATACATGGGCTTTCAATTTATTACTCAAAAAAATTAAACAATCAGTGCAGCCATGAAGTCTGAAGATTTCTGGTGGGGGCATCATAATAGAAGAGAGGAGTTACACCATCATAGAAAAGGGAAGACATCCATATAAAGGGTAGCTCAATGTGATGTATTCAAGAATAAGAATTGAAGGAATGGAAGTGGCAGGCCATTTGGAGGAATTTAGGGGAGAGAGTGTGCTCAGTGAGTTTAGAGAAAGTGTGAGTTGAGGGATGGTAATGGCCAGATGGGCTTTAACTTTCAACCATGCTTAAATTTCCACAGCTAAAGAAAACATGACAAGTGCAATGCTTTATTGCATTTTTGACTGGTTGTAACCCCCCCCCCCCATACTGAATGTGAGTTGGATATGAGTTTTGAGGAAGTCTGAGTGATTTCAATGTCAAAAAACAATTTCTGGCCCCAGTATGCTCTCTGTTAAATTGCTACTTGAATCTTGAATACACTATTGAGACAAAGAAAGGGAAATTTTAAGAATTATTATGAATAGTGTAAAAGGCAGTAAAAACAGAAAGGATACCTTGCATGAGTAATTCAAATCTCAGGTGTTGGTTATGATAACCCTCAACTGCAGTGAGGGGAATGATTTGAAACTATCAGGTCCTGAGCTTAAATTGAGTTAATCTTCGGGTGGAACAATTTGAGCATATAAACAATGATGCTTGAAGAATGTGTATTCTAATTAACTAAATATTCTAATTAATCCATAAAGTTATTAATGCTTGCTAAGAATTTAAAGTATTTTAAAAATATGAATATTTTTGTGTTGGTAATAGCAAGTTGAACAATTTGGTAAACACATAATTTGATCTCATTTAAACTCAGGATATTGGATTAAAATTTATCTCCACCAACATCATTTTTGATAGGTAGAATAATACCCACCCTGTTTCCCAAAAATGTCTGCATCCTAATCCACAGAATCTGTGAATATGTTAACGTACTTTACAGAATGGAATTTATGATATGATTAATGAAGAAGCTTAAAATGGAGAGATTACCCTGGATTAATAGGTTAGGCCCAATCAAATTTGATGGATTCTTAAAATCAGAGAACCTTTTCCAGTTGTGGTCAAAAGGAGAAGGATCTATGACTAAAGAAGGCTTGCCACAGAAATGCAAATTTGCTGGCTTCAAATATGGGTAAAGAAGGCAGAGCCAAGGAATAGGTGGCCCTGAGATTTTGGAAGAGACAAGGAAATAGGTTTTTCTTGAGAGCATCCAGGAGAGATTGCGACCCTGACAATACCTTGGCATTAACCCAGTGAGACCAGTTAGACTTAACTGATCTCAGAACTAATCTACAGAACTGGAAGACAATAAATTTGTGCTGTTTTGAAACCTGAACCGGTGGTAAATTTTTATGGCAGTGATAGAAAATTAACACTTCATTTCTCATAGCAAAGAATTTGTGGTAGTAAGAATTCTAAGAATGACCCCCCTCACCAAAGGATTTCCCTCCCACATACTTGGGGCCCTATATATGATGAGTTATCATGCCCTTGAATATGTTAGGTTATAGCTATGATTAAGGTTACTAATTAAGTTAAAGGAGTTCATCATCACCAAACCCTTATTATATGAAATGTTAAAGGGACTTTTCTAAGAAAAAGAAGATCAAAGCTATTAACAGTAAAATGACAACGAACTCAACAACTATCAACATCTGAACCTAAAAAAACAAAAAAACAAAAAACAAACTAGGCAAACAATTAGAACAGTTGTAGAATCACATAAATTGAGATTACATGGAGGGTTATCAGTGGGGAGGGGGGCAGGGAGATTGATAATTGGTAGATACAAAATAGACAGGGGGAGGTTAAGAATAGTGTAGGAAGTGGAGAAGCCAAAGAACTTATATGCACCACCCATGGACATGAACTAAAGCAGGGGATACTGAAGGGAGGGGGCTGCAGCGGGAGTGGGGATAAAGGGGAGAAAAAATTGGACACCTATAATAGCATAATCAATGAAATATATTAAAAAAAAAAGAAATAAAAAGAGGACCTGGAAATGATAGCTCCCCCTTTCATTTTTGAGTTCATAACTGGAGAAGTAAAGCACAAAATAAAGATGGAGGCTAATATATTATTATTTTTTAATTGATGGAGGCCAGGTTGCAGCATGTGGCTTTAAGTCTATTATCCAAGTAAATTTGGTAGGACTGCACCTTAGAATTAGAGAGAATTAATCATCTAGTTGTAGAAACATCCAGGGAAACACTTTGCATGCCTGCATAGAAAAATAGCAGCTGTGCCACCTGCAGGCAGTCTGGTGGCAATAGAGAGAAGGGTGAGCTGAATTGTTGAGGGAGCAGGTTTTCCACAGAGAGGCGCAATGGGGAAAGAGGGCAAAGATGTGCTCAGGGAAAATCTCCCTTCACTGAAGCTGGGGTTAATGTTTAGTGCCAGAAATGGGCATTAAGATATACAGCAACTTTTCCATGCTTACCTAGGAATGGTATAGTAGAGCTAGGACTTGAACCCATGTCTTTCAGAGTCAGGGCTTTTGCAATATTTATCACAGTTACTGTGCTTTACTGAAATGCATCTGTAGATATAAGCAATAAAGGACAATTTGAATAACTATTTAAATTAAATTTACTCGAATAACAATAAAAAAGAGGCATAATTGGTAGGCACAAAATAGGGTGAAGTTAAGAATGGTATAGGAAATGGAGAAGCCAAAGAATTTATATGTACAACCCATGGACATGAACTAAAGTGAGGGGAATGCTGGAAGGTAGGGAAGTGCAGGGCAGAGGGGCGTCAAGGGGAGAAAAAATTGGGACAACTGTAACAGCATAATCAATAAAATATACTTAAAAATAAATTCGATCTATGAATTTATTTTTATTTTTAATATAGTATAAAATTATACTATAATTTTAGAAAACTTTAACTTTTCTATCAATGTTTATCTGTATCCTAAAGGAAAAAAAATGGTTAAAAGAGGGAAATCATAAGTCTTCATCTAAATACATTTTTACTATAATACTGAATATAAGGCTTCCCTAAAAGAAATAGATAATTCTAAAGTTTTTATTTTTAAAGTATAACCTTACATGGTATACAGGTTGAAATATGGAACTTATTAAATAGCCTCAGAAACACATCTTGTTCTCAGGAACTTAAATTAATAAATGGTATTTAGCTGTAATATAAGCATGGACTGGGTTGAGCCTTCATATTTCACTTGGGTTTCTCTGCAGTTGATTAAACAGCACTGCCAGACATGCCGGTATGTCCTGGAGTCACTAAGAAAAGAAATCTTAAATTGGTATGTTTTATTTTGATTGCTAATTTAATTTTTTATCTTTCAGATTTTACAAATTGCCAAAAGTCATATTAATTTTTAAAAACAAAATTGGGAAGTTACAAATTTCACAATTACAGACTATTTTCCAATTGTTATTTTCCTAATACATTATTTCTTATCATGTGCAGTGAAAACAGTTGAACACACAAAGAATGACTTAAAGATATCATCTCATTAGAAACTACAAAATGAATATTTCTAGGTGATAGAAACTTGCAAAATTGATTTTGCAACACAAGTGTGCATAACCCTTTGTGATATATCTTAATGACTATTACTTTCTGATATTTCTGAGATGGTTACCAAATTTTCTTCATCTTTTTCCTTCAGTGCTATAACACATTACAGTATGAGAATACATTATTAGGTGGTGGTAATAACTCAAAAATATTTTTCTTAATAAAACTATCATATTTCATAGAAAGAGCAAATAAATCTGAACTTTTGCATGAGTGCCTCCTGGACATGGATCAAAGCCTTCTGATGGATTTTTTTCTAAGACATGTTGTTCAGAAGCCAGCATTTTAGATGTAGTTCTTGGAGCAGGAAGAAGATGTCAACTGATATTATGTAATTCACCCTGGGACCAGAGGCAAAGGCCAGCTTCAAATCCTTGCTTTTACATCCTCCATTCTCAAGCAAAATATCACGTAGCTAGCACCACTGTGATCTGTCCTGCACTCAAAACACCTCATTTCGTGTCATGTGACCTGTGGCTGTTCAATAAACACTATATGATCTTAACATGTGTGGGCCGTGAACACCACAAAAAATGTAGAAGGAGCTTTAGAATGATTCCAGAATTCCAGGAAAACCTGTATTATGTGTTTTGTTGTTACTGGCATACACATTGCCTATATTTTAATTTAAAATTCTTCCTTATCATAACACCAAATTTATCATATTGTAGGACACGTTTTGGTACAACACATGGCTAAAATATTACATTTATTTCTCCTGCTTTTAGTTTGGTTACTCCTATTATGATGAAGAACCTTTTGCAGTGATTCAAATGTCTCTTGGTTCACACACGTTTTTACTGGAGTGACCCTATGCTACCAATGCCTTGCAATGGTTGTGTTATTAACAGCCTGAAGAAATGCAGGTTCAGTATTAAGGGAAACATTTTAAAGGGCTAACTAACATTTTCTTTTATGTACCATATGGAACTATATGCTTACTTCCTATCTGAATAGTTTTTTCGTACAGTTACTTTTAACATCCCAAATTCTCATATAATGTTTCTTTCAAGTATTATTTTACCTGACCTGAGATGAACAGTTTTCTCTTAGCAAGATTTGTTATCACTATAGATGAGCCAAACCCTTATGAGATATGATGGTTGGAGGATATTTTAAGAGAAATATCCCAAATAGAATTTACAACTTGTTGTTCCTAGATGTATATCCTTTTCTTTGTGTTGGTGGGCCCTGAGCAAATTCAGGAAACCATTTAGAATTCAATAATAGATTATACTCAGTGAAATAAATAAAACAAGTGTTTTCATTCTATTATTCATTCAATTATGCATCCACCATTTATTTACTGAATATCTGCTATATGCCAGATTTTGTGTTTGGTGCTGGGGAAACCCCCAGGAATAATGTAGAAATAATGTAGTCCATTTTGCTTGGCAACATATTTCTGCTTCTCTTTTTCTGTTATTTCCCAATGAGCCTCTATTGACAGAGTCTCCTGTTTTATCCCATAGTTATTTTTATCTTTACTACATTATAAACATTATGGTTACTTAAGTGATAAAGAAACTAGGATCAGAGAATATAAAAATTCAGCATCTCAACAGCAAGGTTTTTAAAATTTTTTTAAGATTTTTTTTATCGTTATCCTATTACAGTTGTCTCAATTTCCCCATTTTGCCCTCCTCCACCCAGCCCACCCCCCACCCCCACAGTCAATTCCCACACTGTTGACCGTATCTGCAGGTCATTCATACACGTTCTTTAACTTGTCCTTTCTGCTGATTTCCACCATTACCTCCCTCTCCCCTCCCCTCTAGAGGGTTGCTGTCAGTCTTGTTCCACGTTCTTCTCTTCCTGTTTTTCTCCAAATTTCCTTTTTTTTTAGACCCATCCATACCTTCTCTCACACACATAAACACTTCTGATTTCCTCCATTTCCTTATTTTGGATGCAATATGCTATTTTAGATAAATGTCACTTCTAGCTCTTCATAATTAAGAAAACATCCTGTACTTGAACAACAATTAATTTAAAAAAATTAAAAAAATTATAAGAGTTTATTTGAACCAAATTGACAACATGTGCCAGGGAACAAGACTCAATTGCTCTTAGAAACTTTGCTATTGAATCTTTCTATTTACAAATGTGTTTTGTTTAGGTCATCTTAAATAAAGGTTTATAATCACCTAAAAAATAAAAAAGAGAAAGCACCCTTCTTTCTTTTGACTTCCTACTTGCTCCCTTCATCCCTTCCTCCCTCCCTTCCTTCCTTCCATCCTTCTCTCCTTGCTTCCTTCACTTTCTTCCTTTTATGAATATATTGAGTACCTCTTAGGAATTAAGCATTACATAAAATTCAAGAAGGGATAGTATTAAAGTCAACATTTTATTTAATTCAACTTATTTATCTCCTACCTCTTTTTATTTAATTCAACTTATTTATCTCCTACGTCTTTGTAATATGTATTATAATGAACTTTAATTTACAAAGAAAGAACCCAAGACTCAGATAAATGAAATGACTTGCTAAAGAATACTGAAATAGCAAAAAATAAAATTGAATACAGAATTCTTTAGAAATGTTATTAAAACATATATCACTTAAAATGTTTTACATGTCTGGAGTCATGTGGACTTTTGAAGTATCAAAGTTCCTCAACAAATTGATTATATTATAATAAATATTTTTTACTTTGGAAATTCATTAAAATTTAGTTTTATTAAAATAATGTAATTATTTCAGTAATTAGTAATTTTTCAGTAATCATTAACAGTAATTAAATAATGACTATTTAATCCATTTTTAGAAATAATTCATGACAGTATAATTTTATTTGATCTGCAAACCATTTATTGATCACTTCAAAGATTCTTACTTGGTTTCAACCTGTAAAGCCTTCTATTTCTTCTTATATTACTTGATTTTAATATAAATAATATCCAATTGTAATTAAATTTAGAATAATAATATTCTTCTTAAAATAAGAAATAACAAAACAATGTAGAATGAGAATATAAGATTTTTCTCAAAGGTAACTAATATTCCTCAACACTATAGACACTAATTTACTATTTATTTCACAATGTCATAACTATATTCTTTATGAAATATCTTTATACATTGTCTGAAAAAATGATTTTTAGAGTGTAGAAATATAGCCACTTATTTTACACAGATTCAAAGAGATTCATATAATTTATAATCTTAGTTCCCTTTCTTGCTAAGTTAAACACATATTTGCATATTTGTTATTTTTTTTCTGTTATGAGCAAGACATACATTTCTTTCTGCTAATAATCTGAAATGTGTGTTCAACCCCTGAGCATGCATTTGACTGACTTTATTCTTTTCATGTCCCTGCCAAATTAATTATGATTATGTTAATTGTGGGTATAAAGCCTAGATTTCCCTGTAAGCTATTATTCCTCCAGTGGTATACGGTCTTAAATACTAGTAATTAGAGGTCTGAATAAAGTTTTATAGTATATTATGAGTAATTGAAATTCCATTTCAAAGGTCTAAACTTACATGAATATGTAATAAAGCATGTGTCTTCAGTAGTTGGTAATAAGTAAAAAGTATTTTATAGAAATGAGAATCCCCAAAACACTATTGCAAAGATACAATCACCAAATATCTCAAGTCAGGTTCATGACAGCCACTGGAGGATTCCCCAAAATAGTATCGTAGCAGCCAGTGAAAGATGGAAAGGAAAAAGATGGATATCTATATCAACCAATGGGAGAAATGTATATAGATCAAGGTGACTCTTGCTCTTTTAGGGGCATTTTTTTTAAGGTGGTGTTTCTAAATATTCAAGGATTTGGAATAGTGATGGTATGTCAGACCCATGGGCACAGTTCTTTATAGTAATACAGCTATCATAATTGATCAGCCTTTTTTTCATAGCTCATTGAACATCATTTTTTTATGGCCAAAGAGGTATGGAATAAAGAATTTCAAGTAGATCCACAAATACATATTAACGGAACAACTAAGAGAGATCGCTATAACTTATGTCATTGTTAATCTCTTTTATAAATTTTTATTTAATTTTTTAAATTTTATATATTTTAGATGTACAGCATATTGGTTAGACAATCATACACTTTACAAAATGTTCTACCACCTGGCACCCCGCATAGTTATTACAATATTTATGACTATATTCCCCATGCTGTACTTTACATCCTTGTGCTATTCCCTTTTAATATAGAAAATGTCAATATCTACTTTATACTTGGAGTGTCATTGAGTGTCTTGCTAAATTGATCAGAAGAGGAACAAAAGATTAGTGATGGGAAGAAGATTTTAAATGGAAATTATCTCTGAAGTCCCATTTACTTCTGAAATTTCTTTGGTCCAGTACATTTTACACATAAAATTACTTTCAATCTTTGGGGCCTTAAGCCATTATTCCAGTGTTGTTCTGAAAACTCAATGGTAGCAACTGAGGACACTTAGCTTGTTTGCATGTTTTGGCCATTATGAAGAATGTTGCAATCAACATAGGGGTACATATATCTTCACAAAGAAGTGTTTTCAAAATTTGGGGTGGATACTTAGAAGAGTGTTTTCTGGGTCATATGGTAGCTGTCTTCTTAATTTCTTTTTGAGGAACCTCCATATTGTTTTCCATAGTAGCTGTACAAATTTGCATTCCTATCAGAAATATATGAGGATTACTTTTTCTCCACAACCTCTTCAACACTTGTTATTTCTTGTCTTGTTTATAATAGCCATTGTAACATGTTTGAAGTGGTGGTATCCCATTGTGGTTTTGATTGGAGTTTCCCATATAATTAGTAAACATCTTTTCATTTAGCTGTTGGCTATTTGTATGTGTTCATGGGAAAAGTGTCTTATTAGGTCCTTTGCTAATTTTTTAATAGGATTTTTTTGTTGTTGTTGAGTTGTATGAGTTCTTTATATATTTTGAATATTAGCCCCTTATCAGAGGTATTGTTTGCAAATATCTTCTCCTCTGCTATTGGTTGCCATTTCGATTATTCTTTATTGGCCTGATGAGGAGCAATACGATCTTTGGTTGAGTATCATAAAAGTAACACAGTGCCCAGAATGTAAGAAACATTGAAGGAATTGTTGCTATTGTAGTTAAAGTCCCCTGGAGGATTCTAAGACACATTTGCTAACAATGAACTCATCAAAAGTTTGTCACATAAAAATAAGGAAGGTTGGATGATGGAGTGGAATTTAAAAGGACATTCGTATTGTTCAATGAGGATAGAAAATTACTGAGTTGCCAGATCAAGTGGAACAAGAGAGAAGTTAAGGAATGAGAGGGTAAATGCTTATACAAGTAGTTTTTTTGTTTCTTTTTTTCGGGGGGGGGGTGGTTTTCTTGATTCTTAAGGTGTAATAGGTACTTCTAGTCTATGATCTCTTGAAGGTAAGAAGTGAAAGTACTACAGGCTGATACACAGGACAGGAATCCAAAGCCTATTAAAAGGGTCATGAGTGTTCAACAGAGATTACCCTGAGATGTAACATTGAAATATTCCCTGTATTAGTTTACTAGTGTCACTGGCTGTAGATTACTACAAACTGGGTAATTTAAAACAATAGGAATTTATTCTCTTGTAATTCTTGAGGCTAAGGTAAAAAATCAAGGTGTCAAAATAGTTGGTCCCCTCTAGAGGCTCTGAGGAAGAATCTGTTCCATGCCTTTCTCCCAGCTTCTCCCAGTGGCTGAAAATCCTGGGCATTCTTTGCCTTAAAACTGCATTAGTCCGATCTCTACCATTCTTGTCACATGGCCTTGTTCCCTCTGTGTCTTCACATGGCCTTGTCTGTGTGTGTTTGTATATTCTCTTTTCTTTTTAAGGACATCAATTCTTTTACAAGGTTCATTTTAACCTGTGATCTCATCTTAAATTAACTCATTATATCTGTTAAGACCCTTTCTTAAATAAGAGGTCATTAAGAGGTTCCAGGTGGACACACATTTGGGGTGGGGGAATGATTCAGTCCAATGAATTACTTATGCTCAGGAAAAGAGTAAATTGTTTGAAAGAACACTAAATCGATTGCATTTCTTCTAATTTCATACGGACCTTTCAGAAAAGAAAGAAATATCAGTGGTTATGGAAATAGTTTTCCACACTAAGCTGTCCCAGAAGTTCAGTTTCTTTTACCAGTCTGATTCTTCAATGTTGATTCCATGTGCTAAATGATATATTAAATATTTTCATATATCTAATAATAATTAAATATAATTATAATATAATATATCTAACTAATAATTAAATATTTTCATATATCTGTATGCTTTTTCTATATTAGGTAGGATTCCTTGTAATGTTGAAAAAAAAGGAAGAGTCTATGGCTTTAATATCTGGAGAGAAAATTCATGAAAGATTTCACAGATAAAATCTTTATACCTCCAAATGTGTTAGAGAATATTTTTATGTCTTGTATTATGTCAGGACACTTTCCTGATGCAATAAGGAGCAAAAGCACACTTTGTTTCTCTTGGTTGAACATACAATATTTAGCAACAGAATAAAAACTTCTTACAATTGCTTTTCTAGAGAGCAATTGTGGTCTCTTTTTTATAATACAGAGCTATAGCTGAGAAGACAATATTCAATCAGAGATAACAAAGATTTCCTAGTATTCTTTGCATCTTGTGGGGTCACATGGCTAGTTCTCACTAACGGAGTGATTTAAAGGCGTGCATCATTTTCCATATGTTCTTTTCCTCTCTGTTGACTTCATGCAGAAACTCATGGTGACCGCTCAAGACAGGTATAGAATATGGCAGACATATCATATGGAATGGCCCTGGTCCCCAGAATCACCATTTTCAGGACAGCTGCCCATCAAACAGGAAGATATATTTTGGGCTTTGCTTAATTAAGAAATAAACTCTTACTCTAATTGAGACATTATATGTACATTCAAATTATATTGAACAACATACCATGGATATATATTCACAAAGAGTAAAATCTTTGCTTTATAATTTAATTAGATTTTGCTGTAAATAGAGAAAAACTTATCTTTTGGACTACATAGGGTTTTTAGATTTTCAGGAACCAATATAAAAAAAAAAACCTCTGGAAATTCTTGTTTGGGAGCAGATTTGCAAAAATATTTTAAGTCACTTCATCTGCAAAAGTTTAAGCCATTCTGGAGCCATATGACAATATTCCACAAAATACTAACTTCAAGGTTCATTGTTTTGTTATGAGAAATGATTATTCCTGTTGAACTATGATCTTCTGCTTCTCTCACCTTCTATGACAAATGTAATTAACTGCTTTGTTCTTCAATACCAGTGAAGAATTGGGTACTTGTTTAGTAGTGCTTTCTGTTCTTTCAAGACAGAGAAACAACAGTTTGAGTTAATGGACTCAGGATAGCAAACATAATCTTGTACACTATTGATACTCATTCTCTGTGAGAAGTTAATGTAAAGTGAATGCAATTCAGTGGTATGACCTTACTGATCAGGTGACTAGCACTGTATGCTTCACTGGTATTGTTAAAGTTGATAAGATGCTCAGACATAAAACTATGTTCTTAGTATGAAATCAAGAATGACTTTCAGTATTATTTTCCCGAGTTTTAGTACCTCATGGAAAGTGATGGTAGAGTATAGGCTAGAGGTTATAAACTGATCTGGAATAAAAAGATTGAGATTCTGACAATTAGTTCACTTAATAAGATCAGTTTATTTTTTTCAGTTTTCTATATTGCCATTTTGAAAAGCTATAATAATTAAATATACACATATAAAGACTAAATAGATGGACTCTGTGCAATATATTACATCATCACATTCTCTATAGGGCATTTTAATGCAACAATACAAAGTCATCACTTGGGGAAGCAGATTGAATTTCAGCCCACTATTTTTCATCAATTTCAAAATGTCTGTTTAGAACTAGGAAATTGGTCTCATTAGTGATACGTGGCTAATTAAGGAGATTGTTGAAATTTGGTCTCTAGGCTTTCACGAGCACATTTAACCATTGTCCACATGTATGCTCTACCTGCCACTTACCTGGCCAGGTTGGAACTAGATATGCATCCTTCTTGTCCTGAGGGAAGCATAGAGGAAAGCTTATCCAGCAACACCAACAGAGTTGTAGTAGTTTGCTCTTGTAAGATAAATGACTTCCTATGTTCTACACCTGAATTTCTCTATAAGGTTGACAGAAAAAGACAAGAGTTAGGGGAATGAGCAAGAACTATCACTGCTTGTATAAAAACTAGAGATATATGTTCCTTTGAGTGAGATTTAGTCTATTTATATGTGAAGGACAACATGATATTATTTTGAAAGTGCCTTTGTTTTTATTGTTCTTAACATTATAATTGTGTGAGAGATGAGGAGGAAAAGTTCAATAAAGAAATGGAACCCCAATTTACACATAACTACTGCTTTTCAGTGCTGCTTTTCAACTCTGTGCTTTTCATAGAATTTTAGAACTTGAAAGGTCCTTAGACCCCTACTTCCTCATTTAATGGAGTAAATATAGTAGTTAAAGTGGCTTGTCCAAAGTCACACAACTGGTCAGTGGGAATGTTTGAACTAGAGCCTAATATCTTGTCTCCATTTTTGTTTTTTCCTATTTTAATTGGCCTTTTCACTATATGTTTATTTAAATGATCATTTTAGTAGATTTTGGATTTTTTGAGGACTTCTAGTCAACATAACAGCATAGGTATATGTGGTACTCACGTCCCCATACAACTGTATCAAAATTAAAACTGAACTACAGAAAAACCGTCATTCAGAACCACCTGAAATCTGGCTGAATGGAAGTCCTACAATTAGGGAATTAAAGAAGCCACACTGAGACTGGTAGGAGGGGTGGAGATGCAGAATGGGCTGGTCCCACACCCACATGTGGCAGATAAAAATAAGAAGGGATATCTTAGCTGTAGAGGCACCTTCTGAGAAGCAAGGAGTCCCCAACCCAGGGGTCCAGTGTCAGGAAGAGAGGTCCCCATAACTTCTGGCTGTAAAAACCAGTGGGGATTGACTTTGTGGGAGATGGAGGACTTTTTGAGTCCCAGGCAGTTCCTTCACATGGACTTAATTGTACTCACTCCTCTCTGAGCTCCAGCCCAGTAGCAGCAGCTTGAAGGGAACCAGGGACATATGGAGAGGAACTAAATTGCCCATCATTGGGACAACAGCTGGGGTAGGGGAAGATTTCTCTCAGACAGAAGTGCTGGCAGATGCCATAGTTCTTTTATTGAGCCCTCTCCCCACATAGCCAGCAGGTGGATGCCATATCTGCGACTCTATCAACCTGGCTCATACTGTTTGCCTTGCCCTGGTGATTCCCTGAAGTCCCCCCCAACCTATAAGTCCACCCAAGTTGTTTGTAGTGACTTTTTTTATATGAAAGTCCAATTTTGGCTCATGCCTCAGATTTTCCTGAAATCTCTCAAGCAGCATTTGGCCTCAGCAAACCCTGTACCTCTTGCTAAATGACCCCAGGCCTGGTATTAGCAGAAGCTGGCCTTGGTTTACAGCTAGGCCTCACCTGGGCACTCTGAGCCCAGCACAAATAGCAGCCATTTGCAGATTGCTTTTAGCTTATGCTGGGTGTATCCAGGGAGAACACAGGTGGTAGCTGACCTTGGCCTACACCTCCCAGGAGGTCCCAGAACCAGCATACCCAGTGGACAGCTTCAGACCATATTGAGGTACCACCATTCAATCACATCCACAAACAGCACATTCAATGGGTAAACTTAATGAGCACCAGGTTCCTGCTGAAGTAAGTCTTGCATTGTGGAGTGGACCCTGGTACATCTGATCCTCCACCGTGGTTGGGGGTTGAGGTCAGTGTTTGTTGTTGGGTGCAACCAGTCCTTGCAGCTCATCAGCCTGGGAGTATGTTGCCAAATCAGTCTCACTGATGTGGCAATAGCAATCAAGGCTCAATTATAAGAGAGGGTATTCTTATATACAACCCACACAAGAGACACAATGTGAGTGCCCAGCTTGGGAGATTGAGGAGGCTGTGCCTCTGGACCCTACAGAACACCTACTACATTAGGCCACTCTACCAAGCCTGGGAGATGTAGGAGCTCTACCCAGTACATAGAAACAAACACAGGGAAGCTGCCAAAATAAAAAGACCAAGAAACATGCCCCAAATGAAAGGACAGAACAAAACAAAACTCAAGAAGAACTAAACAAAGTGGAGACAAGAGATCTACTAGATGCAGAGTTCAAAACGCTGGTCATAAGAATACTCAATGAACTTAGTGAGAACCTCAAAACAATAAAAATGACCAGTCAGAAATAAAGGATATGCTAACTGAAATGAAGAATAATTAACAGGAAATCAACAGTGGAGCAGATGAAGCTGAGAATCAAACCAGCAATTTAGAATATAAGGAAACATAAAACACCCAATCAGAATAGCAAAAAGAAAGAAAGAAAGAATCCAAAAAAAATGAGGAAAGTGTACCTCTGGGACAACTTCAAGTGTACTAACATTTACATCATGGGAGTGCTGGAAGGAGAAGAGAGGGGGCAAGAAATTGAAAGGATATTTTAAAAATAAGGACAGAATACTTCCCTAAACTCGTGAAGGAAATAGACATACAAGTTTTGGAAATACAGAGTCCCAAATAAGATGAACCCAAAGAGTTGCACACCAAGACACATTATAGTTAAAATGCCAAAGGGTAAAGAGAGAGTGAATCTTTTTCATGAAGATTTCATTTATTTATTTTTAGAGAGAGGGGAAAGGAGAAAGAAAGACAGGGGGAGAAAAATCAATGTAATAGAGAAACATCAATCAGATGCCCCTCAAAAATGTCCCAACCAAGGGCTGAACCAGCAACCTGGTCATGTGCCCTGATGTGGAATAGAACTGGTGACCTTTTGCTTTGCAAACAACAACTAACCAACTGAGCCACATAGGTCAGGGCACAAGGAGAAAATCTTAAAAGCAGCAAGAGTAAAGCAATAGTTACCTATAAGGGAGTTCCAGAAGACTGCTAGCTAATTTTTTAACAGAAACCTTTCAGGCTAGAAGGTTGTGGCAAGGAATATTCTAAGTGATGAAAAGCAAGGACCTACAACCAAGATTACTCTACCCTGCAAAGCTATTATTTAGAATAGGACTGACAAAGAGCTTCCCAGGCGAGAAAAAGCTAAAGGAGTTCATTATCACCAAACCATTATTATTATATGAAATGTTAAAGGGTCTTCTTTAAGAAGAAGAAGAAAAAAAGGTAAAAAATTTGAACAATAAAATGGCAATAAATGCATATCTATCAACAATTAAATCTAAAAAAAATAAAATAACAAACACAACAGAAATAGACCCATAGATACAGAGAATGTTTTGATGGTTGTCAGATAGGAGGGGTGTTAGAGGGATGGTGAAAAGGTGAAGGGATTGATTAAGAAATACAAGTTGTTTGTTATAGAATAGTCATGGAGATATAAAGCACAGCAGAGGGAATGTAGTCAATAATATTCTAACATTTAAAAAATATTTTGGGCCCTGACCTGTGTGGCTCAGTTTGTTGGGCATCCTACCACAAGGCAAAGGGGCGCCGGTTCCATTCACGGTCAGGGCACATGACCATTGAGGTTGGGTCCCTGTGGAGGAATGCATGAGAAGAAACCGATGGATGTTTCTCACATCGATGTTTCTCTTTCTCTCTTCCTTCCTTCCCCTCTCTCTGAAAATAAATAAACAAACATTAAAAAAATATTTTGGATTTTTTAACCAAACATTTAGCATAGAAGTGTTCATGCTTTTTCTAGTTGGCCACCCTTACTATCCCTTGTCAAAATCAAAACAATGCAGCATGTTCACTTTCTGTTGGAATTTGAATTTCCAAATTTCATAACTAGTATTTAAGACATCTAATGGCATTTGAACTTCTTCAAAA
This sequence comes from Anoura caudifer, assembly GCA_004027475.1. NCBI lineage: Eukaryota > Metazoa > Chordata > Mammalia > Chiroptera > Phyllostomidae > Anoura > Anoura caudifer. The sequence continues at coordinate 188,600 of PVKU01001546.1, forward strand.
TAAAGCCATCTCTTTTGAAGATATTAAGGAGAATCTCCCATTAGAAAATGTCTGAGGCTACTACCATGGGATTCAGTGAGGCCATATCTTGTATCTTGTCAACATTTTGGCTCACTCTAGGTCTCCTTTATCAATATGTCACAAAAAGCCAATGAAACAAATTTCTAATACAATATACTTTTCAGTTCAAAAATCTCTGTATAACTCAAAATACGTTATCCTTTTCCCTTCCTCAGTAAATATCCAAATTAAAGAAAGAATGGCAGCTTTAACATTGAATTCCTTGGTCTTTGTCAGGTTCACAATATCGTTATTTAAATGTATTGTTTTTGCCTATAAATTTGTATGAAACGTGGATTCTGTTCATTACTAGTACATGACTAGCAGCCAGTTTCTAAATGATATTGCTGCTGAGTTGAATCATTATAAATAAGACTGTGCCAAATGTCTATTGATTATTCTAGTGTAATCAATATTTTTTAAAAGAGGGAATTTTTAATTGACTCACAGCAAATGATCTTTAGTCCATGGTTGTGTTACTAGATGATCTTTTAAAAATATATCAGTATGATCATGTTCTGCCTTCAGATTAATTCCAAGAGTTTGGATTGAATAAAAGTTATCTTGTTTTCATATGCAAAAGCCATTAGGCTGATTATCTGAAGTTATATATAATCAGGAATGCTGTAAATTATTTTCCTTGTCATGAAGGTCTGATCTATCATTGGCTATATCACCTGTCAAAAATAAATAAATAAATCTAATCAACCATTGATCATTATGTTTAATTACATTTTTGTTATTTCAGTGGATAACTTCTCATGAGTGGGAGGAAAAGTGCAGTCCTTAAAAATGCTAAAAGGTAGCTATCATTCTTCTGTAACCTGAGACAGGGCTGGAAAGTGCTACTGAATTATAAAGCTAAAAAAAGTTCTAACTCTCCAAATCTCTCTGTATTTACGTTTAACATTTTGTTGAAGAGCTCTGGCCTTGAATGTATTATTTAAATTTCTAATTCTGATGTGAAGGTTGATAAGAAAATATGTCACAGATCCCACAGATCTCACACATAATATACCACACATTATCTTTTCATTTATTTATCTATATTTTTCTATCCTCTATCATTTTTCTGTCCACTATTCTCTTTATCTCTTTATCTGCCTTCCATGCTATATATTGGAGATATCAGAAATTTTCTGCTTAGGTCATCCGAAATTATCTTTTAGAGGGACCTAAAGGAGTGTTAAATCCAGCAATAATTTCTCCCTTAAAGATATTGTGCTGTTTCTTGGTACTATAGGAAGGTATCCTGATATAGTGACTTTGTTTGAGTCTGAAAACAAAAAGAATTCATGAGGTACATTTTGCTTCTTGGTGCCAAGCTATTGGGAAAGCAGGTCACCAATTAATTCTTTATAAATGTGTCTATTTAAAGTTTGATAAGAGAGGCAGGCATAAACATAGGGAAATGCCAGAGATAAGCCTACTTATTACTCAGTTAATATTGTTTAAGACTTGTTAAAAGATTTTCAGTAACTTACTATCTGAAGTTGAATCCAAGTGGGGAAAACTTATAAGTACTGTAGAGTATAGCACTGATTATAGTAGTCATAAACTTAACTGCGATTATTGTGCAACTTTCAAACATTTACAAAATCCTGTATATCCGTACTCCATTTCTTCACTGCCCTTTAGTTTCTTGTTACATAGAACATTTTTAACCTACTGTGGATAGAAAGAAAAACTTGAGGTGAAATCACAAGAGTGAAAAGTTTCTTTACATGGGAGAATAAATACCACAAATTCAAATAATAATACATAGTTACCACCCTTCCTATTCTCCCTCTTACCTTCTACCAACTACAAACTAAAAAGTAATCTGAGAAAAATGTAAATATAAGATAATAAAATATTTATAAACATAGTAATGCATTTTTCTGTTCTTTCATACTCTACTTACCCATATCCTTTTTTTTTTTGGTAAATATTTGAAGATGTAAAGAGCTCCCCTAATATATAGCTTTCCTGATTTCAAAATAAATTACAAGGAGTTAACATGCACACATCGGAAAGTGGAAAGGAAGCAGAGCATATGCTGTTGTAAATCTGAAAGTCTTCTCCTGTCCATGTGGAAATCAGCTCACCGATGGACGGAGACAGACCCATTCCAATGTGGGACCCAGGTAAAACGCAGTGGGGCCTGTTAATAACCACTCTAAGTTACATGCACACTGTATAAAGTACACAATGCAGAATGTATAGTACCTAGTATACAGTATATCCTGAATATAGTGTATAGCATATGCTCAGTTGCTACTTGGATTTTGTAAAAGAAATCCCCCAAATTTCAATTTCTGTTAAAACTTCAAGTTGAAGATTTTGACATGCTTCTCTGCAATTTTGTTGCAGTAATTTCCATCTTCCTCCATGTTGCTGCTTCTAGAAGTGACCAGTTTCTATGTTCTTAGTGGTCCAGACTGCACTGACTATAGATTTTCAGAGGTTTTGGGGTTGTCAATTTCCACTTGTATCTGATTTCTAGGGCTGCATAGCAAAGTATCACAGACTGGGTAGCTTTAAACAACAGAAAGCTACTCTCTCACAGTTCTGAGCTCTGGAAGTATGAAATCACGGTGTCAGCAGGTGGTTTTCTTCTGGAGGCTCTTAGGCTTTGTTTCCTAGTTTCTGGGGGTTGCTAGCATCCTTGGCATTCTTTGGCTTGTAGCTGCATATCCCCAATCTCTACCTCTGTTCTCATATGGCTTTCTTCATCCTGTGTTTCTGTGTCCAAATTTTCTTCTTCTTGTAAAGACAAAAGTCATTGGATTAAGGGCCCACCCTAATTCAGTATAACCTCATGTTAACTTGATTTTATCTAAAAAAGACTGTTTCCAAATTTCTCATTCATTGGTATGGGGTCTTTGATATTCACCATATTTTTTTGGAGGGACACAGTTCTACCAACAACAGTTTGCAGGTGCATGCATGCAGCTGTATTTTCTGAGGGACTCTTGTGACACTGAAGTGGCTGCTCCAGTATCATTTTCAGAATTCACTGCATGCTGTATGGAGAATAACCCATACATCTCATGTCTGATACATTAAAGTTGATTCTGCTTCATAGGAAAACAGTGCAGACCTGTTTTCTTCCTTAGAATAAGCATTGAATATTCCCCATAATAAAGCTCCATTCTGAGTCCCTGTTGTCTTTTCCTATAATCCAGAGCTTTCTAACCTTTTCCACATCTTGGCACATTTATAAGAGAGCAATATTTATACTGCAGCCTGAGCTATAAGGATTCAGTGGGGCCCCTTGTCCCTGCAGAGTCCATGGATGCAGCAGCTTTGCCTCCAATCCAGTCCCATCTCTCCATGCACCTGTGTGTAGCACACAGCTATGTGTGTATGTATACATATACGTATACATGTACACATACATCTATAGATATATAAATATTTTTTCAATATTAGTGCCTTGTTCTCTTTTCATCCAGGAATTTTCCTTATCTTTCTGTAGCTTTGCAAAAAGCAAATTGATGTAGAGAATTTGGAGTATCAGCAATGCTCAGCATCAACAAAAATGAGGCTCTGAAGGAAATGGCTAAGTGTATAGGGCACAGGGGCCTGGACTGGGTGCAGCTGGTTTCTAGTCACCAGTGGGACAATGGTCACTGGTGTAACTAAAACTCATATTCATATTTCTACGCAAAGATGAGGAAAGTGAACCTCAGAACACTTACGTGATACGTCAATGCTAAAAGTAAGTGGTAGATCTCAGGCTAGAAACCAGGTCTTCTAGCTTTGCTTAAGGAAATGGAGATTCTTCAGACTTTTAGAACAAAGTTTTCTAGTAGTAGGGCCCAAGAATCTCTATTTTTATCAAGAAGCTCATGTGATTTGGACATAGATTGTCTTTTCTTAAACTACCTACTTGAATCTACTTTGTAAATTGAATAGTTTCTTCAGGAAAAAAAATAAAAAATTTCTCTATTTTTAACATTACCAAGAACATTTTTTACTGTTCATTGGTTTTAATGGTGACTTTCAAAGATTGTTTTTTTAAATTAAATAATCAACTACCTCTTCTTACTGTTAAAACTACGGTTGTTAAGTATAGATCACTTAGGAAAAAATGCAAAATTTCATAAATAAAATGTAATGAATCATAGTTCCACCAACTAGTAATTACCACTATTAAGATTTTGATGTTTTTCTTTTTATCTTTATTTCTACTTTAATATATGTACATGTGTGGCTTAAAATATTCACAGATTTTAACCTTATCTTGCATTTCATGAATATTTCTTGGTATTATCATGTAATTCTGGTTTTTTTGAGAGTTTTTATCCCTTGCATATTTTCTATATTATCAATATACTTTAGTGTAACTAAGCTTGTTTATTACTGTAAATTTAATTTGTTTCTAATTTTTTGCCATCTTTGGGCACATATTTGAATGAATGTCATTTTACTGTATAAGGAACTTCTAGCGCTGAAACACGTAAGGTCCAAAACATTGTCCAGAAGTATAGAAATGAAAAAATAGAATGTCAAAAGAAAAAATAATTAAATTTTTTATATACAGGAGTGAGAAAAAGTAGGTTTACATTTGTAATAAAAATAAATAATACAATAATGAATAAATAATAACCTAAGAATAAACTGTTTTTCATACAATTGTAAACCTCTTGTCAATCTTTTATGTTGTAATTTTGCCTTTTAGAAAAGGTATGTAAATTCACATACCTTTCAGTGAAGCATGATTGACTTTTTAAATTTGAGTATTAGAAAATGGGAAATACAATACATGCAAGGAAGTTTTGCATTGTGGGGCTTCTTAAAAGTATTTTATATAAATATTATGAGATAATTCCAACACTGTGTTTCATGAAACACTAAGAGTTTATTATCTAAAAAGCTTTGGAAAGCAATAAATATTAGGTGTTCCTTCTGGAGATTCAAAATGTGCATTAACTTAGTAAAGACTGAAATGATCTACAATAAGTAAACACACTGGAACAAGTTAAACTCAGTATTTCCAAGACTCAGTGGAACACAGAATCCTCTTCTTCTGTAACATATCATAATTTGAATATTCCACAGAATAAATGATGGAGTATGAAATCCTTACCTGGTCTGCCTTAGAAATGGCTCTATAGTGTAGTTGAGGAGTTTACAATTATTCATTTTATTAGTGCATGATGATAAAAAAAAAATAATCCTCTGGAATGGGAACCTAAAAACTTTACCTATAATCTGAATAAGTGTATTACATGCATGCCTATTATATGGTATTTGGCTATTTATATATTGAAAATAATGCCATTTACTCATTCACAAAAAGTGTTTAGAAGGCCTTTTTCTTCTGAATTGGCTATTTTTGCCTTTCAAGGGAATAAAAGGTGGTGTTTTAGTTTGTTCTTTTATTTCCTCAAGACTGGCTCAATATCTCATAAAACTATATTTTACTTAAAATGTTAGAATATAAAATGTTGGTAAGGACAGGCCCACCTGGAACATTTACATAGTAATGTTAGGAATGTATATGTATTTACCGCTCTGGAAAACATTATGGCGTAACAGGAAAAGGCAGAGATACGCACACTGTACAACCCACAATTCCACTCCTTGCAATAAGCCAATTGAAGGCATTTGCACATGTAACCTTGAGAAACCATTACACATGGCTACTAGGAAAGAGGAACGTTGGGGGGAGTATTTCTAATGGAATTGTTTTTAATTAAAAGAAAATAAACAGTGCAAATGCTATGAAGAGAAGACAGGATATCTAAATTGTATGATATTCATACAATAGAATATCACAGAGTGGTGAAAATCAAGGATCATAATGAATCTAACAATGCAATGGAGAAATATTTTTGAAAGTTCCTGAAGAATATACACTTCACAATTCCAATCATGTAAAGGTCAAAAGTAGACAAATGAATGAAGCAGTATTTTAATGAGAGATACAAATATATGCAATACAACTGTAAAAACAATAGCAAGTTTGGATACGGTGTCCTCTGGAACACAGAAGGGAAACGAGATGGAATGTGGGAGGGGCACGTGGAACTTTAAATCTAATGATCTACTTCTTAAGCTACTGGACAGGATATAGTTATTTTTATTTTTTAAACTTTATACATTTTTGTAATTTACTCATATTATAAATATCATTTTATCCTTAACATCCAGTGTGTTTTAAATATATTATGACTTGTTAAAATATTACATGATTTTTTTTTTTTATTACTTGGTTTCATGATCTTGGGCAAATCTGGCTCCATATGGACTGGCAAGAATTTTTCAGAAACACTCAGACATAATATGTAATCATTGACTACAATCATTGGGTGGTTTCAGGAATACTACACAAAATAAAACACACCCCCATTTCTCTTATTAAAACAAAAACAAAACTGATAGTATTCACATGTACCTTTACTTCTATAACTGTGGATAAATGTATGTAGGTAGGTAACTGTTATATTTTCAACACATATTTATTGAATACCTTCAATGCTGGGTGCTGTTCTAGATGTTTGAGATACATCAGTGAAATCGACAAAGATTCCTTCCTATTTTAGCTTATTCCATTCTAGTGAGGAGTCAATAAAGTATAAACATAATATATGAATTTATTTATTATAAGTTAGAAAAATATTTTGAAAGAAAGGAAGTAGAGCATGATAAAAAATGTTGGGTGTGATGAGGGAATATTGTGATTTTTACAAAAGTGGTCAGGGTAGGATTGTATTTAATTCAAAGAACCCCAACTCTTGACCCCAAGAATTTCACTTGAAAGTAGGAATCCACCTGTGAAGGTAAATTAATATAAATTGTCGCTATAGCTGAGATTAGTTAGCTATCAGTTTAAACCAGGGAAGCCCTGCTGAGAGCAGAACAGAGAAAACGAGTTGAGGATGAGAACACAGAAGGGGATATATCAACAGAAAGAAAAAGCTTCAGCTATATTTATTGGTTTTAGTGGCAGGTTAGTCGTGACAAATATTGCCAGATATGGTTGGGAACGATTCTTTAAAAAACATTGAATCTAATTACACGCTCCTGAATGCTGTGACAGGTGAAAAGGCCAATCCCCAAACTTTTTCAGTGTCCTGTTCAGAGCTGATAAAATTAATTACTTGTTTTAAAAGGCAATGTTTTCCTCTCAAAAAAGTACAATCTCAGGCTTTAAAAGAAGCTTCTCTTGCCTTGTTCTAAAACCCACCAACACCACCAGAAGATATGGTAGAGGTGTATACAGGCGGGAGAAGGAGTTCCATCTTAAAAAAGGAGGAGAATCAGCCCTGGCCTTCCCCTCCCTCCCAACCCCTTTGAACAAAACATGTCTTGAGAAAGGGCATGGAGGGGGGATCCCAGTCTGGATGAAGGGAGTTTGGCGGGGCTGGGTAAGGAGAGCACTGGACAGGGAAGTCGGGCCTGTGTTCTAGGCTCAGCCTTGTGTAGGAGGCTCTAAAGCTTTTGGAGCATTTTCCTTACCTTTGAAATAAAGAAGCTAGATGAACCCGAAGTTTTTTCAAATATAGAACACTGTAATTTTAATAGCAATTATCTTGATAAATGCATGTATTGTTTCAAGTACAAAATAGATTTTCCAAATAGATGGTAAACACCGCACTTATGGATCCTAAATATTCTAGGAATGAAAAGCACACATTAAACTTTTTTTGACTATCTACTGAGGGATGGAGGGTGCATTCTAGATAGTTATATTATTTAATCTGTTCTCTAATAATTATTTTTGAAAAATTAAAATGTCTATTCAATTCTTAACTAATAAACAATTGTTTATAGGTACCCACTGTGAGCCAGATACTATTAAACTGCATGAGATACATGGAGATCTTGTCTTAACTTTGCCTAATTTTCTTGCTTTGGCATAAGTAAAATAGTCAGTTCTTTTCCAAGCAGGCTGAGCTTATGGATTTGAAGTTTCTTAACACGATAAATTCGTTTACATGTAACATATAAAGGGAGGCAGAAGTGAAGAACTGTGCAAGTTGTCTATTTGAATTATTGTGCCGTATCACTTCCAGGAATGTTTTATTGGTCATCATGTTTCAATATGTGCCTTAGGGTACCTACGGAAAAGCAAAGCCTGTCATCTGCTGGTATTTATGATAAACTTTAAGAAAAGAGAGAAAGAGGAATCATGCCAATTTAAAGAACACCACATTTCCTAGCCCATGGAGCAATAATGATTTATATCTGTTATCATCTAAAGTCAAATGTTTACTAGAATCTTATGCTGCTCACGTGTCACCACTGAAGATGACCAAGAAACACACGCCCGGAGCGCAGTCCGAGGTGCTGTTGGAGACACTGAAGGTCCTTGACAGATCACCCTGTGCGAGCTAAACGCACATATATTTAACTCCACTTAAAGTACCACGTTGCCCATCAACAGACCATTTTGAAAGATGCTATATTTAAAGTAGATATGAGCATGTAAACATGTGTTTTACACATTTGAACAATTCTATTGAGATGACTGAAAACTTCTTATGCAGTCCATAGAGTAAAGAAATGAGTTAGAATGGTGATCTTGAAATGCTTGGGGATAATTCAGGAGAGGTGGGGTTTTTAGAACTGACGTAAATCAATGAGCATACTTCCTCAGAATTATGTATGGGCAGGAAGCAAAGAGTTTGGTGAAAGCGCGGCATCTTTCTTAGTTTAGAGTCTACTACTAATTACTCTGTAAAAGGAGGTTTTCAGACGAAGCCTCCCAGCCTCATTCTTTAGTCTATGTAGGGGAAAGAGAGAAAATAGCATTCCCCAGGATGATATCAAATGCTAATTACATTCCAAGGCCCCAGGTGTATGAAGTACCGAGAGGTTCTGATAAAAACATTGTCAAATCTTTCTCTCTTTTCCTTGAAGTCTTTCATTGTTGGTTGAATTTTAACTGAGAATTGATTTTAACTGACCTAGCTGTGGGGTCCACCACTTAAGGTGGGTCCCTGGGTCTAAAGATTCCCTCAGAGGTGAGGAAGATTTTGAAAAATGACCCTTTGAGATGAAGCACTATAAATATCAGAATGAGTCCTATTTGACAGGTCAGTGACAGGTCACTGTTGACTACTAGAGATTTTCTCTCCTTACAGTTTCATTTTATTTTCATCCTTTTTTTTTTTTTTGAATCTTGGTTGGTGTATGGGTATGTGTATCTCTTTTGTATGTGTGCATGTAATGTTACTTTATGGAAATAATCTCATTTAAATGTCATCAATCATATTATCCATATAGGGCTCAATGTTTACAAGCATCTTCACCATTTGATATGTCACTTTAAAAATAGTCAAAAGTAGCATTGTGACTTTTGCTGTCCCTGGCTGTTCCAATTACCTATTACTGCTCAGCAAGTTACTCCAAAATGTAGCAGCTCAGAAGAACTATTTTATTTTGATTGCAATCGGGGGGTCAGGATCTGGGGAAGGACTCAGTCAGGCAGTCTGTATCTTATCTTCATGGCACCAGCTGGGGTGGCTTGGGCTGGAAATTCACTTGCAAGAATGCTTCTTCTCTCATATATCTGGAGCCTTGCTCCTTTGCGGCATTGACCTCCCTGCCCAGGGCATCTCTCCAAGTGACTAGGAGTTCTCGAAGTGTGCTGATCTCAGGAGAGTGAGATTTTTTATGTGGTGGCCAGCTACCCCACAGTGACCATTCCAAGAGACTTGGGGGATATGCAGTGTTACTTCTGTCACACACTGTTGTTACAGGCCCAGTGCAGATTCCAGGGGAGAGAAAAGTGGACCCCACATCCCTATGGGAAATGTAGCCAGGAATTCCAAACACTCTTCATCTGCAACATTGATGCTCACACTCTAGTTCTTCCATAGTCTTGTAATCAGCGTTCTTGAAGTCAGTGCTTCTCAGAACATAACTTTTATTGTAGTAGAAATAGTATGACCTTTAAAGTGAGGGTTGAGTCCCACTTTCTTATTAACTTCCACGTAACTTTCATTATTTCATATGTCCAAACCTCAGCTTTCTCATGCAAAAATGTAGATGGAAGATTTTTGAGAAAGGGAAGGCAGTGAGAAAATGTTCTTAATGTATGTAATGTCATGTCTGGCATAAAAAAATCAGCAAATTTCATTTCTCAAGTCCATTCCTTGTGTTTTTTTCCCCAGATGAGTGGTTTTTCCTGACAGAAATGACACCTATAATTTGAAAACTCTTGCTGCAATCTGCCCTGAATGCAACTTGGCATTGAAAATATTTTCTTGAAATATTCCTTCAAAATTTTACTCATTTTTCAAAAATATTTTATGGCACTGTATTGAAATATAAGAAAGCGTGATCTGTGTGCATGGTCAAGGCCCCTACAGTCTGTGTCTAAGCTGTTTGTTACAGGCTTCCATCGCTGCTCCCGGGGTGAGGCAGGGATGCACACTGCACGCTCAGTCCTCGGCTAATAACCGTTTCTCAAGCACCTGCTAAGTAACTGGCACTGTCAGATGCTCCAGAGATAGAAACAAAAGTAAAACATATTTTTCCCCTGACTACATTTTTATATCTTACATTCTTTTATGAAATTTTGGTTACCCATCCATTATATTCACCCATGGATCCAGAACTGAATACCTTGCTTGCTCTTCCTGTCTTTCAATTATCCTGACCCTATCAACATCTCTGTGAATTGTTTTCTTAGGCTTTCTCATTCCATTGTACCATCTTTCCCTGTTGTAGCTTTTAACACTATCAGCTATGTTTTTCTTGTATGTTTGCCTGTATTTCCTAACAATATAACTGAAAACTAATTTTGACTCTATCCTCACGGCTGAAGCTAGCCTTTTCCTCCGTTTGTATTCAGGTGTTGCTGGGAGGGTAATTCTTTTACCTGGTTCACTGCTACTTTACCCATTTATCTCCTTAGTACCTAACAACAGCCTCAATCTGTCTCTTTTTCCTACATGATCAGAAACAAAAGCAATATTGCTTTTCCTTAAGAACTGCCAGACTTTGAATTATTATCTTATATTTTAGTTATTTGTGCATCTCTCTCCTGTCACTTCTATTTAAATCTAGCCTTTTTGTATATGTAAATGTCTTGTAGCAAAAGAGATATTAGTATGCCCAATTAATACTCAGAAAGTATATGAATAAACCATTTTCACTAGTATGAAATAAGTGAGGTAAGTTAATTATTCAACAGATTATATATATTTTTATCATTTTCAGTTTTTATTGGTTTCATTTAGCATAATTTCTGGTCAATTTAAAATAATGCTCATTGATTTTTGTTGCATAGCAATAGCCAATAATAAATTCAAAGAACTCAAAAATTAGGAGAGGCATTCATTGTTCTTTCCATTAACTTTTGACTATAAAAGGATTACAGTAATGTTTTCTGCAATATGTAAAAAATATTTTATAAAATGTTAAAAAATTATCATTAATCTTAAATCTTACTTGTTAAGCTTTTTCATTGTAAAAAATAAGTTTTGTGTTTGTTAAGTTAGTTTTTATCAACTTTCTACATCACCCATCTCTGTCCTCAACATTTCTTATTATCTTGAATCTGTATTGCACCGGAGGATGCTTTTATGTTTAAGGTTATCTCTGTGGAAGTGAAATTATCTAAGGCCATCTCACGCTCAGGAAGTTTTCTATCTTGATTAAGTAAAGGATTAAATATCCTTTTTTCTGTGATATGTGCTGTGTGTGTGTGTGTGTGTGCGTGGATGGTCTCTGGGAAAATCATATGTACTCGATATATAAAGATAGGGGTATGTTTCTTAACTCTAATGAGGGGTGAAAAGTTTCTCTCAAGCATACTTCCATTTAAAAATCAGCAGAGACAAAGAAAAAAGATAATTTTTAGCAGTGATGGACAATCTATTTCAAGTAAAATTAGAACTAGGAAGAATTTTCTGGGATGAAGGGCTCGGTGCCTCTCCAGTTGTACTATATAGGAGGCTTTGTATTCTACTCCACAGATTCTACATTTATAGGTTTGTAATAACCTGAAAAAAATTGAGTGACTTGGAGGAAATAGGGAAGATTATGATAGAACCATAGCTACAGTACAAATCTGTTCTCATCTGTCCATTTTAAAACAGACTACAAGGCCAGGTAAACATGCAAAGTTATCATTTAGTTCTTTCTCTACACAATAATTTATTCATTCATTGATTAGATACTTCTTGAAAACTTATTTTGTATAAGGCACTATGCTATGTCTTGTGAGTATACAAAAATGTATCTAACTTTTAAAAAAGCTTACAATCTTATAGCAAAAAATTCTATGCCATATACTCTATACTTGTTTTGAATTATAAAATATTTTAATTAGCATATTTCTATAATCATTCATTAACACATATTAACAATAATCCCTGTTTATGCTTAAAATTCTAGCATGAATATTTATAGTGCACTCATTTTTTTTTATACTTCAAAAGTATGGTAGTTTGGAGAATATATTATACAGTGGTTCTCAAAGTATAGCCTAGGAATCCCTGGTGGAATACATAAGATGCTTCCCTGGGGTTAGCAAGATTAAATTATTTTCATGATACACTCTAAAATTCTTTTACAGTGTTAATCTCATTTTTTATAAGTGGAATTTACCAGAGCTACATGATGTGTAATATTGTAGCAGATTAGATGCAGAAGCAGATCTGAGAATTCAGCTGTCCTTTGTTAAGCTAAATATTAAAGAATTTCATAAATGCAAAATAAAGCCATTGTCTTACTAGTTGTCTTGTTTGGTAAAATAGATTTTTTAAATTAAAGTATGTTTTTTATGGTAACATGTATGGGGTTTATTTTACTTATATTATTTTCATGAATATGCAAGTATATATATTTTTATTCTTATTTTTAATGTCCAACATGGCAAATGTCTGTAAATATAACCTGTATAAGCATAAGTCCTTTGGATCCCTCAATAATATCAATATTTAAAGGTATAAAAGTGTCCTGAGGTTGAAAAGTTTGAGAATTCTGTTACTGCATTTTTTCTTTACCATTTAATTACCAGGTTAGATTTACTTCCGTTTCTGTCTTTCAAGTTACATAATTTCATTTTTTCAGATATGAACAGGCTTCCTTTCATTAATTCATGCATTCAAGAAATGCTATGGCTCTGTGACTGTGTTGAAAGCTGAGAATAATAAAGTAAATGAAATGAATTTTATTATATAGGAAATAATTTAATCAAGTGAGCATTAAAAATGTAAAATTCATCTGTGGCAAGCTACAAAGAAAAGCTATGTGGTTTATGCCTCCCTATAATATTTTGATTTGACCTTGGAGGGAAGGACAGGAAACCTTCCCCTGGGAAATTACATTTGAGCTGAAATGTAAAGGGTCCCTAGAATTTATAGAACGCTGAGTGCAAAGGGAATCACAGAGAAACAGCATATGCAAAGGTCCTATGGAAGGAGGAGGCATGAAAGAACACAATGGGCATGAAAGACTCAGATCACTGGGGTACCAACACTATTATAGTAAGATGGATGGAATCAGAACAAGGGATTCATGTGAAGAGGACGGTAGGAACCAAACTGTAAAAGGCTCTACGTGCACAATAAGGAATTTTTCTCTTTTTAATTCTAAGAGCAATGTGAAGCCACCAAAAAGTTTAAATGGGGAAATTGGTCACCAATGGGTCTTTTTTTGGTTCCATGGTTTGATTTGGGGTATGCAAGTGAGCACAACTGTGAGATAATGAAGTTGGAACCAGGGTGATGGTTTTCAAGAAATGAAGAAATGTTAGGAGCAAGATCAATGTACTGCATCAATGGGAAAGATGGGAAAGGACAATAGGATCATGAATAGATATCCTTTTATTAATTCATGCATTTAAGAATTTAAGAACTTGATTGCACCTTGAGATTACTGACTATACAACTGTCTGGATGGTGACACATTTCACTTGAGAAGAAGGGCAAAGTGCTGACCAATACAGGCCTAGAAGTTCTAAGAAAATGACAGTTCCTTGGGGCTGTCACATATGGGTTACAACTCTACAGTGAAGAATGAAGATGATGAACAGTGAACTTCAGGCTAAAAAAGATCACAGCCCAATAACATCAATCTCAATAAAAGAGTTGTTTTATCCTTCTGGAATAGAAACATAAATCAGGCTCAAATGGGTTTTGACATCTATTGTTTTTATAGTTCTGGGTTCACTTTCTTTTGTTCCTATTCACTGTGGCCAAGCATACTAGGTATCAGAAGTTGTGCCTTTCAAATCTTTCTCTTTCAAATTTTTCACCAGGTTAACAAGAATGAGCATATTGCATTATGGCACTTGAAGGTCTTTTAATGTGTTTTTTTGAAGTATAGTGTTTATGTAGATTTTTAACAGCATTAGTAGATCTCCATCAGGTTTTCTTGAAGAATCGTGGGACAATGGAGAAAACCAGGTTCTAGGCCAGGCCAATTGATTCATATTTCTGGGAAGAGGCTCAAATCTAGAAAGATATTTGAATTAACCTCGAGGTAATTCCTGTGTATAAATTGGGGAAAAAAACTGCAAAATAACCGGTACAGAAATGTTGGAATGTGAGTCTCATGGATGATGAGGTCTTCAATGAGGTGGCTCCTCACACTTGAGACCTGGGATGAAGTTACCTTTGGAAGTTTTCAGAATTCTATTTTCCTTATGATAATGACATTTCATGGTAGATTTGTGATGCACAGGATGTGAAAGCAGCAGCTACTCTACCATTGATTGAATTTTGTGATTGGGAAGTTGATTATCATTGACTCTGAAGATTTTTAGATTCTTAGAACTTGTCCTGTTCTTGGTTTTGAGAGAAATTTTGCTTGTTAGTCCATCTGTTAAACATAATTACAGATCCCTTTTCTCCTCTATCACCTGTGTAATAACCTGGCCATTCACTTTTCTATCTGAAGAGAAAGTTTACTCTGTTATCAACTACAATGATGGTTCTTTGAGGACAGTTTATCTGTGGCTAGTAATATCTGAGATACTTTTTCATTTGTGTTAAGGAATTTTAATTGACTTTATGTTGACAGTTTTCAGAATACATATCAATCTTCCTGGAGCATGTACTGTTTAACATTTACCTTATTCCCAGTCTTCTAAACTAAAATTTTAATATTTGAATTAAATTTCTGTAATTATTTGCCCCATTTTGAATTGTACTATAATTCAGTAAAGATGTTAAATTAAACTAGAGGGGACTGGTACATATAGTTATTCATGTACAGTAGTCTTCCCATTATCTGTGGTTTTGCTTTCCATAGTTTTAGTTGCTTGTGGTGAACTTCAGTACAAAAATATTAAATGAAAAACTCCAGAAATAAACAATTCATGACTTTTAAATTGTGTGCTGTTCTGAGTAGTGTGACAAAATCTTATGCTGTTTCATTCCATCCTGCACTGGGATGAATTATCCCTTTACAACATGTACATGCTGGGTAGGCTATCTTCCTGTTAATCACTTAGTACAGTGGTCCCCAACCTTTTCAGCACCAGGAACCAGTTTTTCCATGAACAGGGGGGTGGTTGGGGGGCAGGAGGTGGAGCTCAGGTGAGCTTCCCTCATGGCCCGGTTCCTAACAGGCTGCAGACCTGCACTGGTCAGTGGCCTTGGGCTTGTGGACTCCTGACTTAGTAGACATCTCAGTTAGCAGACTGACTGAGGAAGTGCTTGTGTTCAAGGTACCATTATTTTACTTAATAATAGCCCCAAAGTTCAAGAGCAGGGATGCTGGCAATTTGGATATGCCAAAGAGAAGCTGTAAACTGCTTCCTTTAAATGAAAAGGTATGTATGTAAAGAAAGAAAACATAGTATACATATATATATACAGGGTTCAGTACTATCTATAGTTTCAGGCATCTACTAGAGGTCTTGGAACATATCTCCCAGGGATAAGTGGGGAATAATGTACTTACTGATTTGAGAATATGAAATGATGGAGCTTTTAAGTTGAAATACATTTAAAGTGAAAGGAGCTACTGCAAATTAGATTTCTTAAAATTAACTTACCTGTTTTCTTGTTAATACTGATATATGTCTTTGTTCTTGATGTGACCAGTATTTGATAGATATATCCCTTGCCTTACAAATATTTCATAATTAGGACTCTTTCATCATTCCTTCTGGAATTTCTCAGTATCCCCTCTCATTTTGTATGTTAGTGTAGATGATTTTTCCAACTATATGGTATCAGGTTAACATCACAAAAAAAGGAGAGTAAGTTAGTGGTCTTATTGCATCCACATTTTCTTCATTTAATTGGAGGTAGTTTCCACCTTCAGTTCCACATATGTTATAACAGAAACATAAAATAACCAATAACAAAACACATAATTTAATCACATTTATTTTGTAAACATCAGTTGTGAAGTTATGTAGAGCTTTATGATTATCTTCAGTCTTCTAGCTGTTCATACAGATGTGTTGGCTTATAAGAAAGAATTACCATATTGAAGATTGTGTCCACCAATTCTTTTTCTAGCCATAAATTTATGGCAATAAGTGTTTTCAGAAAAGAAATGCTAGTTGGTTTTTTATTTACAGTAAATGATGTAGAGCATTATTTTAAAGGGAAGATGGAAGCAATTGCTAAGACCATTTAAACTTGAACTCCTTAGCACAAAGGCGTTCACCCTAAACCTATCGATCACATGACTGTTGGCCAATCTTTGCAGGCTGTACTTTCTCAAGCAAGATATAAGGCAGTGCAGCCATTCCCAGCAGTTGATGAAACTTATATGAAGGGAAATTTATACTAGTTGTACCTGATGCTCAGTTGGAAACTGATTAAATGATTTATATTTTGCTTGATCAGAAAGCCAGGCAGATTAAAAATTGTGGCAGTTCCCTCCCGGAGCACACGTGATTGTCTTCACGTCATTGCTGAGAGAAATTTTCAGTGTGGCTCAAGGACAGCCCAGCACTTTGTACTTTCTCAAGTCAAGTCATTACTTAAGTGGTTGGATGCATATTTCTACGAGTGATGATTCTGAAAGCTGATTTTCCCTGTAATTACAGTTCTCCCAAATAAGATGTTATTTAGAATTGTTTGAAGTTTCAATTGGCAGGGCATAAATTGAATTTACTTAACTACTCTCTAGAAGTCTTATCCTTCAATTTCAAGACACACATAACTTCCAGTTATGATTCTAAGGGTGTCAATAACGTGCTTAGGAACTGGAGAGGCGCTGACACACACCAGCAGAACAGACCTGGCCAACTGAAGGCAGGACCGGAAGAGTCTAGTTAGGCAGGAAGAAGCTGCTACATCTTATGATCCATGAATGTAACGACTGAGTCTGTAAAGGCAGAGAGGCCTGAACAATTCTTTTACATATTGCCTATTTCTTATTCTGATACATACCTTTATTTATCAACAGTGTATAAAAAGTCATTTAAATAAATATCCATAACAATGAATATTTATTTTTCCTTTAACTTATCCAAAATAAAGTAAGTTTGGAGATTTAAGGAAATAAGTTATGATAGGCCAAAGATTTGCTCTTTAGCCATGTCAGAAGTGTTCTCTCAACAGAGATAAATTTGAGACACTAGCTTGGAAAAGAATAGGACAAAAAAAAGTCATATACACATATCATCCTGCTCTTCTAATTTGTACCCTTAGCTCTCTGCATGACGGGAATGATGATGTAGTGCATGTCTCTACTTCACTAGGCTGATTGGTTTTATTTATTTCTGTTCTCAGTGTCTACAGTGCTGCCTAGAATGAAGTAGATCCTCTGTAAACATTTGCTGGGTGCTTGGAAGTCCAAATTAATAAAACAAGTAAATCATAGAGATTCTGGTAATCAGAAGACATAGATTTTCTGGGAATTGGAATCCAAGAAGAAAAAATAGACTTCTTTATTTAAATAGAGCAAGGTAAAAATCCATACAAGTAGTCATCTTAGTCATTCAGGGTTCTATAATAGGATACTGTAGACTGGATGGCTTATACACCACAGAAGTTAATTTCTCATAGTTTTGGAAGGTGGGAACTAATGAGTGCTTGCAGATTCAGAGTCTGGTGAGAACCTGCTTTCTGGTTCACAGGCAGATGTCTTCTCACTGTGTTTTTAAATGGCAGAAGGAACAAGGGAGTGTTTTAGAGTCTCTTATAAAAAGCAATAATCCCACTCATGAGGTTGTCGCTCTCATTATCAACTAACTTCCAAAGGCCCTACCTCCAAATAAGAGTGAAGACTGTGGGGATTGTTTTCAACATATGAGATCTTTTTATTTTATTTTTCAGTTATAGTTGACATACCATATTTTATTAGTTTCATGTGCAGAACCCAGTAATTAGACACTTATATAATTTATGAAGTGATCATCCTGATAAGTCTAGTACCCATCTGACACCACATACATAGTTATTACAATGTTATTGACTATGTTCTTTATGCTGCCATTTACATCCCTGTGATATTTTGTAACTACCAATTTGTGCTTCTTAATCCATTCCCCTTTTTCAACTAGCCCCCCTCCCCAAACATTCTCCCCTCTGGCAAACATCAGTCTGTTTTTGGTATCTATAAGTCTGTTTCCGTTTTGTTTATTCATTTATTTTGCTCTTAGATTTCACATGCAAGTAAAATCATATGACATTTGTCTTTCTAACTTATTTCACTTAGCATAATACCCTGTAGGTACATTCATATTATTGCAAATGGCAACATTTTACTCTTTTTTATGTCTGGGTAATATTCCATTGTGTATATGTACCACTTTTTCCTTATCCATTCATCTATCGATGGACACTTAGGTTGTTTCCATATCTTAGCTGTTGTAAATAATGCTGCAATGAACCTATGGTGTATATATATTTTTGAATTAGTGTTTTGGGTTTCTTTAGGTAAATAATCAGAAGTGGAATATTCTCTTGTTATAGCATTTATTCTAAAGTCTATTTTGCCTGGTATAAGTACTGCTATACTAGTTTTGTTTTTTGTTTGCTTTTTTCCATTTTTTATGAAATGTATTTTCCATTGCTTTGCTTTCAGTCTGTGTGTCTTTCCATCTGAATTGAGTCCCTTATAGACAGCATATGTAAGCATTTTATTTTCTCATTTATTCAGCCTCTCTGTGTCTTTTGATGGGAACATTTAATCTATTTGCAGTTAAAGTAATTATAGATATATATTTATTTATTATCATTTTATTATTCATATTTTTGATTTTTGTTTCTTCTTCTTAAGGAAGACCCTTTAACTTTTCTTGTAATACTGGTTTGGTGGTGATAACTCCTTTAGCTTTTTCATGTCTAGAAGCTCTTTATTCTTTATTTGTCTTTCTGTTCTAAATGATAATTTTGCTGGGTAGAGTTATCTTGATTGTAGGTCTTTGCTTTTCATCTCTTCAAATATTTCATGACAATATTCTGGCCTGCAGAATTGCTGATGAGAAATCAGCTAAAAGCCTTATGGGAGCTCCCTTGTAGGGAACTAATTGCTTTTCTCTTATTGTTTTTAATAGTCCCTTTTTGTCTTTCACCTTTGGCATTTTAAGGTTGATGTATTTTGGTGTGGGCCTTCTTGGTGTGGGTCTGGTGCCTTCCAGCTGCTGCCCCAGTGATGTAGCTCAGAGCAAGCAAGTCTGAATAAGTCTGTGGGGACCTTTTAATAGCAATGCTCAGGACCTCAATAGCCCTCCATCTCACTCAGTCACAACCCACACCATTTTCCAAAACCAGAAGTTATGGGCACTTCTCTTCCCAGTACTGGAACTCTGGGCTGGGAAGCCTGTTGTGGAGCTGGGACTCTTCACCTCTTGGGAGACTCCACAGCTAAGGCAGCCCTCCAGATTTTTCACCAGCACAGGTGGGTGCGAAACCAGCAGCCCTTTTCACGTTAGCCCCTCTTACCAGTCTCAATGTGGCCTCTTCTTATATCCTTAGTTATAGGACTTCTGGTTCGCTAGGATTCAGGTGGTTCTCAGTGAAGGTTGTTCTGTAATTTAGTTGCAATTTTCATGTGGTCATGAGAGCGTGGGAGCACAGTGTTTAGCTACTTTGCCACCTTGACTAGAAGCTAGAATCCATGACATATGAGTTTTAATGGACACAAACTTTCAGTCTATGGCAGCTGGTGAAAGACTTCATAGTATAAACCAACTACCAAGATTACATACAGTTTTGCTTTGCCAACTAGGAGTTTTGAGCTCTTAAGAATATGTAACAGTACAGACAGGTTTATTTGAAGTGTTAGCAATATTTGCTAATGTTTATCCAGTGATTAAAATATGTTCAAATTTGAGCATACTAGCTAATAGAACAAAAATGAAAAACATTAGAAATTTTAAAGATAAAATGAAAATTCAAATAAATTTCTCACTTGGAATTGCCTCCTTGGGCCATACTATTACATTTCTTATGGGCATAAGTTTGTTCTTCTCTAGAATTAGATATATTGCGTGCATCAAATATTCATTTATGTGGCAACTACAATTGAGCCTTGAAAAACATGGCTTTGAAATGTGCAGGTCCACTTACACATGGACTTTTTTCAATAAATACTGTAATGTTTTTCTTCTAATTTTTCTTCTAGTTTTCTTAGTAACATTTTCTTTTCTCTAGCTTACTTTATGGTAAGAATGCAGTATGTGATACATACAGCATACAAAATATGTGTTAGTTGACTGCTTATACTATCTGTAAGGCTTCCTGAACAATAGCAGTGATAGTCTATTAGTAGTTTAATCATATGTAAAATTTTGACTGTGTAGGGGTTCAGCACCCGTAGCCCCTGTGTTGTTGATGGGTCAACTGTACTATACTCTGTTGGCAAGGATTGCTGTACTAATATTCTGTTACAGACCTAAGGTGTTGGTAGCTTTTTCATTTTCCATAGATGAGGGTGTTGGTTCAGTTAAAGCTGACAGGTTGGGGAGCCATAAAAAGGGTGTTTGAAAGTTGAAGGCAGAGTCTAACAAACCTCTGTGGTTTCTCTGACTCATTTCAGGAAGTTTGAGAGCTTAATTTAATATTTGATTTTCTTTGTTCATTTGCTGGTTTTTCTCAATCATCCTGGACTGCGTAAAGTAGTTTTAGGTTATGTTTGTTAATGTATAAACACCTCATCTCTTCCTACTTTGTTCTATGCTTTAGTAGATGTTAAATTAATAGTAGTAGTCTTGCAATCATGTTAGATAATATCTGGGAGATTTACATCTGGTAGCCACATACATTGTATCTGCTGAGTCTCAATTACCTCTGAGAAAAGAAAGTAAAGAATAAAATTGAGTGTATTTTTAGGGGTAACTATTCATCAAAATTGTACAATCTAAATCTAGAAAGAACCAGTTCAGTTTTTTAGTGGAAAACTTTCTTTTTGGCATTGGATAACTGAGAAAGTTAGAGCTTTGCTCGCTAGCCTGAAGAGAGGAATACACATATGCTCATATATGTAGCGTTAGCAGAAATCTACTTGTTTCAAAGAGGAGAACATAAATGGGCTATCATTCTTCTGGCTCAGTATGGCATCAACTTTAAGAATACTGTAAGAGCTAAGAAAAACTTGAAGTGTCTGAAATGGGATGATAGGAGAGCTGTCTGGATTCCTGACATTGGTGCCAGTCACACTGATACATAGGTATCCTTTTATGGCCACCATCAACATATTTAGATATAAATTTAAAATTATGTAAATGTTACGCAAGAGACCTGGAAGATGCCATGTTGAACCAACAGATGGGTAAGATTTTTTAAAAGATGCTCAAAGTACTGACTTCTAAAAAATTAAATCTAAGAACTTTTTAGAACTTTTACATTTTTCACACCAAAGCTTTATTTGTAAATTCACATTTCATTTAAAAATGAGTCATGAGCAATATACTAATATGTATTATTTTATTTTCACTAGAGATAGCATAAAGTAAAGGTATATGGAAAAAATTGAGAAAAGTCAGATGGAATATATATTTTTATTTTTTCAAAAATACCACCTTTTTTTGCATCAAAAATATATTTACCAAAGTCAGTATGGTATCTGATTCCACACTGGGAATGAGTTGACCTTGAGTTTCAACATTTTATTATTAATAAAAGCTATTCATAGTCAATTAAATTATTCCTCCCCCACCCCAGTCCTTTTTGAAGCCTATAACTAAATTCAAAGCAATGTAAATGTACATGCCTTTTGTGATTTACATAATAAACATGGTCACAGAGGCATGTTTAGTTGTGCGGCAGAGAATGCTTTGAATTCCATTCATGCATCAGTTTTCAAAGAGCTGTTACAGGTGACATTTAAACACTCTCCACACTACTTTATGAACTTAAGAATAGGTTTTTTTCCCTGTAGTTTAGAAGTTATTGAACCAGTTAGTATGACTTTTAACAGTTTATAACAAATAAGGCTACTCTAGAGGTAATTTTTATGCATCAAAAATTGTTCGTTCAATGTTGTAAAAATTGAAACTATGTAAGTAGGGAGAATGTGGTAAATATATCAGATTTGATTATGAATTTATGTAGTATGAGAGTAAGAACCTCCCTGCTCTTAATATTGGAAATGCTTATGGCCAAACTGCCAGTTGGCTCTGTTGGGGCTATTACTTGGGATCATGTCTCCGTTTATCTCTTTTGATTCTTTAGTTTGATTTTAAGTCCAATTTGGTATGCATATATACCACTGTAATGAAAACTGGCATAATGGGTTTATTCAAAATTAAATGATTCAAGAACTTAATATAACCATGTAGGAAAATAAACACCCAAATGATGCAGTAGAGAAAAGAGAATTGTTTGTGACTTAATTTATTTTAAAAAATAAAAAAATACATGAGGCAGCATCTTGGGAAGAAGTAATTATTTCTTCTATATTTGCAGGCATTTTTCTCAAAAATACTATAGCTATAACATTTTTATTAATCTTGTTCTTCCCACCCTTCATCCTATTTATTCCTCCTGACTCTCTTTATCTTTAATTGCTTTTCCCATGAAAAATATGAAGGCCATGTAACATGAAATAATAAATTATGCACGAGGCAAAATTACACTCTAATATGACCACCTATGGAACGTTTAAGTTCACAAATTTGTCATGAGTCCATAAAAATGACAATGGCAGTGACTCCTACTCAAACAAGCTTTTACTTAGCCATATTATGGCACAAATGGTAGAGTGACTAGAGTGGTAAGAGAAGAGTGTATACGAGCATGTACTGGATTGTATAAAACACTATGTAGTTGCTCCATCCCAAATTAGCTTCCTTGTGTATTCCTGAGGCCAGTTTGTTGACTTGCTGGAGGGAGGTAGTCTCTACTTATGGTGGCATCCTTCTCTCCATTTCAAGGAGAATAGTCATTGCTACTGTCTTTTCTCTATTTTCACTTAGGAGAATAGAAGGAAGGAAGGAAGGAAGGAAGGAAGGAAGGAAGGAAGGAAGGAAGGAAGGAAGGAAGGAGAGAGAAAGAAAGATAAATGTATATCTGTCTACAAAATTTATATGAATGGTTTATATTAGATTCATAATTCAATCCACTAAACTTTATTGAGTATTTACTACATATTAAAAACTCTTCTGGGAATTTTAGTGTGTACCATTATGTAAAGTGTGACATATTCAGTTAACTTTTATTGTTAGAGACTAGATGGTAATTTTTTGGCTTTGTGGGTTAGATGTTACCTGTTTCAACTACCCACCTGTGACTTCATAGTTAATAAGCAGACACAAACTATAGAAACTAATGAGCCACACTAGTGGCTGTGTTCAAATAACACTTTATTTATAAAACAAATGTGGGTCAAATTTACTTTCAGGCAGTGGTTTGCCAACCTCTGTTTATTCTAACTCAGGGGTCCCCAACACCCAGATTGCCATCCATTAGGAACAGGGCCTCAAACAAAGCTCACCTGAGCTCTGCTTCCTGTCCTTCCCTCCATGTGCCCTTTGCCAAATAGGTTGAGCACCAGTGTTCTAATTGACAGTACTTTGAAACATTTCATGCCCTGGATAAAAGACACTACATTACCTACATTCAATTTATTACCTCAGTTATGGGTTTTGCGTTTTGTTTTGTTTAGGAGGTGGACATTAGACTTTGGTTATATGATATGAAATGAATTATGTGACAAGGGACTCCAAAATGACTAAATCCTGCCTTGGTCTAGTCATTCATTTGTTATGTGAATCTGTGGGTTTGTTATATACAAGGAACAATAACAGCAAGTAGGTGGGAGTGTATCTAATTGGTGCAGAGCAGAGCTCTGTGAGACTGGACTTGGCGCACATATTACATCCCAAAGGGAGATGAGTGACTCTGCATCCCCTAAAGTCCGAACCTAATTAAGACTGTTTCTCTTCTCCTGAGCATATGGTAAATAAAAGTGAAAGAGTAAAATACATGTTTAGGCACATGTAAGCAAACCCAGTTCTGTGAACCTGCCCACTAATAACAGTGAACCAGTGTTCTTAAATCTTACGAATCAGAAAAGTATTCTCCCTCTTGGGAGAACAAACAAGAGATTGGAAGAAGAGAGACCTCCTGGTGTGGAAGTAGCAGGAGCTGTCTTCTTTAAAGGCCTATAATTTAATTCCACACACATTCACACATACCCACACACATATGTTTAAACAACAAAAAATGATTGTCTCTGAATTCTGGAGCCTGAGTGCCAAGACCAATGATGTACCATGTACCAGCAGGGATGGTTTCCCCAGAGGCCTCTTTCCTTGGCTTGCAGACACTGCCTTCTTCCTGCCTTTTCACATGGACATCCCCCTGTGCACACAGCCATGCCCCTGTAGTTAACCAGAGGTATTGGAATAGGGCCCAACCTCAAGAGCCTAGTTTTAACCTAAATACTTCATAAAGACTATATCTCCAAGAACAGTTACATTCTGAAGTACACTATTTTGAGGGAAAACTGCCCTTTCATGGCATAGATCTGAAGTCCTAGCTAGCCACATGGTCTCTTTTTAAATTTGTTTTTTTTGTGTGTGTATTTTTTCTTGGAGTTTGGAGGTATTACTGAGGTATAATTGGCAAACAAATTGTATATATTTAAGATGTACAATGATTTCTTATTAAAAAGAGAAAATTTAAATTATAAAAATTGACTACTAAATATATATACTAGAATTTAATGGAGCCTGTTCATGTTAACATGAAGGTAAAATATGGGGGCCTAAGATATAGAACTAAAAGAGCCTAGAAGTAACAATGTAGTGCATGGCAGTATTGTAAATTTGAGTGCCGTTTCTTACAGGAGCAAAACTAAAATAAATGCTTCCACATAGAAAAAGTCTGACTTCAAAGGGTGATGGAATGAAGTTGCCTTTGCAAAAGAGCAGTGATGTTGCTCGGATTTGATTGTAAGAAATAAGATATTGAAGTCTGTGGCACTGACTACCCTTATTAACAATAGCCAAAAGAAAAAGATCAGTGTTGATTGCTGAACTAGTTGGATATTGCTGGAAACTTGGCAGTGCCAAGCCTGGCTCTTCTCAGAGAGGCAGATGAAGCCCCAGCATAACAGGTTTACTATTCCCTTCGGGTTTTTATGAACGGAATCAATACGTACTAATAACTGCAGCAATAAATTTGGTCATACTTCATAGGGTAACATGCTGCACTTACCCAGTTGTTGGTTTGACACAGAGTAATAGAGTATACCCTTTTTAAGTTGTAAATTACCATGAAAATGCTGAGCCTAACAGTAAAATGCATTTGGGATGTTTTTAAGCTCAGGAAATATTGGTAATACTTCCACTAAGCATACTATTAAAATAAATAAATAGTATTTATTGCTTGGTTCCCAGCTGCAGCTGGATGAAAAGCAGTGGGAAAGAGAAAATAAGACATACATATTTATCAAATAAACAAGGCTCATGTTTACTTAATTCACTTTCAAAGAGTTATTTACATCAGATGGAAAAAAAGAGAGCTTTCTTTTTATTTCTGAGGATCATTTCAGTAAAGTTGATATGGATGATGGTAATGATAGTTGAAATTGTGGTAATTAAAAAAACTAAGTATTATAAAAGATTAGCCATAGCTTTTGCCCATCATTAATTTGCTACTACTTTGTTATGGTTTTGGTTTAAGTTTTATCCAGACTCTAGATAGAGTTTTAGTCTCTAAGGTTATGTGAAGAATTAGTCTCTCAGAAAACAAAAAGATACCCATCTTTCAGAAACAAAAAAGATACCCACACAAATACATATATACATACATGTACATGTTATGTTTGTCTACACATAAATTAGTGTTATACACTTATATGTATATAAATGGCATCACATTTATGTATGAGTATATTCAGGGATATCATAAAATAAAGTAATTGTCAGCCTATACTTCATTATGATTAAAATTTATATATCTCTCATTATTTTCAAGAAACTTATAATTATATTTAATAAATAGAAACATTGATTTGTATGGATTTAATATACTTTAGCAATGATCACCTGATCATACATATATAACTGCAGAATGATGTGTATGTATTTGTCTGTGTTTATACAAACTAATCTGTTACCATATATATAATATATATAATATATAATATAATTATATATTATATGATACTATATATTATATATTATACAATACATACATTATATATAATATAATATAATATAATATAATATAATATAATATAATATAATATAATATAATATAATATAATATAATATAATATAATATAATTATATATTAATATATAATATATAATATATAATATATAAATATATATATATATTTTAGAGAGAGAGGAAGGGAGAAAGAGAGAGAGGAACATCAATTGGATGCCTCACATATGTGCCCGGGCCAGGGATGGAACCTGCATCTAGGTATGTGCCCTGATTGGGAATCAAACCCTTAACCTTTTGGTGTACAGGATGACACTCCAACCAACTGAGCCACACCATTCAGGGCCAATCTGTTACCTTTTTGTAGCTTAGAGAAACACTATAAATCTTTACTTTCTTGAATGTGTGCATAACGTAGCAAAGCAAAGAAAGTTTGCAGAGGAAATAGAAATAGTAAAGACAAGTCAATTTAGGAATAAAATTGGATTTCAGTGTTTTTTTAATCTCATCTTCCATCTGAGTAATTTTCATTGCACTTATTCTTTCTCTAACAAATTTGACTACATTTTTCCTTGTGTAATGTGATGAGCATATATCTTATAACAAAATAGTGAATTTAAGGGCCTAGTAGAAGCTGTATTTAAAAATTTTCATCTCAAATATTTGACATAGTACTAAGTATGTCAAAGAATTTGATTAATACTTATTCAATATGAATTATGGGATATGTAAGCAAATTGCTTGGGTATGACTTTAGGCATAGTAGAAGAGTTAAAGAGATCACAGAGGTCAGTTAAAATGAAAGAAAATAGTAGATGTATTTTTGGCTTATTTGTAACAATCAGAGTCCTGCAATTGCCTTTCAGAGATTTGAGAGAATATCAAAGTTTTGTATGAGCTACATGTAGGAATACTGGGGGGAAAGAGAGAAAACTGAAGCTTTTCTGTCTTCTGATAAACCTACTTTAAAACTTGTTCCAGTTGCCTCTTTTTAAAATGAAGTTATTCCCATGAAATTCTAACCAGGCTATATGTTTTTATTAGGTACTAGAAAGTCTATTGATACGCTAAGCATCTGGTTACCTTGAGATTTTGTCTTAACTGGGCAGAACAAGTATTTTTTTTTTTTTTTCTATTCAATCCACTGACTATCTACAAAAGAATTATTTCATCATTCTGGTCATTGTACATCCTAAATGAGGTTTTGCATTCAAGTGTTGATGCTTCATCATTAATATGGAGCCATTTGCGACTGAAATTGCAGGTGGAGTTGTGTCTGCACGTGGTGTGAAATGCTGACAGGCAGCCTACCTGCAATGCGAGAGTGGAGTGAAGACACTGTGCTGCCAGTTGAATTGGAAATGCAGGTACTGAGTCACTAATGGTTTACAGTGCAAAGCATCCAATCGGTCTAATTTTAGGAAGTGCACACTTTCCTCAGACTTTCTTACTCTTTGAAAACATTTTAGTAAACTCTGTCTCACCTCACCTAAAAACTATTTATTTTTTTTGTTTGTTTTTGTCTTAAAATTGAAAGTATTCTATACCAGTAACTCAAATACCTGAGCACATTAATTAAATGTGTTTCCACTTGTGTCAGACTGTGTATGTGTAAAAGAGATCTAAAATGCTTTCATATAGATTGTATGACCTACATGTGTACATTTAGTAACATAGGATTGAACACAGAAATTCCTACTAATATTCAGAATTAAAGCCTGATTTTTAATTATTTCAAGCTATTGAGGGAAGTCTGTCCATGGGCTATTTTAAGGCAACACTTTGCCTGTTTACTATGACTTGATGAATAACTGAGACACTAGATGTGTTTCAAGAAAGTAGCAATACTTAATGCCTGCAGTCATTTTTCCTTTTATAGTTGTTTGTATGCATATTTTACTCACAATTTAGAACATAATATAGTCCATAATATACTTCATTTATTCTAATTCCATTCCAGAATACGTAACACAGGGCTATGCAAAGAACAGTGGCATCGGAGTCAGGATATCTGTATTTGAATTCTAGGTTTGTTGCTTTCCAGTTGTATAAACTTGAGAGGCACATTTAACCTCTCCCATGCAATTTTATTATCCTTAAATCTAAGATAATAATATTTCACAAACTTGTAAACAATTGAAGGAGAAAGTCCGGAAAAGGGTAGCAGCATCGGAACTACAATATGCAGCACAAATTAGAGACACCAGTACTATTATTGACACATAGAAGACAATGACTACCTGATAAATTATGAGTGGCTCTGAGGTCAGCATAGTTCCGTAGACAGTAAGTCTCTGCTGACTTAACCACTTTCCATATTGAGGCTAAAATATATAATGTCACTGCAACTTGATTATAGTGTTATATGGTTCCTACTTATTTGACACTCCAGTAAATGGTGTTTCTATTTAAACTGGAGGAGACCATCAGAGAACAAAGCCAGTTCTGTGCCTACAGCAACCCTGATGATGCATTAAGTATATATCTATAGTACCAGCACACAGTCTACTTAAACGGGATAGATGGCTGCTTTTCCTGCAACCCATCTGCAGCAGTCTATAAAGGAATGTAATTCAGCTGAATAACATAAATCTCCCTTTGTTGAGAGTCTTTGTTCAAGTCAGTTGGTTTTTCTGTTTGAGGCTGGCTGTTAGACAACTCAATCTATCACTCATGTTTATTCATATCTTAATGCTATCTATATGTTTATATGTTCACCTAGGTCAGTTTTACCATACTATGCAATGTAGAGAGGTTTCCAGTAAAAGCTTCACAAGGATTATGGAGTTGTCACAGAGGTTTTTGGTTTGTTCATATATTTTTAAACAAATGTGCAATTTCTTACCAACACTTCCTATTTTCACCATATGGATATCCAATGTTATACTTTATCCAAACCGAATTTCTTTCTTGTAACTCTCTTACCATGTGTAATAAGAAGTTTCTCAGTAACTTGGTTTCCTTATTGGTTTATCACTTTCTGTATCCTGAGTGTCCACCTATAAAATATGATACCTTTGAAAGTTTGCATAAGGTTATCATGATATCGCAGAATATTTTAATTTCTAACCTTAGATAAGCTGCTGATTAGGTATGGACCTAATTTAAGTTATGCAACATTTCTGTTTCTCACTTTATTAATAAGGTAATACATAGTAAAGCTTAAATGAACTAAAGTATGTTAATTACCTAGGACATAGTAGGTCAATTAAACTAATATTAATGTTCACAAATTTAGCCTGTGGACATGACTATGTAGAATAAGTTTGAAATAATTTGGATGTTAGAGAGAAGGCAATTATTTTAGGAGGGGATAATATTCAAGGTGGTTAATAAAAATGAAGGATGTTATTCTCTAAAGTAGAATTTGATGTATGTATTAATTTTACATAAGAGGAGAATCTTATAATTGAAGTTTAATGTGTAAGCTTGTACCTTAATTTGATAATCTAAAAACTGAATGGATTTAACATCAGATCTGTTTAAATGTACTATGTCCCTAACTTAAGTTTACTAGATAATAGCCAGATTTTTCTTAATTGGTACCACATATCTTTTAACCATGGTAGGCTTATTCAGGTGGGAGCCTCCTTTGGATAGTCATGAATAAACTGGCTGTGTCATAAATCAAGAGCATTTTCTTCACCTATATATTCACTTTCCAACTTTTATGCATATCTTAAATAATATACTTCTCTTATCTTTTGGTTTTCTGAAAATAGAGTACATTGGCTCAAATGAAAAGACCAGGGCACAATACAAAAATAATGAATATGCTCCATTTACCCAACAAGGAATAAAAAGAAGACATGATTGTCAACTACCAAAATAGAAAGTAGGAGACATTCTGAAAATTGTTCAGAGCTGTAGTGGGATTTCTTAAAGGTACTTACAAAGCACTCAGTGATTTTAATCAGCTTAAATCTCTTGCTAAGTAGGAGGTCATATGTACAATCTACCAGCATGGCTTTTATTAAACAAAAATAAAAAAAAAATCACAATGGAAAGCTTTTCTGAAAGAAAGGGTTTGGTGAGTCACATGCTAGCCAGAAAAAGGTCCAGGTCCTGGGGCATGCCAATCTAAACTACCAAGGCTAAATGGGGCAGACAGCTTGTCTGTTGTCCTGGAGCTGATGGTGGGCTCTTTTATACATTAAGTTTAGGGAAGAAATATATAACTTATTTTGAAAGAATATACATTGGCTATAGATAAAGAGGGTGGGAGAAAGTGAAGCAGGGCTAGCTCTGAGGTAGGTACATAGTCCCTAAGGGAGAAGTGTGCACTCTTTTGGATTGGGTGTGGGCAGTAGACCAGAAACTTCAAGGGTAAGCAAGGCCTGGTGGAGCCTGGTGGTCCTCTATTCAGCTATTCTCTATAGATAATTATGGAAATAGCCACCTGGAAGTTAATTCAAAGTTGCAACATGCATTTAGGGAATGTAAACAGTATTTTGTTTGTTTTGTCCTATAGCTGTTAACTGATTAACATCTCTTACCTCTTGCTTCCACCCTCTGCTATAATCTGATTTAGGACATCTCAGAATTTTCTCCTTTTCACTCCTCTGCTAATTACTCTCAATTTCCCATCCCTCAATTCCAATCGTTATTATACCACAGAGAGTAGAATTAATTCCTGTTAGTTCTGCACTTAGAAGTATTGCCCAGAGACCATTTTACTCACCATCTTTTTAACATCTCAAGTTTTCTGGATTGTATATATTTGTCTGGCTTAGTGGCAAGAAGTAAACTGAAACTGTTGGGGAAGATTTATCAGAAAACACTCCAGAGAAAAAGACTAGTTGACTTGCATCTTAATGCAACAATCAAAGAATAACAGAAGTACCCTTTAATTGCCCAGGACAACATGATGAATTATGAAGACAGCGTCCACATAGTCTTCTCTAACTTGTGTTTGGGAAAGTGCTGTTTTAGATGAGCTTGCAGTACCAACCACGCATCATAACAATGCCTTTGCATTTCCAATGATTTTGTTGGCCAGACATCAGTTTCAAAACTGATTTCGTATTTATCACTCACCTCAATGGGCATAATAGAATGCATCACTTCAATTTTTGTAGCTGAAAGATTTAGGAGTAACAGGAATTGACTGGCATTTCTTTTTAAATGTTGAAAGATGCGAGGAAAGAAAGTTGGAATAGTGAAAGGAGAGTTGCTTTTTGCTTAGTGACCAGTTAATGGTTTGTATGCTACAAAATTAAAGCCTTTAATGAATCAAAGAATTGAATTGCAAGTGATAATTTCATTAATGAAAGATGATTTGCTTCATAATATCTTCCACTTGAAATCATATAACACAGGGAAACAGATGGTGTGAACAGGAAAGGGCTATAACAAGTAAAAACTAGAGAAACTGAAAATTGATGATTTTTCTTGTACTCCTAAAGAACTAAGAAAAACTGATGTGACAAACTCTAAAGAGACAGGCACATGCAGAGAGATACAGTACCTAATATCAGATGGAGCAGAAGCTCCTGGAAGCCTTAGAGGTAGGAAAACTTTACTAGTAATTTGAATGAATTGCTGCTGGAGGCTGAGCAGGAACAACAGTGAAAGTGAGAAATTCCTGAGGGCTGATATCACAGGGATCTTCTCATTTTTTAATGGGCTTTTTCCTGTAGGAACCTCAATGGATCCTCACAATGAAGATCCATGAAAAATGCTCTCAAGGCCATGGCAGGGGGAAGAGGAAGAGTAGCCAAAGCATAACCCTCCCAGATTCTTCTCCATAACCCAAAGCCTCCTCTCTAGAGGGAAAGATGCCCCCCAGAGCAATGCTGAAACTTTTCAGTTCCTCCACTTTTCCTGTCATATTTAAGGGATAGTGGGTAGGGGGGAAACACACAGAAACAGTCACCAAGAGGCAGGGTTTCAATGGAATGGATTGGGAACACTCCGGGAAGGAAGTGAATGGTACAAAAGGGGGAAAAACTATACTCCTGGAGGAAAGACAGAAACACCTGTGAAGTGTGAAATCCCGCAAGACCAGCCCTACTAAAAGACTGAACCTCAATGAGACGACTATGGAAGGCCTTTCCTCCTCCACACCCCACCACCACACTGCTATACCTTCAGTACTGTGACAGTGGATTTCAACTCAGAGTTGTTAAGAAATGGTCTCTCTCTGAGCAACAGTACAACAGGAAGTCCCAAAGCCAAGACTGAAGATAAAAACAAAGACATTAGAGAAATTTGAAACCTCTAGTACCTACAATTACAATAAACACTAAACACAGCTCAGCTGCTACCCACATTAAAACAAATCCTCTCATTACAGGTCTATTTATCTTGATATATTTCACTCTATGCAACATGTGCTACTTTCAACATGGCGATATAGAATGAATGCCAAAGGAAGAAAAACAAAAAAAACCCCCACATTCTGAAGAGACAAAGTATGCATCTGAACCAGACTCAGATAAGACATTAATTGGAATTATCAAATAAAGAGTATAAAATATCAATGATTAATATGGTAAGCATTCTACTACAAAAACCAGAAAATGTGTAAGACTAAAAGGCAAAGTTATCAGATAGATGGAAACCATAAAAACAGAATAAAAAGGAAATGCGAGAAATAAAAACCATGCTAGCAAAAATAAAAAATGCCTTCAATGGACTCAATACAGTCAAAGAAAGAATCAATGAACTTGAAGATAGGTCAATAGAAACTTGCCAACTGAAATGTAAAGAGAAAATATTTTTTTTTAAAAAACAAACATCTATAAACTATGGAGAAATATCAAAATGAATAACATATTTATCATTGGAATACCAGAAGGAGAAGAAAGAGAGAATGAGGAGAAGAAATATCTGAAGAAATACTGTTTGAGAACTTTCCAAAAGTAATGACAGACAGCAAACCACTGATTTGGGATGCTCGCAGAACACTAGAAAAGATAAAATACCAATAAACAAAACAAACAATAACAAAAAAATCCAACTAACAAATAAAAAGATACCTAGCCATATTGTATTGAAGTTATAGCAAAGAAAAGGTCTGGAACAAAACCAGAGGGGAAAAAACCACTTTTCCTACTGAGAAACAATGATACGAATTATGACTTTCATCAGAAAGCCTGCAAGTAGGAAGAGTAACGTGAGTGGGATAGTAAAGTAGCCAAAGGCAATGAAATTAAACCAAAGCACTATTTGGTAAAGAAAAGTCACATGTTACATTAATATGTTCTTTTAACTTTATAAGATTTATACAATACTGTAAGACAATGCTCCTATAAAACTAAACCTTTAAATATTTATGACCTGAAAGTGACAAGAAAATATTATAACTGCAGAACCAGCTCAAAACTGGCCGATCCTGTTTCCGACAAGATGGCATAGAGTTGGTTTTGCTTCTCAGAGACAACAGACCAAAACCGCTGCTCGGGCACTCATGGCATGCGCCGAGGAGAGAGCTTTGACCTCCAGCTGCTCTGGGAACTAAAGTCTCGTACCCCTTGTGGAACCAAGGGACTGGGACATAACCAGAACTTTAACACTGGAACTCTTCAGAAGCCAAGAGTCCGTTGTCCAGGAAGACCTGGCGCTGAGGCTACTTACCATAAAGGCCAAGTCCTAGGATCCTTTCATTAAAACTTTCCCCACCAGGGCTTCCACATCCCTGCTCCCCCTGAATCCTTAAAAACCCACCCTGAAGCCTGGACCAAGGAGATGGGTTGGAGTGGTATAGCTTGTCTCCTGTGAGCTGACTCAGCATTTAAAAATATCACCTTTTATTTTCTCATAAAACCAGTGTCACAGTTTTGGCTTCTATTGCATCAGGCTCTGGACCCTTGTTTGGTAACACTATTGCTTCTCATAAGAAATTTTATATTAAAATATTTATGTTACAAAAGTTACATCAGATAAAATATTTGTCTAGTATATCATTCATAAAATGTTTTTTCTCGTTTTTAGTTTTATTAATATGGTGACCATGCATTAGGAAATATAGGAATACTTACTGCTTTCAGCCTTTATCCCTTCGATGGCCTGCCACCCAAACATAAATGTGAGGGTGTTATGGCTGGAAAAGACACGAAGGAATGAGCATATGTTCTTGCAATATTACACTATTTGTAATGTTCTCATATGTATCATCTCCTTGACTCTTCCCATCAACTCCACAAAGCAGCCATTATTATAATTCTTATTTTCTAAGTTAAGACACAAAGAGAACTTACTGCAATTTAGTCAAAATCACAAACATAATGGAGGCGGAATTCAAATTCAAGATTTTCAGGCCCAAAGTGCTGTTCAACAAAGGAATTATAAACTCAAGGCTATAAAAGAATAATTATGTGAACTAAATATAAATTGACACAATTTTATTAAGCTTTTCTACATAAGCTAAGATGAAAACCATGTATCTGAAACCACAGCCTCCACAGCTAAGAGTCTGTCTATAACATAGAGAATTGCTCGGTACTTAGCATAGAAGTTTTTGAGTCTGTGCAGCTGGCTAAGTTCTTGTCATCTGCTCTCCATAGTGAGCACTTTTCAGGACATGGATATGAGACATTATCTGGGAAATGTTGCTTTGTAATATGTATATGAATTCAGTAATTACTAGTGGGGTGGGACTTTTGAACAACGATATAATAATGCTTTAATCACCAAAGACTAAAATTAGTTAAAAGGAGATTAGAAATTCAGGAGAAAAATCTGACAGAGATGTTTTTAGATTTTCTTCTTAAATAAATAGTAAATACATTAAAAAGCAATAACAAAAACACTACCAAGTAAAATAAAGGAATATGAAATTTATTCTGTTGCACTGCGCTTAGAAAATGTATTTTAAGTAAAGGGAACAGAAAAAATATACCATCATGTGATGGAAACCACAGCCTGACTGTGGATAAAGAAATTATAAGCCACATAATAGCAATGTTGTAATGGAAGAAACAACTGTACATTGAAGTTAACACTTTTCTGAAGAAACAACTTCTTTTGAAAATATCTAAGGCTTGCAGTTCATCAAAGACAAAGACAGACAATCACATCAAACCATTTATAGCCCCTCAAAGAGCTATAAATCCAACAGTTGCCAATTGTTTCAGCTGCAAAGAAATCCTGCTTAGGAGGAAGAGATAGTGCTGGAGTTTTGGCCAAGAAACAGACATCTGTCAAAAATCTCCAACACTCTTTTGTATGAAGATCTAATATTTCCAAAGTAGGCGTTAGTTATCTCAGCTGACTCATTGGATATGTATACATACACACACACATATATATACACCTATACACACGTCAGTGTCTTTCATGTTCAAATGTTTTTCTTCTGAATATAAAAACTAACATATGAAAATACAAAAGCCTGCTTTTGTTTTATGCCAAAAATCAGGGTGATTTAGTCAACTAAGAAAAATATCATTAAAGCTGAAAAATATAGTGTAGCTGTAGATACTTAGATTATTTGGAACTGAAAGTCTTAGCTAGATTTTATGGGTAGGGAATAAAGTACTCTTGGAATATGCTATCCTCAAAGTTAATGGAAAAACAGAATAATAATATTGAAAATGTTTCAAATAACTTTATGGAAAGAACAGAAATACACAGCTGCATTATATAATTTTAGCCTATGTGTAACTGAAGGGACAGTGAGAATACTTCAAAAATCCACCATCAGAAAGAACAGTTTTTTTTTTTTTAGATCAAAAGCTATTCTCATAGTCTTTATGAACACACATAAATAATATTTTCAGGGTGCTAATTAATTTACAAAGTACTTTTCTATACTCTTTCTGATGCAATTTTCACAAGGACCCCAAGAGGTGGAAATGAAGGGCCTTCACGGCTCAGAGCTATTAGTTGACTTCCTCAGGTGACGCAGCAAGTAAACAGAGATTTTAACTTTAATTCTATTTTTGTTTGTGTGATACCGATTCTTCTTTCTAGAGAGAGAAAGAAGTACTTCTTAGTACTTCTAAGTCGAAACAACTTTCTGTTGTTTGCAGATTAGTCCAATTTAGTCCATGATACTAGGCCACCTTCAAATCTTTTTCATCTACTTTTCTACCTGAACTTTTTTTTTCTTAAATGTACATAGTCTGCTTCTGTGACTTTTTGTGTTTTACTATCTTATGATCATGTCATGCCTCCATGTCAAAAATTAATTAATTAATTGGTTGCAAACTTCAAGTAGCTGGTAATAGGCCTATGGGATAGTCAAACTCAGTTTTTTTCCCCCTCAGATTCTTCTCTAGTATAACTTGAAGAGAAAGAGCACATTTGTATTTTCATATTCTTTTTTCTATGTTGCATTCCCAGACATCCTACACATTCTCTATGAGAACCAGCAATATACCTTAAGCATGGGGTAGTCTAATTCTTTTTTGGAAAAAAAAAAAAAACACAGTAAAGTTATTGCTGCATATGTCTCCATAAACTATCCTGTTCATAGTTTCAAGGTATAATTTTTAAAAATATATATGTGAAACTTATAAGTTTTATACTTTTATGACATAAAACTCATAATATTAATGTGCTGAAGATTTTATTCAATTTCTTAATCAATGGGGAAACTAATAAGAGGTCAAAAACTGTTCAAATTAGAATTTAATATAAGTATTTATATTCTCTAATAGATTACATTTATTGTGTTGCTAAGAACAAGAATCATTTGCATTGCCATGGACAGAATAACAGTTTAGTCAGGAGAAATTCAGTCAAAGATGTACACCATTTAAGGATCAGGAAATACCCAGAAGGGGTTACTAGAAAGTGCCCTACACTTTTAACCAGTCCCAAGCCTTGAACAGTAGAACAAAAACCACTCCTCAGCTTTTCATGTTGAAACAACTACATTTAGATATTCCCCCAGAATAGATAGATGTTTAGTCTGTATTAACATAACTGTAAGATATTCCATGTTGTTTTCTGGAACAAAAAAAGAGTCTATTGGAAGGTAATTTCAATGCTCAAGCATCATCCTAGGAAGCAGACATTGGTTACAGTTTTAAATAACAGGTTTTTTTTACCAGCTTTAGAAATCTTATCTGCTATTCTTAGCCAAAACTATGAATTTTAATAGATATAGTCTAAAAGAAACTGAGAGGATTTTCTTTACCAAAATCATCAATAGTTCATAGGTGGTGTATACTGTGAATAGTGGTAGAACATAAAACATAAATGGATTTATGTCATGTCCCTGGAACCTAGTCCCATTATCCATCAAGTCTTATCAGCACTGTCTATTATAAACAGCAGATTAAGAAACTATTGCATCTATAAATACAAAATAAAAATATCACTTCTCTGGTTATGTGGAAATAAAAATACAAAAGCATAATTTTTGTTAAATTAGAAACTAAATTCATTGGAGCTTAATCTTATCCTTTTGCTTCATGAAGGTAATTGCTTGGCAACCTGTTTAAAGCCATGATTAGTAAATTGTGGTAGAAATATATTTTTCTAGTAATCTTTCCACATCTTAGAAGGTACTTAATTTTGTTTGTTTTACATTTTTATTTTTAGCAGAATGTTATTAATCATAAGTCTGTGATTTATTTTAGCTGTGCCTGATTTTTATTCTCCCAAACACTAAATAATATAATCATTTAATCATTTCTAGCTCTGCTCACATGTGAGCATATCTTCATGACTGTTGCACATGAAAATACAATTTAAGTGTCAGATCATGTCAGGGTTAAATTCTATAAATTTGTGTGTGTGTGTGTGTGTGTGTGTGTGTGTGTGTGCAATCAGTAAAGTCTCATTATTTGTGGTAGTTACATTTCTTATAATAAAACCTTTCAATGAACATGAAATTTGCAAATACTAAACTATTGCTCCTACAGAAAAGTGTGTGTGTGTAAGAATATATATGTGCACTGTCTCATCTAGATTATTATCTTAAATCCTAAAATAACTTATCCTGGCAGGCTGTATTTGTTTTTTCATTTTACAAAAGAGACCATGTGGTTCAAAAGTACTAAGTGACTTACCTTGGGCCGCCTCATGAAAAGTTACCTGAGTTGGGATTCTTCCCATCCAACTGGGCCCGGAGCCAGAGCCTCACTCAGTTCCCACCATGCCACTGTTACTGCTCTCTCCATCCTCTGGTCAGCTTTGTGCAAGAGCCAAAACAGGGCAGAGCGTTACCTTGCAGACCTCAGCTGGGAACATGTGCACCAGGAGGTTCAAAATTTTTGGTTACAAGTATGTTCAGGAATAACTTGAAAGTGCTGTGAGCATTGATTTGGGGTTTTTGAATAAATTTTAGCAAGTTGGAAAATTCACAAAATCCAGATAATGAGGTTTAACTATGTACATGCACATTTGATTTATTTAAATTACCAGTGCTATGAAATAGACATATTCATGCAGACACAATCTCAGTTGGTTCAATTTTATGTGACTTTTTTAACATAGCGTTCACAATTGTTTTATGGAGCAAGAAAAATCTATCTGATTGCCTCACTTCTGTTTTCATAGATTTGATTTCAGCTCTTTTCCTAATTACACTTTTAAAAAGACATTCATTTGTTAAATCTAGCATCCCCTATAATAAAAAAAAACACATTTAGTGAATCAGAATTTTGGTTATTTCTTTGCCCTCTCATTAATTTGTAATATAGTATTTGATAATTCCTGTTAAATTATCCTATTATTTATAGAAATTACCAGAATAAACATAATTGCAAAGCACTTAGAAACATATTAAGTATAAGTGCTTGCTTAAATGACAATTTTATTTTGTAGCATAAAATGTAGATCTGTTGTAAATGTTATTAAAATCAGGAGAAATATATTTTAAGCTTTGCTTTGCTTTGGATTTCCTGTCACACACCTTTCCTCAGGAATTTCAAGGTAGACAGGTGAATTCTCACATTTTGGCTATAAAATATATGTGAATGTGAAAATATGTGCATAAATACATATATTTTTAAAGACCTTATTTATTTATTTTTAGACAGAGGGGAGGGAGGGAGAAAGAGAGGGAAACATCAATGTGTGGTTGCCTCTTGCACGCCCCCTGCTGGGAACCTGGCCCACGACCCAGGCATGTGCCCTGACTGGGAATTGAACCACCGACCCTTTGGTTCACAGGACTGCACTCAATCCACTGAGCCACACCAGCCAGAGCTATGAACATATATTTTAATATATTCAATAATCCTTTATTATTTCTAGATATGGATTTACAATATTGAATGACCATTTCATTTTTATTAAATTTTGCCATGGCTTTGCCATATTTCATGTAGAAATTAAAACAAAAAATCTGATATGTTTAATAGTATATTTCAACTATGTCTATAAGAGTTAATTTGAAAGATTTCATTCTCATCAAGGTGATTGATTGTTCTTTTGGATCTCGAGCTTGGAAATGAGAATAGATTAATCTTCTTCAGCTATTCTTTCTCTTTTTTCCCTTAAGTATCATTTATTTCCAGGTCTTTTATCTTTCAATATTGTCAGTACTGTAGACTGGAGGGCTAAATTGAGAAGAAAATGAAGTGATATAAAGAATGCTAGTTTGTCAACTATGCTAGATTAGTATAGCAAAATTATCATGATATCCTAAGTAGTGTATATATTTTAGCATTATAGAACACATATAAACAATAAATTTCATTGAAATAATGACATAGATGCTAGTATTCCGAATTTAGTAGTGTGCGGGAAAGATTCTCTTATTTATCCCAATAACAATGTTTAAAACAATGTATAAAATATGAAACACATTGATAAGTTGATGGGAAAGGAAAGCTTGTTCAGAAGCCAAATCTAAATTAAAACAGAAACTCTTTAGGGACCACTAATCTGATTTTCTGTGAAATGGCCAATGGTCTAAGCCTTGTCGAAGTATATTAAGCAGAAGGTAAAAAAGTTAACACAGCCTGGGATAAGACCATTACTGCTTATATTTTCTGTCCCTTATGAATGTGAACTTCTGATCCAGCCTCTTCTGAGTAATGGGAGACAGTGAAGTCACCATATCAACAGTTTCATTTCAAACCCAAGGCTTGATCTGCTTTGGCACAGACGCCTAATTGGGTACAGCAGTTGCACTGGGGGTCACTCTTTGGTAGAATTTTTGGTTCTTCTCCAGGATCCACCTGGTTATTTTCAGGGCCAGACTAGAGGATTAAACAGGTAAAATGGTATGAACAAATAATCATCCTTGAGGTCTTTAAGGACAGCCCTGGTTTACTACCAATACCTAGGATGCGGTATTATTTTAGAATTATTATCTTGAATTAAAATGGCAGTTTTGATGCTTCAGTTTGGTATGCTTCCTATATAATCATTTTTATACCACAGGCCAAATAAACTATGTGGAGTTTCCGTCAACTACTAGCACTATTTATTCCAATTACACATTCAGGGACCAGGGAGTAGATGAATATGTGTGTGTAGACCCTGTGGACTTACAATGACCTAAATGTAGTCCAGGATTCTATTTAGTACCTTCACTCCTATGCTCCCATTGTAATGGGGTCATGATGTTTAGGTCCCAGGTGCTAGTGGAAATTTGGACTGTCCTCAGATGTTTGATTATTCGACTTTCTTCTGGGCAGGGTTATATAAGTGGAAGGCTGTAGGTACCTTTGGGAAGGTCTGCTGAAATTATTATCGTATGCAATTGGCATAGTGTTTAGTTCCTTCCACTGAGTCTCTTTCAATCTCTCAGTCAATGAGATTTGAGGCTAAGAAGTGGATTAAGTGTAAAAACTGTGCAGGAGATTTTAACTCTATTGGAGCGATTGCCTTGGGCCTGTATCATTCACCTTGATTTCTTTTGGTTATGTAGATGAAGGCCTTGTTGGCCGTCTTTTTTGCCTCTGTGACATCCATCCATATTCTACCAACCATCTACATAGCTCTCTGTGAATTAAGTCCCCCTGGCTGTCAATCCATCCTTAACACTCATCAAAATAATCATATCAGTTTTGCTTCTGATTAATTGCACCATGTTGACTTTATGTAAGGATTGTCTCTTCCACCTTACTATTTGGGAACCTGTTTCTGTAATATTATATCTCGTCATCATTAATCATGGACAATAGACGGCAGTCAGCACTGAGATTTTTGATGATGCTGGTGCCCCTGCTACCACTGCATCCCTCATATAACTTTAAAACATGAGTGTCCTTCCATGGAACATAGTCCTATCACATATGTCTCTTTTTCATAAGTTTTTTCTTTTCTTGGTCTATTAATTTCTATATTAAATTTATTGTATTTTTAAATTTTCATTAAAAAATCTATTGTTATTTAGAGTGGCATTCTATACCGATATAGGCAGAAGTCTTAGCTTCCTGATTCCCAGATGGTTGCTCTAGGTAACCAATTCCTGCTATACATGCCCAGTATAATTTATTCCTCAAGGCTGTGGGTAGGGCCTGTTAATATTATGCTACATTTCTCCTTAGTGTGGCTATGTTTTATGAGTCATATTATAGAATAGCCACACCTGTGATTACATTGCATTATATAAGACTCCTTTGGAAAGAATGCTGCAGTGTACATAGGAGTGCAAGTATTCTTTTGAATAAGTGTTTCAGGTTTCTTTGGATGTATTCCCAGAAGAGGAATCAC
The DNA here is from genome assembly GCA_004027475.1 of Anoura caudifer. Taxonomy (NCBI): domain Eukaryota; kingdom Metazoa; phylum Chordata; class Mammalia; order Chiroptera; family Phyllostomidae; genus Anoura; species Anoura caudifer. The sequence continues at coordinate 230,700 of PVKU01001546.1, forward strand.
TGGGTCATAAGGCCATTCCATTTTTATTTGTTGAGGTAACTCCATGTTTTCTATAGTGGCTGCACCAATCTGCATTCCCACCAACAATGCATGAGGGTTCCTTCTTCTTAACATCCTCACCAACACTTATTTGTTGATTTATTGCTGATAACCATTCTGACAGGTGTGAGGTGATAGCTCATTGTTGTTTTAATTTGCATCTCTCTGATAGCTAGTAATGTTGAGTATTTTCTTCATATGTCATCTGTATGTCCTCCTTTGAGACCTGTATATTCAGGTCCTTTGCCCAGCTTTCAATTTGATTATTATTATTTTTTGGTGTTGAGTTGTATGAGTTATTTTTAATTTTTTGCTATTAACCCCTTATTGTATGTATCATTAATGAATCTGTTATTCTATTCCATGGGTTGTGTTTTTATTTTGTTGATGGTTATTTTTGCTGTACAAAAACTCAGTTCAAGTGTCCATCAGTAGACAAGTGGATGAAAAAGCTGTGATACATTTACACAGTGGAATAGTACTTGGGCATAAAAAGGGAAGGAAATCTTACCTTTTGTGACAGCATGGGTGGATCTGGAAAGCATTATGCTAAGTGAAATAAGCCAGTCAGAAAGAAAAATACTATGTGATTTTACTTATATGTAGAATCTAAAAAAGAACAACAACAAAAAAACTAACAAAAATAGAAACAGACTCACACTACAAAAAATCGACTGATAGCTGTTAGAAGGGAGGGAGACTGGGGATTAGGTGAAAAAGGTGAAAGGATTAAGCAAAAAAATAATAAAGTAATTTCATAGACACAGACAATAGTATGGTGATTACCAGAAGGAAAGAATGTAGGGAGGTAAAAGGGTAAATGGGGATAAATGGTAACAGAAGTAGATTTGACTTTGGGTGATGAACACGCAATACAATATACAGGTGATGTATTATAGAATTGTACACTTCGTCCTGTATAATTTTATTAACCAATGTGACCCCAGTAAATTCAATAATTTTTTTAAAAGGCTCAATTGTGCAGAATAAATTGATAGATTTGAACAAATAAGTTATCATCTTTCAGTAAGACCACATTGTTGGAACCTGAGGATTGTCTATAGAAACTAAGAGCAGCTCTGGCCAATGGCCAGCAGGAAAACAGGGACCTCAGGCTTGCAACTACCAGAACCTGAAATCTGTCAACATTAAGCTCACATGAGCTTCAGATGAGACTGCACATCTGGCTGACAGTTTAATTTAAGCCTTGATATATCATAAACAGAGGTTGTAGTTAAGCTCTGCCCAAACTTTTGACCTAACAAAGAGTGTGAGGTAATAAGTGGGTGTGTTTTAAGTGTGTGGTTGTGTTACTCAGCAATAGAAAACCAATAAACATATTATAAAGAATTGATGTTAGTATAACATTGAGCCTGCTGATCCTTGAACATATTACTCTACATAAGACATTTGCTTGAGTCTACTGAGCCCCCATGAATCCTGGCCCAAGTGGAGCATTCTGTATTCATGGGGTATTGCAAAAACCATGTGTGAATGAGGTAGCAAGGAATGGCATGTAGACATATTGCATGAGCTTCCTCTTCTCAAGCCCATGCTTCATTGTCCCATAAGATTTTACTTGCAGAATGTAAGTTCAAAGACCACAAATGGGCATAAGGAAACTTTTAGGGAGTAAGAAAATGAGGTGGTAGCTACATAGATATGCATGTGTCAGAATTTACTTCTGCAAAAGAATGACTTAACTAAAAAAAAACTACTTTTGCTTTCCTAGTCCAGACTATTATATTTTTATTTATTTATTTATTTTTGAATTTGTACTATTGTTTTAATTATTAATTCATTCTATAAAATGTTAGGGGTTTTGATTTGCTCTAATTTTAAATCTTACTTGAGATTGATGCTTAACTCATTGATTTTTTAAAAATTATTTTATTGTTCAATTACAGTTGTCTGCATTTACTCCCCACCACTCCCCCCACCACCCAGCCAAACCCCCCTCCCTCCCTTGCTTCCACCTCCCCTTGGTTTTGTCCATGTGTCCTTTATAGTTGTTCCTGAAAACCCTTCCCTGCTTCCCCCATTATCACTTCCCACCTCCCCTCTGGTTACTGTCAGATTGTTCTTAATTTCAGTGTCTCTGGTTATATTTTTCTTACTTTTTTCTTTTGTTGATTAGGTTCCAGTTAAATCTTTAACCTTTCTCCTGATGTATGCACCGAGGCTATAATTAATCCTCTCACTATGGCTTTAGTTGAATCTCATGAGATTGATATGCCCCATTTTCATTGTCATTAAGTTATAAATAATTTTTAATCAACACTGTGATTTCTCCTCTAACAGGTTATTTAAGAATACAGGAAAGAATGTACTATGCAAACACTAACAAAGATTGGGTGGCTACCTTAATAACAGGCAAGGTAGATGTTAAGATAAAAGGTATTATTAAAAATTATTATTATTATTAGGAGGTATTATTAAAAATAAATAGGTACATTTCATAGTGATATAAGTTTAATCCCAGTCTTGTTATTTTTGTTTTTCAATTTGTATATTTAGAACAATATGGGTTTAAACCTTGCAAATGCAGTTTGCTTTTTATTTGTCTTAATCTTTCTATGTCATTATTTTGTCCTTTTTTCTACTTTTTATTATTTATTATAATTTTTATTATTCTACTTTCTCTCCTCTGTGAGTAGATATGCATTCTTTAACACATTTTTTAGTGTTGTGTAATAAAGAACTTGGCTGGTTTTTGTCCCCTGTTCCTCATAGGTAAACTCTAGATTGTCAGAATTTCCCAAGTAATGAGCGTGTGTTTATTATTCAGAAATAATAAATTGACTCAGACCACAGCTGATAGTTTATGCTGATGAGATAACTCATGGTGAGCCCCTGGAGAGTTTATGTTAAGGAGATGACTCAGAATGGGGGCTGGCCAGGCCAGAAAGACTAACCATGTAATTACTGGGCTGGGATATCAGCCTAAACTCCACACAATGTAGAAGGCTAGAGATTGAGTTACATGTGGCAGTGATTTAACTGAGCATTCCTCAGTAATAAAACCCCACTGCAAACCTGGGGCACCAGCTGGGATGAACTTCACTGGTTGGCCATATTCTTTGAGTATTGTCATACTTCAGTGTGGAATGGGTAACCTGTCCCCAAGGATTTAGAGATCATTGAGGCTTCCCCCATGTATCTCTTCTTTGACTACTCTAATTTGTGAGTTGAGTTTTTGTAGTGAATTATTAAATCTGAGGGAGATGTGGGAAACTCTAAATTTGTAGCCAGCTGGTCAGGAGCGTGACCCTGGGAAGAATAGAATTATGGCTGGTGTTTGAAGTGAGGGCAGTGTTTTAGAGAGCTGTGACTTTAATCTTGAGCTTTGTTGTAACTCCAGGTAAAGTATTACCAGAGATGGCTTGACTTATAGTTACACTGTTATATGTTATATTTAAATAATATATGATTTACAATATGGATGTTATAATTAGATCATCATCTAAAACCATATAATCTCTCCTTCCCAACTTGTATGCCATTATTCTTCTGTATTTTATTTTTATTGTGTATTTTAAAGCTTTACATAAAATATTATTATTGTTTATTTATATATACTAATGTTTATTTTTGTATTTTTCCTTATTATTTTCTGCACTTAGAGCAGGGGTGTGAAACTCATTTTTACTGGGAGCCATATGAGCCTCAAGATTGCCTTCAAAAGGGCCAAATGTAATTTCAACTCCTTAACAGTTAAGGAGTAGTTACATTTATGCAGTCCTAAAATTATTATGGACCTTTGATGGCAACCATGAGGCTAATGTTGTTCCTGTTGAAAATAAGTTTGATACTCATGACTTAGAGCTTTAGATTTTTGTTCACATTGACACACCTAAGTTAATCAGTAAATATTAAAAACAGATTATATAACATCAAATAAAGTAGCTAGATATACATGGAAGAAGAAGAATATTCCAAATGAAAGACAAGGGAAAAATATATAGGTGGGAAAAAGTAAGTTTTGGCTGTTTGTGTGGAAAAAGCCACACATGTTATGATTATTACAATAGCTTTATTAACTCTGTGATGTGTATTTACAACTGTAAACCTGCTTTCACCCACCACTTTATAGAAAGGATTGAAAAAATTGAAGTCATAAAATAAGGTGGTAAAAATATACCCAGAATATAGTTATTGTATTAAGAGTAAAATGAGTTAATTCCTTATTAAAAAAGACAAACACTTATTATATAAAAAGTACTGTTTACACCTAAGCTAACAAGACTACAGAAAGACTGAAAGTAAAAATACATGATATACAAAATAAATACTGAAAAAAGGAAAACTGGTATGAATATCTAACAGTCAAAGTGGACTTTAAGCAAAATATATTAAAAAGTATGAAGAGGTCTTCAGATAATCACAAATGTTCAATTCACCAGAAAAAAACCTAATAATAATGAATTTTATCTACCTAGTAATATAATGTCAAAAATAATTATAGTAAATATTGGAGAACTATAAAAATAAACTTGCAAAACTAACATTATTTTATGATTTTAATATATTTCTATAGGTGAGGTAGATAAATGTTAAGGACATAGAAGATTTACAAATTAATCATTTGATTAATAGATGTTTATGTACCACTAAACCAAAAAGTCAGAATACATATTCTTTTTAAGGCCATATAGCATACTTATGAAGGCTGATCACATACTGAAAAATAAAACAAATCTCAAAAAGTTTTCAAAGGTTTTATTATAAAGAGCAGTTTTCTGCCATAATGTTTTTAAATTAGAGATCTATAAAAGGGAAATATTTGGAAAATGTTATATGTCAGGAAATAGATAGCTAATGGGTCAAAGAAAAAATCCTAAAAAAGTAAATCAAGCAAAATATTTTAAACTGTAAAAAAATATATATCCCATAATACTCAAACTCATGCAATTTATCTGAACAGCACTTTATAGGAAATGTAAATTACAGCATTAACTGCATCTATTAGGAACAAATGTAAGGTGAAAATAAAGTAGGTATTAATTTACAAATAAAAAAAGAATAAGGGTATAAACCCAAAAGTTGTGGAGGAGAGGAAAAGTGAAGTAGAAATATAGAAAAATCTAAAACATAAATGCAGTAGAAGATATCACTACAAGTATTAGTTTTTTAAAGATACTGTACTCTGGGAAGTTTGATGACAGGAAATACAAAGAAGGTACTAAAGCTTTTAGAATGAAAATGCTTGAGTAACTATAGATACAATAGTTTATCAAAGAATATGAACTATTATAAGATTAATTAAAACAATTTAAAAATGTAGTGTTTATGAAACATAAACCATATTAATCATATAACAATAAACTGTAATTCTATAACAATTTAATGCTCCTATAACAATAAAATGAGTACCTGAGTTATATAATATTCCTGTAACAACATATTAACCATTAATTAAACATTTTTAAATTAAAATCTCTCTTGGTCCACTTAGTTTTATTAGAACCATCTACCAAACGTTTAAGAAGAAATAAAGATAATCCTAAGTGCTATTTTTCAGAGAAAACCAAAAAAGGGACTACTCCCTAGGTTATTTTTCTGATATTAACATTAGAGTCAAATAAAATACAAGTGAATTTTAGACATAAACCTAGAATCAAAAATGCAAAATGGTGTTAGTAAATAAAATCCAGCAATGCATAAAATAAAGTATTCTTTAGAAAAAATATATCCTCCAGAAAAACCCTTCAGAAATAATTTAGTGCCATACAGTAATTTTGAACCTAATTGTCTCATAGCCCAACAATTCTACTCCTAAATATACTTGCTAAAATCTTTTGTACATAGGTGCCATGAAACATGAAAAAGAGGAAAGATAATAGAATAACATTGTGCTAGCAAAAAAAAAAGTAAATCACACAAATCCACAAGTCAAATCTATCATTTATGACAAAAGATACATTATACATATGTGCTATAATCTTTTAAAGGAATATAATGTAGCTGATAAAAATAATAATGTCATTAATTTTATCAACATATAAACCAAGGGGAATCTCTGGAACATAAAGTTGAGTCCAAAAGCAGTTACAGGAGAATAGATGTAGTACCATTTTATTATATAAAGTTTGAAAACATGTGGAACTAAAGAGAATAATTTTAGAGATACTAACATCTAGTACATTTAATAAAAATAAGAATATGGTAAATACAAATTTAGGGGAGTAGTTACAGTTAAGTAGCAAAGATTACATAGAGACTTAAACATTAGGAAAATGTTCTTAAACAGAGATATGTGGTTGGTTTTTATTTTTTTATAACTTAGGCATACTCTATAAATAATTGTATATTTTCAAAATTTAATAAAATGAAACAAACAAACAAACAAAAAAAGGTGTTCGAAGCCCCTAGACTAATTGCTCATGCATTGTTAATAGAGTCATAACAATGTTATTTATGCAGGACATATTCAAAGATTTATCTTCCCAATAATGTTTTAAATTATAACTGTGACATATGAGACATAGACGAATGCAGTGCCTAATCTCCTCTCCTTTAGGATTGGGACTATATCAGAAGATAAATTAGTTCTGGGGTGTTTCTTTGGACCTGTGCTGGGTAAAATGAGTTCTTTTACCAACACACTGTCAGCGACCATCCCAGGTTTAGATTCATGATATGTCATTTCCTCTGGCTTCTGTAATAATAGTAGAGAAAGACAACTGAAATGCTAATGCTTAGCCTTAACTGTATGTAATGGAAGAAAAATTACTACTTTAACCTCTTAGTAACTGGGATTGACTGGCAATTAGCCACTTCATTCATATCAGTGTAAATACAGAGATTAAAGGAAACCAAATGTTCTAAAGGGTTGTTTTCCTACCTTTTATCTATATCTTAAAAAATTAAAACAAAATGTTTCTGACAACTTTAGAAAACACTAGAAACTAGAAACAAAGACGTACAGAACAAAGTTCCATTTACAAGAAACTAGAACAAAAAGGCTAGAATATCAATAGTAATCATTTTAGTGCACTTTCTTTTTTTTTTAAATTTTTAAATTTTTTTTTATTTTAGTTGTTCTTGTACAGTTTTCTGTCTTTTGCTCCCATTCCAGCCCACCACCCCATGATACCTCAGACAAGGGTTTAATCTCCAAAATATACAAAGAACTTAAACAGCTCCACTCTAAGAAGACAAGCAACCCAATTAAAAAATGGGCAAAGGACTTGAACAGACACATCTCCAAGGAGGACATACAGAAGATCCAGAAACACATGAAAAGATGCTCAATATCGCTTGCTATCAGAGAGATGCAAATTAAAACCACAATGAGATACCACTTCACACCGGTCAGAATGGCAATCATAAACAAAGCAACAACCAACAAGTGTTGGAGAGGTTGTGGAGAAAAGGGGACCCTAGTGCATTGCTGGTGGGATTGCAGACTGGTGCAACCACTATGGAAAGCAGTATGGAATTTTCTAAGAAAACTAAAAAGGGATCTACCTTTTGACCCAGCAATTCCACTGCTAGGACTATATCCTAAGAACCCTGAAACACCAATCCAAAAGAATCTATGCACTCCAATGTTCATAGTAGCACAATTTACAATAGCCAAGTGTTGAAAGCAACCTAGGTGCCCATCAGTAAATGAATGGATCAAGAAACTTTGGTACATTTACACAATGGAATTCTATGCAGCAGAAAGAAAGAAGGAACTCCTACCCTTCGCGACAGCATGGATGGAGCTGGAGAGCATTATGCTAAGTGAAATAAGCCAGGCAGTGAAGGACAAATATCATATGATCTCACCTTTATCAGGGACCTAATCAACAGAACAAACAAACAAGCACAATATAATCAAAGACACTGAAATTGAGAAGGGGTTGATAGTCACCAGAGAGGAGAGGGGAGGGAATTTCAGGGGTAAAGGGGAAGAGTTTGGAGCTGGGGCGGAGGGCTAGTGCACTTTCTTTAGTTGTCTCCATGCAAAAATATTAAAAATACTACCTTATTGGAAATACACATTTTCTACTTTTTTTTCTACTAGGACTCTTTATATCATTCTTTAAATACATTATTTTTAATCACCACATACTATTTTGTACATAAGTGATTAACTTAATCTTTAACCTATTAATGGACATAGGAATTGAATCCATTGTTTTGCTACTATTTAAATGCTGCATGTGAATCTTTCTTATGAACTACAATCTTTGACAAGATTTCTTGTACGACAAACAAAAATCTTAATTTAGGAGAGATCCTAGTATTTCATTTATCTTGCTCGTGAAAGGAAATTCTAGCTTTAATTCCCTCAGTTTACTTGTTTCTCTTAACCTGCTTTTGTTCCTGCAAGGTCCTAATTTGCCAGATGGATTCTTTTCATGTTTTGTTGGTTCAGAATTGAGGAGCCATGAAGGAAATTTAGAGGAACATGATGCCCTTGGACTAGCCTGGTGGGAGAAGTTTTCTCATGGAGTGTTGAAGGAGGGATGCTTTACAGAGTCAGAGGGTAAATAGAGAAGAAAGAGGGGGGGTGCTTTTAAGAACTATTAATCTGGGCTAAGATAAACTCAGTAAGAGCATTACAAAAATAAAAGAAATTGTTTTGAAGTTATCTTTTAGTTTCAGACTTGGTACATTTTTGGCTGTGACATAATTCTAAAACTAAATGTGAGCACCATAGTTTCATAAGGTTTGTACTTTTTTTTTAAGGAAAGATCACTGCCTTCTCATTTCCTGTCAAAATTGCTTTCTCAAAAAGGTACATCAGTGTGTTCTCTTTACCAGCCTGATATAAGAATGCCTTTAGGCCTGATGTGATAAAGCAATGGAATATTATCATATAACAAAAATGTTTGTAAACTTGATAGGTGGAAAAATAGTGCTGGTTCATTTCACCTTTTTCTTAGTGAGGTTGGGTATTTCAGTTTTCTTCATATCTTAAATGTCCTTTAGGAGTGGTTTGTTCATGATCATTTTGATTCACTGGGTGAATTAGCATATCTGTTACTTAAGTGTATTCATTCATTAATTTGCATATTTATTGCAGTTATCTCTCTTGGTTATTAGATTTTAATTTTATTAGTTTTAAATATAGATGTGTTAAAATTGTATTTGGTGAAATAAATTGGCTTTTTTCATTATAATTCAATCTATTGTTATATTCTCAGAAAGTCCTTGCTTATTCTTAGTGTTCGGTAGCTACTCACCTACGGGTTTTAATATTTATATTATTACATTTGTTTTGTCTGCTTGGAATTTACTTTGGGATAAGGTATGAAGAAAAAAATACTTTTCCTAAGAGTTTGACTCATTGTTCCGATACAATATGTTGAAAAATTATTTTAACTCTTATTAATAATGCTACATTTATTATTTATTAATTTCTAATATATCAGACTACCTATCCTATGCTATTAATGAAATATATAGCATAACTTTTATAATTCCAAATTAGCTTATGTTTTAATATGCAAGAAAATATCTATTCAGTATTTTTTTCAAAAATATATTTGCTATTCTGTTTTCTATTCGTATAACTTTTAGAATCACTTTGACAAACTACTTCTAAGTTTTCAGTGGAAATTTGATTAAAATCAGCTTAAATCTCTAAATTAGTTTGGGAGGTATTTTTCCATTTATCAAGTATTTTAAATACTTCAGTAAAAGTTTGGTATTGACTGTACATCTGCTTATTTATTTAGTGTATCTTTGTGAGCTGGCACTGTAATGGGAGCCTTAGGTTTAATGAGGTGCTGGCAAACCTCTGTATTCCAATTACCTTGTGATGGATGCCTTGTATCAATGAGGTGATAGAAACAGGGCAGAACAAGTACTCCTGGCTAACAGTAGTGGAAAAATGAATCATTCCATACATAGAAGACATAAACTAGGTGGCAATGAAGCTCAAATAGGTATGTTTAAAGCATTAAGTGGGCAAATTTATAGAACTACTTTTGTAATAACTCATAGCTAATTGTTGCATATTGACAGCATGTATTATAATTTTGGATTGTTTGTCACAAGATGCTTTGAAATCTGAGACAAGCAAACCTTTTATTATTGCTGAGTTGTCTTGCACATGGTGGTATTCTATGCATTTGGGGGAGGTTGACCTGATTGTCACTGAAGAAGAAAATAATACATAGGCTCCTCTCCTTTTCATGCATAGAAAATCAGTTCTCCACTAGTATGTTATATATTCTGTTTCATACAACTGCTTCATTTTATACAAACTAGTTTTGTTCTGGAAAGAAACTAAATCAATAAAAAAAGGAAAGAAAGAAAGATAATCATCCACAGAGTAGATTCCATCATATCTGTTGGATAGAATGATATTATCACCAGGTCTAGAGATAATTTTAGCATTTCTTCATAGAATTTAATTTGTTGAAAATGCAGCTTCCAATTGAAATATTTCTGATTACAATGTACAGGTTTCTATATAATTTTGGTATCTGCCATTATTTCTGTGAGTATACTTGAAAAACAGTTTCTTGAAAGTTTCATTTCTTTTGAGTTGCTCGATTGAATTTTACAGATTCCCTGGTATCAGAAAGATACAAAACCCAAACAATTGCTTGGCTTTTCTGGTTTTGCTGAAATTATTTTTATTGACAATGTCATTCTATCTGTTGTGGTTCTGTGTTCATTGTTTGTTACTAAAATAAAGTTCTCATCAATGTAAACTTATGTTACCCTGTTACAGTTATTAAAAAATATCATTTAAAATATATTATCCTCTTCAAATCAAAGACTTTTTTTTCAATACATTAATGACAAAAAATTGAAGAACAGAGTTTTTGTCAAAGTGTTAGGGTGGAGTTTCATCTCAGAGTTCCCTTCTAGTTTTCTCATTAATAATGTATGATTAATAGAAAACTGTCTCTATTATCACCTGCATTTATTTCTAATTTTCTTTCATATCTTTTCCCCTACAAAAATCACCACTGAATTTTGGGGGAATTTTTTTCCAGATAATAATAGTAAGTCCTAATTATCATATAATTAATTAGTGTTCATAAAATAGTTTTACAAACAAGATGTCAGTTAGTTCTGTAAGATTGGTGGGGCAGGGTGTTACATTTTTGCATGAATGAGGAAAAGACTAGGAAGTTAAGTTACTTCAATAAAATATCATTTTCCTTTTATGCTCAGAGAAATTAAAGAAGGAGCTTAATTAGTATGGGTTAGAGATACTCGACTATACCAGGAAGAAAACTCTTGGATATAACAGTAAGGATTATAAAAGTAATTTGAAATAAATAGCACTTTTTCAATTATTTTATAAAGGAAATAATACTCTGGAACATAATGTATTTGCTTCTGGTTTATTATTTTAGCTTCAATACTTTTTACTAACTGCAGCATCCAAAATGGCATATTGTAATAAATACATTCTTCAAGTAAATTTGCATTTATGGAAGACTTTATAAATGATTAGTGAATGAGAAATTCCTGGTTCTCTGCTATTCAATTTATAGTGAGGGACAGTAATTGATACGTACCATATTTTAGATAAATAAAAACTGCAGAAAAATACAAAAAGTAATGTGAAAATACAGGTATTCCTACCACTATGAATTTAAAACTATTGTTTTTCATATTTATATCATCCTTTGTTAATAAATGAATGAAAATATTTCAGAAGAGGTTGAAATAACCAATGACACCATCTCCAGTTATTTTTCTCTCTTCTTCTCCCTAAGCAACTACTATAAAAATTTTTGATATATATGAAAAAGTATAGTACATAGCATTATTTCTTTATGTCTTAACAGTGTTCCATTTACATAGGTAGTATCAGCATTGTGCAATATAGTCTCTTTTTTCTCAGTTAAACAAATATTTGTTGAGTATGTATTATGTAACAAATATTGAAGGTAAATTAATAAGTACAGATTTCTTCTCTCAATGCACTCATATTCTAGAAGGGTAGAAAAAGAGAAAGATAAACAAAAAATATATAGTGTGTTAAAAGGTGATAAAAGTTATGATGAAAATCAAGCAGAGTTAGGGAGAGAAGCATACCAAGTAAGTGTGCGGAAGCCACTGCTATTATAAATAAAGTGGTCATTTACTGGTAAATTGAAATTTTAATCTCATAATTTTATAATATGCCCTGATAACTGGTAATAATATCCTGTACCTTGATTTTCTATTTTTTAGAATTTTGTTGGCAATTCTTTTTGCTATTACTCAGCTTTGTATTTTTAGAATCAGTCTTCAAAATTCTGTAAAAAAATTCTATAATTTTTTCATTTTTTTATTGATATTGGATGGAATTTATAGACTTACTGTGGGAAAATTGAATTTTTAAATACTGACTTTCTTACACTTTGTCTATAAACAGTATATACACATTTATTCAATTTATATTTTACATTTTTCATCAATATATAATTTTCAATATCTATACATATTTGTTTGGTCTCTTCTTGTATATCTTTCAAGTTTATTGCTATGGACAGTGTTTTTTATTACATTTTCTCTCTGTTATTGTTTATGACTAGAGATAGTATTGGTTTTGCATATTTTGGAATGTTTAGAATCGTGCTGATGTGCTGAATCAAACACTGATGGAGGTTATCTAAGTGAAACACTAACGCTTCGCCTGCTCTGGTGATTAAGAACACAAACATTGGAACCAGATCACCTGCATTCAGATTTTAAGCCTGCCACTTACTAGCTCTTGGGCCTTGGGCAAGTTATTAGTTACTTGACCCTACACTATGCCTCAATATTATCATCTATTTGCAACTGGTGTTTGTAATTTATTTTGAGGAATAAGCATATTAGTATATGCAAAGCCCATAAAATATTGCGGATATATATAAATGTCATTTAATAAATAGCTAGTATAATAGTCATAATGTTCATAGGTTGTCAAAGATTATACATGCAATTTTTTGCTTTTTTTTAAAAGAAATGTAAACTTTTTTTCAGTGTAATGATGGGGATGTTGGAGAAGTTAGAACATGTTAATTTGTTTTACATGGTCATAGATGATGGGATATAAGCATTTAAAAATCACTTGAAAATACTGAATAACTCCCTCAAAGATCATTTAAAATATCTAGGGTATTAAGCTCCATGGAAATTATGATGCCTATTATTTAATATCCTGTATTAGGTAATATATAATCACATATTGCATTTGATTATTTTTCCTCTACATGATAATCTAATTAGTGTTGTGTTGATTCTTTCTTAAAATGTCTCCTTAACCTTTTTGTTTTTTCACTATTTTAACTATCACCAGGCTCTTATTATCTCTTGCATAGATGATTATAAGACACTTTTATGTACCTCTATATAATCTCTTCGTTGCCAAGTTTATATCTATGACCAGACATTTAGCTCATGCAATCAAGCCTATACATTATGCTGTTATTGTTATGTACCTAAACTTTAGATTTGATCATGTCACTGCCCATATGAGAAAACATTAATGAAATTCTATTCCTCCAAGCCAAAGTATTAACTTCCTGGTGTCATACTACAAGTACAGTCTCATATCATGGCCTCCAGCACACTTTACTTCTCAACAATATTTGATGCTTTTTAATACATCACAGTAAATCTATGATGAGCAAATGAGCAAATCTGCAATTGGTCCACATGCTCCTTTAGTAGGGAGACATGCCTTGTTAAAGTTGAACAGATTTTTTTAAATGAACAGACCAGACATTTTGATTTCAAATCTGATTTACTGTGATCTGATTTAAAGTTTTTAAAACTTTAATACATTGAAATTTCATGTATCCATGTCTTTCACCATTACATTGTATCTTGGACGGCTCTTCTCTCACTTTTTGGTCACCGTTTAAGTGCATTTTACCATATATACTAGTCAACTAAGATAATTTTACTTATCTTTTATAATCTAGTTTATATGTAGTTTTCTGTCACTTTTCCTTCCCGTATAATTCTCCAGTTTCTCATCTGTATTCTGTAATATTCCTTACCATATGCATATATATACACATATATATGTGTGTGTGTATAATTTTTCCCACAGAAACACAGAATCACCAAACATTGTGTAGGCTATTTATTTTGAATCAGTATTTTATAATTATGTAACAAAACTTTATTAATATTTTAATAATTTGTATATGACATATATATCCAATATAAAAATAATTATTATGGTATCTCCTTTAAAGTATTTGACTACTTAACAGGTATATATTGCTGACTCTAGACCCAAAGCCAGATTTTTATCTCATGACATATTTTAAAAAAACTATTAACTTATCAAAATACAAAAATTTATCTGATATTTTTGTCTTGGGCTGCTGCAACTGTTGTCGTCCCTTTATTACTATCATCAGTCTATTACTGTTCATGTTTATGCCAAAACTTTCCTTGAGAGATCAATGTGTTATGAACATTTTGAAAATACTAAACAATATGTTGTCGCCAAAGTGGAGGGTCTTGTCTATTAGATACCTGTTGAATTTTATCAGTCACATGAGCAAATCTGCAATTGGTCCACATGCTCCTTTAGTAGGGAGACATGCCTTGTTAAAGTTGAACAGATTTTTTTAAATGAACAGACCAGACATTTTGATTTCAAATCTGATTTACTGTGATAAGTCTAGATCCAACTTGAATCTAATCTTGATAATAGGGTTAGTGGTAGCCTCTGAGAACTCATCATTAAGAACAGAACAGTAGCAAATCAGGTTTCCCAGTCAGAGCTGCTTTGTTATCTGCTCTCATTGTTTGCATATCCATTGAATGCTAAATATACCCCTTATACTAAGGCACTGTAATTACCAAAAAAAGGAATTTTTTAATAGAAAAATCTAGAAGTTACTGTAAGCAAGCACAATTACTGATGTCATCTTGCAGATCATTTCAGCTTGAATCATTGCCTCTCCTTCATAAATAAATCTTATCTTTAAATATTTTTATTATTTCTTCTAGAATTTTAGGTACCTTGTTTAAAAATTACCTTGAATAGGTTTTGAAGAGCTCAAAGTTTCTTCTTTCTGGGGCTATATCTATTTTAGTGTTTAAATTAGTTTTAAGGTAACACATTTATTGGAGTTTGAGAAAGTCAAAAAAGTCTTTTATTCTTTATATAAATTATGTTTAAGTATATTTTATTAATTATGCTGTTACAGTTGTCCTAATTTTTCTCCTTTTGCCCCATCTACCTAATACTTTCCTTGTCTCCAGAGATCACCCCCTTAGTTCATGCCCATGGGTCATGCATGTAAGTTATTTGACTTATCCACTGCCTATACTGTTCTTACCATCACCTTATTTTGTACCTATCCAGCTATGCTCCTAAGTCCCTATACCTTTCCGCCATTCTCCCCCTTCCCCCTCCCAGCTGATACCCTCCAAATGATCTCCATTTCTATGATTCTGTACCTGTTCCAGTTGTTTGCTTAGTTTGTTTTTGTTTTTTAGATTCAGCTGTTGATAGTTGTGAGTTTGTTGTCAGTTTAACATTCATAGTTTTGATCTTCTTTTTCGTAAATAAGTCCCTTTAACATTTCATATAGTAAGGGCTTGGTGATGATGAACTCCTTTAGCTTTACCTTGTCTGGGAAGCACTTTATCTGCTTTTCTATTCTAAATTATAGCTTTGCTGGATAGAGTAATCTTGGTTGCTGGTCCTCAATTTTCATCACTCTGTATACTTCTTGCAAGTCCCTTCTTGCCTTCAAAGTTCCTTTTGAGAAATCTGCTGAAAGTCTTATGGGTACTCCTTTGTGGGTAACTCTATTCTTCTCTTGCTGCTTTTAAGATTCTCTTTTTATCTTTAACCTTTAGTATTTTAATATGATGTGTCTTGGTGTGGGCCTCTTTGGGTCCAACTTGTTTGGGACTCATTGAGTTTCCTGGACTTGTATGTCTACTTCCTTCACCAAGTTAGAGAAGTTCTCTTTCATTATTTTTTAAAATAAGTTTTTGATTTCTTTTGCTTCCTCTTCTCCTTCTGGCATCCATATGATTCAGATATTCGCCCTTTTGGAGATGTCCCAGAGTCTCCTTAAACTCTCCTCATTTTTTGGAATTCTTATTTCTTCATTTTGTTCTGGTTGAATGTTTATTTCTTTTGTATGTTGCAAATCGTTGGTTTGAATTTTGGTTTCCTTCCCATCACGATTGGCATCCTGTGGATTTTTATTTCCCTTAGTATAATCTTCACTTCCTCTCTTATGCTTTTGCTATAGTCTATGAGATCTTTAAGCATTCTGACCACCAATGTTTTGAACTCTGTGTCTGACAGATTGGCTATCTCCACATCATTTAGTTTTTTTTTCTGGGGTTCTGTTCTGATCCTTCATTTGGGCAGATTTCTTTGTCTCTTCATTTTGGCAGCTACCTTGTATCTGTGTGCTGGGTGGAGCAATTTTGATTTCTTGTATTAGCACACCTGTTAGGTTGTATGGGGCAGAGCCTTGGGTATTTGCCAGGGTGGGACAACTTGCTTTGCCGCTTTGTGGCTCTGTGTGTGGGGGAGTGTCAAAGAAGGGACAGTATCACTGCTGGCTGACATCTGGAGGTCTTGCCTGGCACTCACCCCTTTTCCAGTCATTTCACCTACTTCCTGTATCTGGCTGGCACCACTGTGGCTGCTGTCCTGGTTGTGGTTCCCAGAGTGGTTGGGTTTGCATGCAATCCAGGCTCTCCTGAGAAGACAGCAGTTTCTTCCACCACCACAATCCCCACTGGGTTTACAGGCAGAGGTTATACGGCTTTATTTTTCCTAGCACTGTAACCCTGGGCTGCGCAGTGTAGACTGGGGCTGGGTTTGCTCACTCACAAAGTATCCCCCTGATTTTTATCTACAACATGTGAATGTGGGATTGCTCTAGCTGCTGCCCCCTCGCTGCCTCACTGCCTCGCCAACCAGAGCTTATCACCACCACACCTCATTCTCTCCACCCTTCCTACATGTCTGGATGAATATAGCTTCTTTAAAACCTTGGTTGTCAGTCCTCTGTACAGTTCTGACTGTTTTTCTGGGTGATTTTTTTTAGCAGTTCTGAATTATTTTTTTTTATTTTTAAGTAAGTCAATTGTGTTCCTTCTTATGGTTATGTAATGAGGTGAAGTATGTCTGCCTATGCTTCCATCTTGACCCAAAACCTTCTTTATATAAATTCTTAAAGATTGATAGATGAAGAAGAGAGACTGATACATTGGGTGGGGGACTCAGCTTTGTTGCTTTAGACGTGTTGAAGAGTATGGCTTATGTGTATAACAAAAATGTGCTTCCTAATGCTGTACGATGTCAATAGGCAGACTCATCCAAGGCAGTGCTGGACAACTCCCAGGCCTCCCAGGCAAGAGAAAATCCTTTCAGCTGAACGCTTCCTTTAGCTTGGAGTACACCAGAGAAATGCTCTCCAGACACAGGCAGTTAAGAGGTAAAAGGAGACTGGTTAACTTTGGCATTCCCAGAATCCATTCCCAAATTTACCCAAGTGAAACATAGTTCTTCCCTTGGAAGGATTGAATGCTGGGGTGGAAAAATGACAAGGGATGTTCCTCCAAGCTGAAACAGGAGAAAGGAAGTTCCTCTAACAGTATATATGTCATTCAATTTGCAATGAGAGTGGGAAGCAGTTAAATGTGGTGAAATTAGTTCAAATTTTACTGCCAGGGCTGATTTATATGGGCTTCAGCTTCTGATCTGTGCCTTTGCAACATGGCATCTTCAGGACTGGTCATCACAGCAAAGAGAGTTACTCATCCAGCTATTCCTTATAACAAGCAAATTCCTTCAGCAATTCCATCTCAAAGTCTACCTTAGTCATAATGTGGTTAAATATAATTTTGTTGTAACATTAAAGAATGATATCATTAGCCTCATGCATTTAAGTGGCTTACCAAAGTATAACTTTAGAACATTATTCTGCTGAACTCTTGTTCCCAAGAATTTCAATGTTTAAGGAGTTAGAGTTTTATGACACATGCAAATCAGGAAGAAGATCATTTAATACCTGTATTCATAGCTTTTATTAAATTAATTTCAGATCACATTCTTTCTACCGTAGCTACGCTCTCTGATCTTCCTTTTATGCTGATAAATAGGTAAGATGATAAGTAGATAGGTAGGTAGGTAGGTAGGTAGATAGATAGATAGATAGATAGATAGATATTCTAGGCCAGTGGATTATTACAGTTTACATTCTTTTAGGGTTGTTTATTTTTTAAAGGACTCAGAAGAGTAACAATTTTACTAGATAGTCTGCAAACTGCATTTTTTCTTTTCCAATAAAAAATAAAAACATAAAATTAAAAAGCAGCCCTCCTAGTTCAGTTGACTCTCCAGACAAATGTCAGTTAACTGGAGGAAAAATCTATAGCATAGACACAATATCTGCATAAAATCTACTCAAACTGTCTGTGTTTTCAATGGCATGTTGTGCTGTGGTATGTTATGCCTTCTAAGCACACCTTTCTCTGTGGATTTTTTGTTAAGAACTAACTCACTGGGGATATACCATTGTGAAAATAATCACTGACACAAC
The DNA here is from genome assembly GCA_004027475.1 of Anoura caudifer. Taxonomy (NCBI): domain Eukaryota; kingdom Metazoa; phylum Chordata; class Mammalia; order Chiroptera; family Phyllostomidae; genus Anoura; species Anoura caudifer. Next base: position 249,212 of record PVKU01001546.1, read on the forward strand.
ATAAAACCCTGGAACATTGTTTAGGTAAGAAAGATTTTAAGGACATTAGGGTGGGAGAATAAAGGAAGTGTAACAGGCATTGGTTGGTCAATCTTTTCAAAGCAAAGAGAAGTAATGTGATTGGCTCTCCTGTTTGCCAGGCTCACCTTTAAAAAATATGCTGAAAATTTTTCATGTCCAGATTTTGACAAATGGGATCTGTTTGCTTTTCATGGTATAGATATCAAACTTTATTTCACATTTGCTGCTTTTCTTTTATGCTTGCTTTCAATCGTTTCGACATGATACATATAACTTTAAAGTAGTGTTAAGTTTTCTGTGGAGTCTGAAATTCAGCGTGGTCTTAAGACCAATGGAGTTTTTCTAAGTAGTCTCCTTTTCTTAGAAAGTCATTGCCCCATTAGTACACGGATTATTATTCTTAGTCCAATTTAGGAGAGTTATTTTATGTGATTTATAGTATTCTGCAACACATTGAATAATATTAATATCTCTGATAAATTGCTTAAATATCTTCGTACATTATATAGTTTCACTGTGGAACCACCCACTTAAAAATGAGTTCAAGTTTATATGTGCTTCCCTCGAAAGTGAATATGCAGAATATCAATTTATAGTTTTAACTAGAGTCTGATTTTCCCTTTTCTAAGAGTCCATTATTCAAACTCATTGCCTAGTTGTATTTTTTCTCCTTTACTGTCTTTTCCCCCTTGAAGAGATCATTTATAGCGACATCGAAACACTTACCATTTGCTTTTAATCTTATGGAATGTATGGCTTTTGGTTTCTGGTGAAACTTAAAGCTCTATATAAAATGAAATGAAGTGACTTCTTTTTTAAAAATTCATGCGGTCTCGCTTTCCATAATGACCCATTTCAGAGGGCTGCAGTAATTGAAAACAGATTAAGTATGTTTATTACCCCATCTTAAATCTTTTCTACCACTTCCTAATACATTTTTTATATGCACAAAAGTATGGATGCAAGAAACATCACAGAAGTCCACTCTAATTTTAGAGGATAAACAGGAAAATTTGAAATAGTTAGGGAAAATTGTTTGATTCACTTAAGTCAGATCCAATGGACTATTGGTGCCTTAAATAGAAATCTTCCTCTAGAAAATGTTTATATCTAATTCCATTAAAAATTGTTAAGACTTACTAACCATATTTTTAATACTTTCTTAGTTAAGAAATCTTAATTATATAAGGTATAGGAAATATTAGGTAAAACTTTTAAAATTATAGTAGTATGCTTTCTTTATTTCTCCTTTCTTATTAGTTGATATTGTTATTAAGATTTCTGTGTGGTGTGTGTATAAGGAGAGATTATATCCATTCTATATTTACTAGAAGGAGACAATAGAAAATACCAGAAAACAATTTAGACCAGGGAACAAGATTTTTTTTTCTGATTCCTTAATGACACTCTGTATGAGCAAGCTGCTTATATTCTGTGCAACCAAAAAGCAAAATTATTTGGTTCAAGGTAGAATTCTCCTGGTTTTTCTAATTCTATGAAATAAGAATGCAGATATCACAAATTAATGAACCCTTTCCTAAGTCAAATATCTGTGAAGGTCGAGTTGTAAGCTATTTGAAGGTGAATCCTCAGTTTCATTGTGTCTCTGAGGCATAGGGAAAATTTGGGAATTTAATGATAGTATCTCTTCACAGAAAATTTCAAATAGGTAGTTACAGAATAGCCATGGGGATGTAAGGTACAATATAGAAAATGGAGTACCCAAAGAACTTATACTCATGACCCATGGACATGAAAATGTTGGGGGGATTGCCTGAGGGAGTGGGGGTGTTGGGTGGAGGGGGCAAAGGAGGAAATCTTGGGACAACTGTAATAGAATAATTAATAAAATATTTTAAAAATTCATGATGCAATGAATTAGATTGAAATTTCTAAGTTGATACTAGTTGAACATTTCTGAAATGGTCCTTCCTGCAGAAAGTGCCCAATGTTTATATTATGCTTGATTGAAAAAGAATTTCAATAGGTACACATCAATTCAGTGTAAATAAAGAGAAAGTAGAATACAATGTAATAGCTCTCAGTAGATTCAGTTAAAGAACTTGTGAAGTGACTTAGAAAGCTACTTAAATTATTAACAAAAAAATTGAGAGCAAAGATGATAGATATTAACTAAACTCTGAGATACTAGAGAAAGAGGTAACTCAAAAGGCAGTTCTACTAGGGGAAAGCTAAGCATTTGTCTTTCAATTTGTTATATAAAGCACATTTCCAGGTTTGATGATACATTGTTCTGAAACACCTATGTGGAGATTAGATTCCTTATTTATGTCAAGTAAATCAGAATAGCTATTTAATAAGGGAATTGTTATATGGTATATCAATTTGGCCTTTTGGGACCCTTCAATAGAAAAGTAAGTTTTAAACATTATTTTAAATTCAATGTAAGATACTTTGCCCCTGAATCATTCCCAAAGCTAAGGAGACCTTGGTCTTAATTTCCTAGTTTAAATCATGTTTGTTTTTGTAACAAATATATTCTCCCAGATGAACACTGATAAATGATCTAATATCCTTTGACTTTTGCTCTTGGGACTTCAATTTATATTATAGTAGCTCTTTGAGTGGACAATACTGATTGGCATTTATTGTTAATATTTTTTTCTTGAAATAGCTAGGTAATAGAACATGGTTATTGAGTAGAAAAGATATCAGGAAATTGAAGGTCATCAATAACAGAGCTCCAACAACAAATAGCAAAACAGGTAAAAACAATTCTACATTTTATAAGAAAGCACTATATAAATTTACCCATTTTTCTGAATTGTAAATTAATGATCTACATATATTTCAGTCTATACTGTTTTCTTTTGGCTATAATTCTGAATCTTTATATCATTTGTCATTAGGTAGCAAAGTCATTTATGTGTATATTTAACTGATTATTTAGGTATATGCATATTTTATTTTTTCAAAAGTAGTGTAAAATCTCTGACCACAATGTCCATATCTTTTGCTTTTTCAATACTCCTGGTATAATGCTGAGCACTTAAAAATACTCGATGAATGATAGATTAACAACTACTCACTAAACCCCTATTAAAACAATGACTAGTGGCTAAATTGGCTGAGTAGACATTATTCAGTAGGCTTATTCAGATTCCTGCGTGTAAAATTATCTGACTGCTGTAGACATTTTGCAGATATCATCTATATAGACTTGCTAACATGGCCATCACTTTTTACTGTGGTCATATTCAAAGTGACAGAATATTTTATTCCTTTCAGCTCATCCTCATTAGCTCTGAGAGGTGGTAATAATATACACATCGTATTTTTCAGTTTACTTGAGTAGAGTGTCTTGAGAATTTCCGATTTGTCCTTCCAAATCAACGCTCTATACTTCTCCATTCTGTACCAATTATCTGGACGCTGACCCATGGAGTAGGTCAAATGATTCCTTTGACCTCCAGCTTTTGATGGGATCAATAGGAAGTACTGGCAGGAGATGTTAAAGAGAAAATTATTCCGAACTCAGGGTTCATATTGACCTAGTCCTTTTTTGCCCAATGACTTTGGTTTGGCTACACTTCTTTATTGCAGTCTACAGCTTCTCTCAAGGACAATGCTTTCTCTGTGTTCTAGAAGGAATCCTTCAACATTCAGGCCTAGGGTAGCAACAGCTTCCATGCTACTACTAATTTTGGGATACTAAGCCATTCCTTATTGCTTTTCCTAAATAATGTTCATACCTTGCTAAATTCTCTTTTTATTGAGTTCTCTGAAAATTATCCCATTTGAGTTTACCATCTGTTTCCTGCTCATAGCCTTACTTATGTGAAGGATGGCAGCAGTATGAACCCTACCAATTAATTATTTCACATTTCATTTCCTAGGTGACTTAGATGGTTCTCATTAGTAGAGCCATGTCTAGAACTAGACTTCTGGAAGTGAGTTTTTCCAGCTGAGCCTCCCCCTTCTGGTTAAGATAGAGTAATACGGGCTGTATTTACCCTCTTGTATTAAATAACTAAAAAAAAAAAAAGAGTGAGAGAGAGATTGATTTGCATACTTTGACAATGAGCAGCAAAGAACAATGATGCATGAGGGAAGGGATTCAGACAAAGTGAACCCTAACATTGTTTTCTTTTAGTTTTGAAGAGAGTTTCCGGGTGGCAGCAGAGGAACATGAACCGAGAGTCCACTGATCTTCCTGAGCTGAGGATACAGAGCTAAGAATTCAGAACACCCAAATGGTTAAAATTTTAAAGGCAAAATAGTGGGAAGAAAGATCTACACAGAGAGTGAGTTCTGGAGATATGCAGAGGGTTCCTCTCAAGTCTAAAATGAGTACTGTTTGGTGAGTGCATGTGAAAAACTATCTGAGGGAGGGGAATGAACCACTCAAAGAAAGGAACAAACAGAATAATTGCCAGTTCTCACTCAAGATCAAAACTACTTTGTGTGCTCACCAGCCAAAGCGAAAAAATTCTCAAAATACATGGGTTGGGATAGAGTACTCCTAAGGAAGGTCATTGTGTCAATAGTGAGGCGAAATTAGTTCTACAATAATGGATTAAATAATTTCTAAGAAATAAGTTTCAAGAATGAAAGGAATGAAGAAGTCTCTATCAAAGCAAAATTTACAGTGTGTGATATCCAATATAAAATTATCAGTCATACGAAGAAGCAGAAAAATAGAATCCGTAACGAAGAGGAAAATTAGTAAAAAACAAAACAAAACAAAAAAATAACCCATCTAGAAATGACACTAATGTTATAATTAGTAGCCAATGATATTAAGACAATTATTATAACCATTTCATGTGTTCACAAAGATGGAGGAAAGCATGAGTATGTTAAAGAAAGACATATGAAAACAAACAGGCCAAACATCCAGGGATTAAAAAATTTCTATGTGAGATGACAGTTACACTGGTGACATTAATAGCAGATTAGACACTTTGGAAAGAGATTAGTGAGTTTAAAGATGTAGCAATAGAATCTAATCAAAATAAAATACACACAGAAAAGTGACTTAAAACATTAGTGAGCTATGGGACAATTTCAAACAACCTACATATTTGGAGTCCCAGAAAAAGTATTTGAAGAAATAATGGCTGAGCATTTTCCAAATTTAAAGAAAAATATAAACTCACAGATCAAAGAAACTCAATAAGTCTGAATCAAAAATACACCAAGGCCTATTATGATCAAATTGGTTAAAACCAATGGTAAAAAAAATAAAAATCTTAAAACAGCCAGAGAAAAAAGACACATGTCGAGAAAAAGAGATGTGCGTGACAGGATCCCTTTCATTAGACACAATGCAAACCTTGTGGCAATGGAGCAACCTTTTCATTCAAGGGGGAAAAAAAACCCTTGTCAAATTCTACATCTAGAAAAGAAAACCTTGTCAAATTCTACATCTAGAAAAAATATCTTTAACAATGAAATTGAAATACAAGACATCTATGCATTTTTTCTCTGTCAGACTTGGCTAGTTCCTACATTTTTCAAAGCATTTTGGCATATAAAATTTAACACTGGAGTTTAAGATGCTCTAATAGATTGGTTTGAATGGATATAGAGCCCCTAGGGAAGAACTCCTGCTTCAGAAGAGCTATGTGTTCAAGTCTCTGAAGGAGAGAAGATACTTTGAATTCAGCACTGCATCAGTCACGCAAATTTGGCTTCCAGCTCAGTACACGTGGATTCTGGTTGAGGTCCGTATTCGGAGTGCTATGCTGACATAAATCTGCAGGAGACACTTCGGGCCAGAAAATGCTTTGCTTTGGAGCCAATGCAAACAACAGAAACTATAGGAATTCTCTTCACTTAACTGAGGCATATGGCTTGACTTTAGTTCTTTGGCAGCTAATCATATTACTAGGACCTTCTACTCCTAGAGTAGCATATATTGGCTGCTGGTTTGGTGCCCAGTGGTGAATGTAGTGGCATCCAGAGCCCAGGGTGTTGGGTCCATAGCAGAGTCACTACTTCTGCTGGTGTCTTACGGATGAAAATGAATTCCAATAGAGCAGCTTTAGTTAGTGTCAATTGTAATGGTAAACAATGTCACCAATGGTTACCTTGAGGTGCCTTTGTTGGGCTTCTCAGGTAGCAGAGGCCTCAGCCTTAGACAACCCCTAAAGAGATGAGCAAGGGAGGGAAAATGTAAATATCTCATGATAGGTGTCATAAAGTTTTAGGAAAAAGTATGATTGTTGTGGGGATTTAGTTACATTAATCAATGACAGGCAAAAGGCAGAGAAAATTAGAATTAAAAAGCTAATATTAAATACAGGTATATTCCTCAAACATCTTGGTTTCAAATTTTATTATCTTTGAAACTTTGGGCAAATTTCATAACTTTTTTATAGCTGAGAATTTTCTTACTTGGAAAATGGGAATAGTAATATTCCCTACCTCATAGGATTATTGTAAGGAATAAATGATTATATAAATAAAGCTCTAAAAATGTGCTTTGCATGTGCTTTTAAAGTTCATTAATTTCAGTCTGTTACACTTGTGGTTCAGGAAACTCAGTTTATCAAGGAAGCAACCTCAATGTGGCATTTGTGCAAAGTTATGAATGAATGACCTTTTGAAATAATTTCTTTTGGGTATTTTTGCCCATTATCTTGTCTGAGTTGTCTCACATTGCCCCTAAACATATCCTTTTTTCTCCATTTTGTTTCTTACTGAATGGGCAAAATTGATTAGAAAAAGCAAGGTTTTTATTGCTGTCTGTGTCATTTCTTCATTATTCAGAGGAACTCAAACGTGGATTGACTTGAAAAATTAAGCCTTTAATAATACAAAAAGAGACAATTCACAGTTGTCTTTCAGAAAGTCTTTTTTTCCCCTAAAGGTCTTTAAGAAATAGTTTCCAATATTTAGTGGCATTAAATCCTTTAATTGGTGATCTACCACCTGATGCTTGAATAAAATTGATACAAATATTAAACAGAATGAAGAGATGAAAATGGATCTTAAACTCATGGCTCTATCATTTTGATGGTTGTTATAAGTGCTTAAAATAACATTGAGATATTGAGTTATTGAATAATGAAGTATTAAGTGAACTATTGAATATTGAATTATTCATTGAACAGCTGCTATATAAATAATTACATGAGTTACAGTTAAGTAGTACTTTTAAAATCTCCCTACTCATTGTTTCTTTCTCCATTCTTTCCCTAATGACTATTCCATCTTATTCAAACTTCACCAGTCTTTTAGGTCCTGTTCAAACCCATCTACTTTACCAGGTCATCAGTAATTATGAGGTCTTCCTATAAATTTCTAACACTTACTGTCTCAACCTGTCATTTCAAAATAATTATATACAGTTATCTGATGCCTTTTCTAGTATTTAAATTTTGATATGCATATTCTGTCACTGTGCATAATTAATTTCTGTAAGAGCAAGTTCTTTTTATTAGCATAGCACTCAATGTTCAAAGTATTGAATTAATAATTAACATCTCTTCTAATAATGGTCTCTTAGACAAATTCCACTCTCATTTCATTTCTAAAACTGCATTGAAAAACATATTGTTATAGCATTTCATAAATAAAAAATGACAAATTCTGTTTTGAGAATATTTTAGTAAATATTGTAAAAGAGGCACATTTTCTCTTCTTTGTTCTTCTGGTTGGCTAAAATTATAATGCACATTACTTCTCTATGACAAGTTTTAAACCTGCATGTTAAAATATGACAATCTTTTCCAATTTTGAATGCTATTTGCAATCTGGATAATTACATGCCCTTTAGAAAGTACTTGATCAGATGTCTAACTAAATATCTCATAAAAGTTAAAACTTTTCACAAAAAGAGAGAATATGCCTTAAACTCTTGGAGGACTTGTGTTTGGTATAATCTTTGCAGGTCCATTACTCAGAAGGGAGCTACATGGGATAGACTTCTGCCTTTACCAGTGGCTCCCGACACTTTGCAGCCATCAAATCTATAAGACACTATAGTTTGTGAGGTAGATGAGATGAACTCTTCGTGATAAGCATTTCAGAGTACAAATTTTCACACTATCTTTTTCTTTCACTTAACAAACATATCAATCCAGGGAGTAGATGCATTAAAAAGGATAACCTAGGGTTTATTTAAATTCATTAAGCCCTGGCTGGTGTGGCTAAGTGGATCGAGTGCCAGCCTGTGGACCAAAAGGTTGCCAGTTTGATTTCCGGTCAGGCACATGCCTGGGTTGCAGTCCGGGTGCCCAGTTGGGGGTGTGCAAGAGGCAACCACACATTGATGTTTCTCTCCCAGTCTTTCTCCTTCTTTTCTACTCTCTCTAAAAATAAATCAATAAAATATTTAAATTCATTAAAAAGGTTAATCATTTTCAATGTTGGTATCTGAACTCTCATTGGTAATTACATTAGTGCAGCACATCTCACAGCGGACTGTGCATGACATATGGTGCAAGCAGTCACTGAGAATCCTTGCCCAAAGCTATCACTAGGTAAATATTAGAGGCACTATGCTCCAAAGAGTCTAGGTGATAAAGTGTTAGAGGCTGATGACTGCACTATAGTCATGAATCCAGTCTATATTTGGGGATGTGAACAGTGACAGGTGCTGTAGGTTTCCAAACTGTATTCCTTTTGGCACTCACAGCCTTGTTAATGCAGGTATCATCAGGCTTGAATTTAGAAGCTTTTTCTGACTACAGAAGTTTGAGGCAGAGCAGGCTGAAAGTGCTAGGGAGTTAACTACCAATGACCTCTATCCACCAGCAGCCCACAAGTAACAAATGGAAATTGGTGCATAAATGTCCCAACTCACTCTTTCCTTCTGTTGTAAATCTCTAGGGTATATTTCGCACCCTCTACCAGGTTGAATCCTAGTTGTCCACAGTGTTTTAACCTACTTATGAAACACCCTATATTGGCTTATTTCCCTTCTTTACCTCATTCCTCCACTCTGCTATGATTATCACCCTCAATATACTACTTGCACATAAAGCCTAAGTTGAGTTTAGGAAGAACCCAATATAAGCCACATACAAAAAATAAATACCTTTTCTTAGCATTAACCATTTCTAAAGCTGGCACACTTGAGATCTTGCATGGAAGAGGTGCAAAAAAATAGCAAGAATTGTTAGCCCTTTATTGAATAGGTAAGTTCTAGATCAAGACTGGTCTGTTTCTCAGGAGCCTGCCTGCATTGTGTTTTACTATTAAAAAAATACATTTTGGAAAGGTAGTAGAAAAATGAGTATGCTGAATCACTGCATTTCATGCTCTAAATGTATTGTCTAGTTGTCATCAATATTTTTTGGAACATAATAATAGACAATGTCACCCATAGCACTTATGTTTGGCAACTTGATTTTCATAGGTTCATTACTTAGACAAACTTATGTATTTTCCACTGAGCCTGCCAGTATAAACAAACTTATTTTAGATTTAATATTTCATTTCATTCCTCTGAAGACAGTTATATTGATATTTTAATCTAAGGTGCTTTTTTCATTTTGGAATACTGAATTTATATTTTTCAGGGTTTGTGAAGGAAGTTTAGGTTGATTTATTATTCTTTCTGAAGTGTAAGTGATGCCATTTAGTTCTCTAAATAGGCAAATAATATAAATAAAAACATCATTTGGACTCTACTCTGGGTTTTTCACTGATTTAAAAATCTAAGTATAATCTAATTAAGTTTTGCCTATCTCAGTTTTCTATATGTCAAATGCAGATATACTATTTACCTTCTATTTTTTAATTTTGTTTACCTATTTTTAGGGAGAGGGGAAGAGGGGAGAGAGAAAGAGAGGGACAGAAACATCATTGTTTGGTTGCCTCTTTGTGCTCACTACTGGAGACCTAGCCTGCAACCCACGCATGTGCCCTCCCTGGGAATCGCACTGGCGACCCTTTGGTTCTCAGGCCTGCACTCAATCCACTGAGCCACACCAGCCAGGGCTTGCCTTCCATTTTAAAATATAAGTTGGTGAGTAAAAGATTCATGAGATGATTTATCAGAAAATAATTTTCAACATGATTTACCTACTTAATTGACCACCAATTTGAAGTAATTAAAATTTAATTTTGCTGATATGTTTCCATCTCTAAAATTCTGATAAAGTAGATAGTAATGAACTATATGGTAGACATCATATTACTAGAGTGTAATGGGGTAGGAATTTTACAAAGTTTCGGACAACTTTCCTTGCTGTTAGCTACCAGGTAGCTAGCTCCGTGTTCAGCCCTGGTGGCTGCTGCTGCACTGGCCACCTTTTCCCCAGTTCCTGTTTTTCAAGGATGCTGTTTTTACCATTGCTCACTTTTTGGCCATGGACAATAAAGTGGCAGCTGATTCTGTATTGTCATAATAAACAGAGAGATTGCTCAACACCAAGGGGTTCCTCTCTCAATGAATACATTATATTCTACACGGCCAGGAACCCCTGCAATTGAGGAACACTGCAGTGCAGAGCGAGAATCTCTTCTGAGTACCAGGACTGAGTGGTTTACCCACCTCTTCTTTCACAGGACTCTTGGAGTCGTGGTTGTTCATGATTAATAATTCTACAGCCTAACAAGAATTATTTTCCACATGCCAAGTATTGTGCTTACCACCTCCTTGCGCTGTCTTACAGAATCTTTAAAACAATTCAGAGAAGCGTTGTTTTACTCCCATTTGATAAATGAATACATTGTGGTGTATACACGAAGCTAAATATATAGGGACCTAACACTTAAGTTCCTTAGATTTAGGAAGAGATCCTCATAATTTAAATCCTGTTTCTCTCACCTACTAGTTAAAGAGCCCACGTTAAGTTCACAATTGCTTTAAACCTTATTTGCCATTTCTGAAGCATATGTCTAACAGTAGCTGCCCTGCCCTGCCCTGCATGGCTTAGAAAAGTTTGGTGAAACCCAATGAATAAATCATAACTGGATGATGTATTATAAATTAATAAATACTTAAATAAACGAATCAATAAAGCACCACCTATAATAATTTGTAATTTTATATTGATTTTTTGTACCTGTTTAGTTCTCACTTGCTAAGTTAAAGAACATGTATTTTTCCCCACTCGGGATCTCTAAAGACAGGAAAGGAATCTCAGTGTATGATACCCAATGGCAATTGCAGTCTCAGGGATTGAAATAATTAAGAAATTCACCTGCCTCTTCTCCTGTTTATTCTACCTCTGTCATACACTATACCAATCATACTGACTTTTTACATAACCAGGACTAAAATGATAAATCTCAGGCTAACGAGATCTTTGAAAGGCCTCAAGTTTATAAAAAAGCAGAACCGTTTGCTTTCAATTAAGTTAATTTCCTATAACTGAAAAGTGTGTCAGGAAGGTTATTTTAAATATCAAAAATGTGTATTTTTGATATTTAAATGTTTAAAAAATGTCTAAGTCCAACAATATTTAAAGAATATCTCTGGGAAACAGTGTTCATAAAGTTAGTTTCCTGAACAGATCTTCACAGAGGATAGGCATTTACATATAAATGGATATGGATGGTCCTTGAGGGAAATTTCTGAGGAGATTTATTCTATTTTTAGTTAAATGAAGAGGGTGATTGTTTATAATAATTAATTTTATTTTTTAACTTGGTTAGGCCACAGTACTCAGATATTTTGTTGAACACCAGTCTCGATGTTACTGTAATGGTAGTTTTTAGATGTGATCAAGATTTAAATTAGTAGACTGAGAAAAGCATATTACTCTCCATAACATGGGCGAGGTCTACATGATCTTACTCATACGATCCTATAGATCATAGAATAACTTCTCCAATCAGTGGAAGGCCTTAACAGAGAAAAGGCTGTGGTCTTCTCTGAAAGAAGGAATTATGTCTCCTACTGCTGTTAGGCTTGAGCTACAACATCAACTGTTCTCCAGGTCTCCAGCCTGTTAGTTGGTCTACTCTGTGTATTTTGGACTTTCAAGCCTTTAAAATCACATGGCTTAATTCCTTAAAATAAACCTACTTATTTACATGTATTATTGGCTCTGTTTCTCTGAAGAAACCTAATTCACTGTATAGTCCACCCTGTATAGCTGTCAACAGCACACAGTGGGTGCTCAGAAAGTAGAAATGTGGACAGCAAGCCCTTTGGAGATGATACGTGGGAGCAGAATCTCTCCCACAGAAAACATATAGGAAGCACATCTCTTCAGGAACTCTTACCCAGGTTCAGGAGAAAACCCCGATCTCTCCTAACATTTCTGTGGATACACTATGATGCTTTTTTATCAAGATAACTTTTTTTTCCTAACACTGAGCTTGATTTTAGGGCTTTCTCATGAAGTTAAACATAGCCTTTTCCAACCCTTGCCCTCCTCTATTTCTTTTCTCTTTTTCACCCTCCAACCTCAAAAGGCATCTGATCTATTCTTGGCTGCACCTTCCAAAATCTATGAACCATGAAATTACATAATTAATAGACAGTTTATAAGTAAGAAGTAGAATGCCAGAAAGTCCATGCTATGTCTTCCTCTGTTCCCTCACCCCCACCTTTCCCCTTGGACAACATAGTTATGGCAGCAGGTACAAAAGCAATTAGCTTTGAAAATTCTGGCATGCACTAAGTCCCCATACAATAGCTTGGAATGAGGAACAGTGTGTACTGAAGAGCTTTGTAAGTATTCACCACCATCTGCTCCTTCCTATCAGGACTGTCAGTCCTGCATCAGCCCCTCTCTCTTCTCCCCTTCTCCTACACACTGTTGGGGTGTCCTGTGGTATCCTTGGAATAGCCATCATCTGGCAGCTATTTTAACATATGTGCAGCCAGCATTGCTGCTTTAAGCAGCTCATCAACTTAGAAGCCCTCTAAAGGAAGGGAAAATATTTTATTTTTACCTGTGGAATGTTTGCAATAAAACCAGCCTTTCTGTGTTTTCCAAAAACAACAATCTCATTCTGTCCAGTCTGGGAGTTATACCTTATTTCACCTGTGTGCTTGGGGCACCGGTGTCTAGAGCATGAAAAATCACTTAGTGGGTTTACTCTTTAAAAGCCATTCTCATCTCAAACTAACATTTTTGTTTTTAAAGATAAAAGACATAGGCATTTGCCTCAGAGATCACCTGGAGCTTAAAACCTTTCGAGTAATAGCTATATAGTCAAAATGAGGAGAGGTAATGTATATAGCTGTTGCCCGAAGGATGGCGATAGATAAGAGAGTGTGAGAAGTGTGGGTCCCTGCCATAGTTTCATGAAATTTTCATAGTTGAAGATGGAGTAAGAGCTAATTCTCTGGTCATCCTTGGGATGAAGAATAAAGACCTCAATGTGCGTACCACTTTGTCTTTCAGAGTAGTAAATAACTGAAATGCCTGAAATTAGAATTATGACATGTTAGCAAAAATGAAGAGTCTCATTGATTGGATAGTATTGAATGATATGAGGAAAAGTTTGTGTGAGGGTGCTCCTACATCATCACTTCAAGAACAGAAGGCTGACAGATGTGTTCTCTATCTGTATTTTGCTAAAGCCCAATAGGAGAGACTTGGTGGTTTTGTAAGGTGTCAGAGTAAACTGTTATCATACATTGTGGAAGCTTCATAATGTATGTTACTATTGATCAGAAATAATCTAAAGAAAGAAAGGTCTTTTCACAGATTGCTTATTAAGTTTAAATTTCTATTTTTGATTTTCTACTATTTCTAGTGTTTCTTCTAATGAGCTGTCCTATTTTTTAATGTGCTGATGAAGATCATTTTTGGAATAGAAATAGCCCATTTTTATTTCAAACAACATTTAGTTAATTTGCTTTGTTACAAGAAAGCATACAAATAGAAAAATAAACAGAATGTTTCATTTTATCGGTTCCATGCCACCCATTTTTAAAAAAAAATATTTTAATTGTTGTTCTTGTAGAGTTTTCTGTCTTTTACTCCCATCCCAGCCCACTGTCCCAGCCCTCCCCACCTCCCTCCCATTTCCACTCCCCCCTAGGTTTTGTCCATGTGTCCTTTATACTTGTTCCTGTAAACCCTTCCCCTTTTCTCCTGAAATTCCCTCCCCTCTTCCCTCTGGTGACTGTCAGCCTGTTCTATATTTCAGTGTCTTTGGTTATATTTTGCTTGTTTGTTTGTTTTGTTGATTAGGTTCCTGTTAAAGGTGAAATCATATGGTATTTGTCTTTCACCACCTGGCTTATTTCGTTTAGCATGATGCTCTCCAGTTCCATCCATGCTACAGTGAAGGGTAGGAGCTCCTTCTTTCTTTCTGCTGCATAGAATTCCATTGTGGAAATGCACCATAGGTTTTTGAATCATTCATTTACTGATGGGCACCTAGATGGCTTCCAACACTTGGCTATTGTAAATTGTGCTGCTATGAACATTGGGGTGTTTAGGTTCTTTTGGATTGGTGTTTCAGGGTTCTTAGGATATAATCCTAGCAGTGGAATTGCTGGGTCAAAAGGTAGATCCATTTTTAGTTTTCTGAGAAAATTCCATACTGTTTTCCATAGTGGTTGTACCAGTCTGAAGTCCCACCAACAGTGTACTAGGGTCCCTTTTTCTCCACAACCTCTCCAACACTTGTTGTTTGTTGCTTTGTTTATGATGACCATTCTGATGTCACCCATTTTTTATATGAGCTGATGACTATCTACATATTTTTATTTTGAGAAATTAATATAAAAACTTACAGAATTTTATGTATTAAATATAATTATATATTAAGCTTTCATTTAGCTTCAATGTCTCTAGTCAAATGTGTAAGGAAGCAATTTCATGAAAGGAGACCTCCTACTATATATTTTTAAAAACTTATTACTCTTCAGTTATTCCTCTTACAAATTAGGTACTAAGAAATTGGAAAAGTAGCACTTAGAGGTTCATCTTGACCCCTCGTCCTTGGGTTTCTTTGGTATTGGCACACAGACAGACCAGATCAATAGTACAGGAGACTTGAAATAAACCTGGATTTCTTTGTACCCTCTTAGTCCAGGCCCTTGTATCTTCAATTTACTCTTGGAGCAGCTGAACACCGTTTTTGGTGTTTGCTAGCAACTTGAATTTTTCAGAGACTTGTCCAAGTTATGATGAGTCCCACCACATTCTTAATTGCTGCTGAATACAATCTAAGTTCAAGTAATTCAGATATCTAGCTTAAATTAAAAACAAACAAACTTCTTTAAGGCAACAGCATGTACAAAAAGTACATAAACATAGGCAAGTGCCTATGTAATTCTTCTGAGAGAAACAGGTGTGAGATATTGATACAAAATGAATTTGTGCTGTTTGGAGGTGGCAGGGGAATAACTGTACAATCTTTTGAGGACAGGAGAAAGCAAAGATCAATGCAAAGGAAGAGTTGAAGGTATAAGAATGAGATAATGGAAGGAAATGGGTACCAGAGAAGCATGAGGTACTGGACTTAAGGGACAGATAGAGGGATTAGCTTTGCAAATGAGGGCAATGGAAGGTTTGTAAAGACAAAGAGCAGTATTTAAAGGAAGAATGTGGAGGAGGCCAAAGGAGTGCATGTGAAATAGATGCAAAGGAGGAGGGCAAACTGGGGTGAACCAAGGAAAGTGAATGTAGGGAGTTTAAAGAATGAATGAAGTAGGACTAGCTTCTGTCAGACACAGAAAAATAAAAGTGAGGAAAATGCAGTAATTTCTAAGAATTTTGATGATCTGGCTGAGAGGAGACATGGATTGTAATGATTCAATGCAGACCAGTTTTGTGAGTTTCCTAGTTACCTTTTTCCAGGTCTGGAATAGGAGTAATAAGTAGATAAGGGAGGCAAGAACAAAACAAACCAGTGATTATTGATATCTCACTAAGTGCTCCAGTCAAGGAGGTGCTGGGATTCAGTCATGGTTGAGGATTGGCAATAGGACTTGATTTGTACATTCTGCAATACAGAAAGTCCCAGTAGTATAGGCAAATGCATAAATAGAGATTGAAAGTAGACATAAAAACATAGGCAAAAATCCACCAGTTTCTGACTTCCTGTGAATTTTCCCTGTAAATTTTATTTTATTTTTTCTGGGACCAATAAAATAGTTCCACAAGCGCTTTCACCTTTTAGATTTCATTCCTATTACACTGCTTTTCTCACTTTGTTCTCATATTTGTTTGTTTAATTTATATTACGTAGATCTGAGACCATCTTACTTTACCCAAATAGTGCACTGAAATATGAATTACTGGGACTTGCCATATAATTATATTTTTTCTGGGTTATTAATATTTTTACTTTTTCTTTGGAAATTCATGAGAAAACAAATCCATAAAGAGCAGTACTAATTCTTCAGTACCTTAACTTTGGGCTTTTATTTGATATTTTTTAAGATTACATAGGTCTAAGTATGTTAATATCAATTTGATGAAAATAAGCTTTGAGATTTCCTACTGTTTCTTCTTTTAATTTATTTTGAGAAGGATCTAGTGGAGATGGAGATAATATATTTAGCACTTTTGTGGTCTTGAAATATTCACTTTCAGAAGCCCCGATTAAGAGCTCCTTTTTGCTTAGCTTCCTCTGCATCTATTCAGTCCAGCACGATTACTTTAATCACACTGCTACAGCTTCATCCTGGGGGATCCCCTTCTTCTATCAGCGGACCTATAAATAAAATGACAGGGAAGGAAATACCAGTAAGAAAGTTGTCGTGAAACCATAGCAGGTGAAGGGAGACTTTGTTGAGGCCCAGATGGTAAGTGGTTTGTGGTGAAGTGTAACTCCATCAGCGGAAGCTTAGAACCATGAAGCACTCATGCCCCAGGCAGCAGTCGTGGCCCCTTGATACAAGAAGGAGCGAGTTGGGATGATGTTGCCAGAACGTAGTCCAGATTTAGAAGACAAAATGAGAAGTAAAAATAAACCTGGGATAAGATTTTTAAAAAAAAAGAAGAAAAAAAACTTGAAGGTAAACTCATAATGAGCAAGGGATTTTCTTAGGCCCTACTACTATATTTCAGGCCCTAGTTATCCTTAATTTCCCCTTAGTTCCTTTATTTATTTATTTTCTTAAGTGTGTTTCCCTGAAGTACTGAAATATTTTGGTGCAGCTGGCATAAATGAAGGGGAGTGTTAAAGACCAACTAAATAATAAAAGATTATTAACATAATTTGTCAGGTTAAAACGCAGATTCAGATTCAGTAAGTCTGGGGATGGGCCTCGCGTTCCCATTCTAACAACTAACTAAACAGGTGAAGTGGAAACTGCTCATTGCTAATACGTAGTCCCACTCTCTCTTTTCTGCTTTTATTTATCTACTAGTGCCTCCTGAGCTATGGGATACACTGAATAACCTAGAAATGTTCCTGGATCACCTTTATTTAGATCTGCATACCTAGAGAGTTTTCTCAAATAGCGCCTGACACATAAATGTGTAGGTGTTCTTCATCTCAGCAGTTGTGTGGCTTTTGTGATTATCATATCACACTCTAGGGTTTATTATGATAGGTCACATAATGATAGCAGAATCAATATTGAGAGGGTGTCAGGACGCTTGTATTATATTATATACTGTGCATCTAATTGGTTATGCTAGACTAATAGTCTCTTACTACACTTTCAGCTCGGTGTTTCAAAGCCAGTGAGCACAGGATAGGCCTATTTAGCCTAAGATGTCATTCCCCAATATTTATTGGTTTTGAATAACAAAAGCTGCTCTTCCTGCATGTGCCTCAGCTGAAATGTTCCCCTCCCCCCACCAGTGGAAAGATGCCTCTTGGAGATTGCTGTAAAGTGTAAAGATTTTTAATTCCTTTTAAAACCACCCCCCCCCCCTTATCTTTCAATTTAGCTCGTTTTAAATAGGAGAGACCACACCCACAGGCCCCTGATGATCAATTATTTCCTCTGCCTGGAGTTTTGTTATGCAACCCAGCTAGGCTGCTCTGCTACAGGGAGGCTCACAAGATAAATTGCCTCCCTTTGGCTGTGTTGTTTTCTTCAATTACACAAACAGCAGCCGGAGAATCTGGAGAAGATGAGAACTACAAGAATTCTGGGAGATGCTAACGATTAGCACTTGCGTTATTAGTCTCTGGAGGTTCCTAAAGCTCAGAGCCCCTCATGGCATTGACAGAAGAGCAAAGGGAAACAGAAGCAGGCAGCAGCCAGGCATCATTCAGCTGCCCTGGATAATGCTCTCCTGGGCACCAGTCTGTTTGTATCCAGAGTCCCAAGATCTGCCCAGGAATTAACAAATACTGCATGGCCCTGATGGGTTTAACACTATTTAATCAGTTTGCAGGGCTGAGAGCTGTGAAAAACCTTGTTACCCTGGGAGGGAAACCTATCTTTCTCTAATAAAACAGAACATAGTTACTGTACCACTTGTTTCTTAAAGCACTCTCCTTAATATTATTAATTTTTTTTGAAAGTGCAATTTTGGGAAAGTTTTTGGAGTCACCAAGCTTATCAACACCACTTTATTTATCTTATGAGTGAATAAGTTTCTTTATAAAAATAAGACTCTCGGAATGCTATTTTTTTGTGGTTCTCTGTGGAGGGAGCTTTCTTTCTCTCTGCCTCATCTGCTCCATTTCAAGGTGAAGCTCATGATATGATTGCCAAAAGCAAAGAAAGACATCCTAAGATGATATGGACTGAAGTGTCTAGGAGGGGTAAAAATTTGCTGGTAAAACTCTTAGTACTATCGTGCATGCACTTTTTCAGCTTGCACTGTTGTGTACACTGAAGCTACTTTATGTAGGCAGAGGATTTGCAGCTAAAGAAGAGTGGACGTTAGTTGATGATATGTAGGTAAAAAGCAGAGCAGCCTGCATATCAGGGAAATTGTGCCTTTCAAGACAGGAAAGAGAGAGGCAGACCTTGGTATAGCATACATGATGAAAAGAGGAGTATATGGGAAAGGTGTGGGCTTTGGAGTTGCATACATTTATTTTAAAGCATGGCTTGGACAATGGTGGGAATTGACTATGGGTGTGGGGGAGCAAGGTAGGGACGAGCAATGGGGAGAAGGCAGGACAACTGAAAACAACAATAAAAAAATAAAGCACAGTTCTGCTTTGAATTTGGATACATTCCTTTCTATTTTTCATCTATAAAAATGGGGATAATAGTATCTTCTGCACAGGGTTGTTGAAAAGATCAAATCATATGGGTGTAAGTTAATTTCCTACCATGTGATACATGGCCAATACATGTTAGCCTTGCTTTCTTCATAGGCAATGTTCACTGCTTCTTTCTTCATGTCTATCTCTTATAGCTCTTACAACATTTTAATAAAATTATTTGTTTTCAAGTCTGTTTCAGTCTTGGTTTTTTTCTTGGATAGGGGCTATATCTTATGACACTAAGACCATTACATTTGGGTTCAACCAATATAAGACTTTTCCTAGTAAAGATGGGATGGTAATACTTCTCAAAGAAGCTATCAGGATTACACAGAAAACTGTAAAAGACATTTCGTTAAAATTTTTGGCACAGTGCTTGACATAGAGTGGTCAGTAAGAAGATGTGGATTCTACCCTTTCTTTTCTTCTTTTGCATGGTCAATGCCTAGCAGTTTCTGACTCACATTTCATATGTGAAATATCATTGTTTAATGAATAAGGGAGGCTATGGATAAGTGTGTGAATATGTGGGTAAAAATAGAGCCCTGGACAAACTCAGAAATTTTGGTTCTAATCTGCCTCCAATCTTAACCATGTGGTGGTGTGACCTTGGGAATGCACTGCTGCCCTCTGGGTCCCAGTTCTGTCATTGGAAAGGAGGAATTGAGTTGGATGGACTCCATACTATATAATGTGTCTTCTAGATCTAATCTTTATGACACAAAAATCTGAGATTTTGACATGATATAAAGCTTTTAAAACATTTTTATTGTTTATGCTATTACAGTTGTCCCAATTTTTCCCCTTTCGCCTCCCTCTCTCTAGCCCCCCAACACACAGTCAGTCTTCATACCATTGTTCATGTCTATGGGTATATGTCCTTTGTCTAGTCCTTCACTTTCTTTGAATCAGTCCCAGTTTTCCTCCTCCCATCTTATAGCTGTCAGTCTACTCCTTGTTTCTGTGCTTCTGATTCTATTTTGCTCATTAGTTCAGTTGTTCCTTAGATTTCAGTTATAAGAAAAATCATATGGTATTTATCTTTCATTGACTACTTTATTTCATTTAGCATAATAGTCTCTAGTTCTATCCATGCTTTCTCAAAAGGTAAGAATTCCTTCTTTTTTACTGCTACATAGTATTCCATTATGTAAATGTACCACAGTTTTTTATCCACTCATGTACTAATGGATGCTTAAGCCATTTCCAAATATTACCTATTGTAAATAGCACTGCTATGAACATAGGGGTTCATAAGTTCTTTTGAATTGGTGATTCAGGATTCTTAGGATTCTTAGCACTGGAATGGCTAGTTCCAAAAGGCAGTTCCATTTTTTATTTTGTGAGGAAACTCCATACTCTTTTCCACAGTGACTGCACCTGTCTGCATTCCTACCAGCAGTGAACTAGGGTTCCCTTTTCTCTACATCCTTGCCAACACTTGTTGTTTGTTGATTTATTAATGATAGCCATTCTGACAGGTGTGAGGTGATATCTCCTTATGGTTTTAATTTGCCTCTCTCTGATGATTAGTGATGTTGAGCATATTTAAAACTTTTGAGTTATATGAAATTTTATGTTTTAGCACCATAAAAGTGCTATATGGTTAATAATAGAACACATGTTTTTCTCTAGCATTATATGGTAAGAGTGAATGCAAAAGAGTAAGAGGTCCTTGAACCATATTCACTACAATGCTAGAACCACATTCACCTATTTAATGACAAGTGATTTGTTTTAGATAATGAAAAACAAGACAGTAAAATATCAATCCAAAACTTTGTGATTACCAGAAGTTATTATCTTTCTCTGAGAACTCTCTTCAGAGTGAAAGGGTTCTGAGGCCTTAGGATGCAACAACATGCCTTGGCTAATAGCCACATTTGCTATACAATAGCACACATTTGCTGTGCCCTATGGTGGTTTTAAGACAGTGGTTCTCAAAGTGTGGTCCCTGGACTAGCATCATTAGCAACAACTGGATGCTTGTTAGAAATGAAAATTCTCAGTCCCCAGCCTAGACCTTTGAATCCGCAACTGTGTGGGTAGAGCTCAGGGATCCATGATTCTGATGATTTTGATTTATATTAAAGTTTGAAAATCACTGCTTTAAAGAAAACAACATTTTAAAGGCTGACCAGTCTTCTGAGGCTTGGCTTATCTGCTATTCAGAATTAATCTCAGTGAAGTTCCTTCTCATAAAACTGAAGCTACATCAATATTTTAATACGTATTATGTGTACAAGCTCACATGCTCAAAGAACATCTTCATTCTTCCACTTTCTAAATTAAACACAGTGGTGATTCTATACCTGTATTAGAGAACAACTGTGAAGTTATCTGATTTGAAGAGCGGTGAGGTCATTTAATTTTAGTGTTAGCTTAGATACTTGTATTCTCTCTTTCAAAAGACATGCTCTCAAATATTCAGGGTTAACAGGTTTTGAAAAGTTTGAAATAAAATCAGCTTTCTTCATATACCGAGGCCCCAGCAGCCATGTCGTCTTTGAGCTCAGAGTGCCCACAAAGCCTGGTTGTCACATTTCCTTGGTCTTTGTTGAGAAAGAAGGAGAGATCTGCAGCAGTGGGCAAGGCTGCCTCTATTTTGCAGGTTTTCTCTGCATTTCTATTCCACTTCTTCACTCCTTTTTAGTTTCAGAAATAATGAGACAAAATTTATCTCCCTATACTTTTTTTTATCATAGTTAGAGGAAAGAGGAAAAACCTCATTAAAATAATGAAGTGATTTCAGCGTGATGAGTTGGGACCAAAGTCATTGATGTCCACAGGTAATGAAAACACTGAACTCCTCTAAGCTCTGGTTGTAAGATAAAGTTATTTGCTCCTTTTTAGCAACTGTGGATGTGTCAGAGGGAGCAGGCTTTGGCATGGCCAAACTTAGATGAATAATCTGTTTCATCTAGTGCTGCAGCTGGATCAATTTGGTCACCAGGTGTAGACAGATTTCATCTGAGCCTTTTGACAGAAATTCATTTGGCACAGAGAAATCATTGACGAGTTTGCAATGTTGGTTGTCAAAGAAATGAATTTAAACATGGAAAAAGGAGAAATCCTTCACTTAGGTAAACATAATGGCGAGGAAAGAAAATGGAAGCTCACCAAACATTGCAAGCTATTCTGTCAAAGAAATGCATTTTAGAGCTAATCCACAAACCCTTCACTTGCTTGACAAACGTGGGCCAGTCATTTGTTTCTAAAGAGTTGCATTTAAAGACACGAATACATTATTGTGTAATTGTTTTAAATTATAAAAGGACTATAGATGCAATTCGTTTGTACATGGTGTCTGTTTACCCTGATTTGTGAAACTGGTCTTGATTAGCAGTCTTCACGAAGGGAAACAATTTCTTATATGATTTCTGCTCTTTTGAACTGAAAGTAGATCTAAGTCTCATGAAGCAGCATGACAAATTTTTATGATGCTCTAACTAAAACCAAAGGTAAAACAGCAGATGTTTGGATTTTAGTTAATAGGGACAGGATGCTTTTTTTGGTACCACAAACAGCAGCTCCATAATCACTGGCGACAGATGAAGATAGTTTGAAGCACATAACTTCTTCCAAAGTGAAACACATAAATAAATAAGTTACTAGAGAAGACCTAGAAATATGGATTGACTGTAAATGGAGTTTACAGCTTGATATATGTGAATTGAGTTGCAATACCAATAACACAAATGCTCAGCCATAATAGGATTCCTAAGAGAGTGGGTGGTTATAGGCCTCAAAAGCCATAATAGCATTCCCTGCTCTCTTTAATGGCTAATTTTTCTCCAATCATGTTCTGTAGGTAATGCTGTGGATGGGATTTAGTCATTTAATTAGGAGTCTAGGGGAAAAAGGGCCATAAACCAAAGCTCATATTACTCAACTAGAAATAAAAACCGACTGTCTTAAATCAATCTCATTGTGGTAAAGGCAGGGGTTTGCTGGGAGACACTGAAGTATTTTCATTCTAAGATAAAAGTTTGTAAGTGTTCATCTCCACGTTTTGAAATTAGACCTTTTCCCGTTTTCTTAGGATTTCACTGAGAGTTCTCAAGACGTATTATGTAAACTACAAATGTCATTATCCTTTAGGGTACTATTTACACACTTCCAGTATTTCAGGGAAGATGTTTATTCAGCACTGTGGCAGTATTGCGCTCCCACGATACCGGTTTTACTATCACTTATATTAAACCCTGGGTATAAAGTCGATGAAATCGGATGATATTTGAATTTGTTCTCTGAGGAGCCAACTCTTAAGTCCACAATACAGGCATTTTGGTTTTACGCTATCTCGCACACAGTATGGGCTTTTCGGGTTTTAGGGCAATGAATCTCAACCCTGACCGTATCTTAGAATCACCTGGGAGTTTTGGAGACTTCAAAGATTGCTTCGTCCTGCAGACTGTTTAAGTCAGACTTGCTTGCAGTGAGTGCCGTGCATTGGTATTATTAAAACTTTCCAGGTGATTTTAATATGATCCCTCCCCACAATTGAGAGCCACTGTTTTCTTACTTTGATGAGAGAAGATGTGTATCTCATTATTCTGTTTCATCTCTTCATATTTTTTCTCTTCTAGGCTTAAAATAATTAAGTGATGGTCAACTCTTTGCAACTTGTTCTATAGATTTAAATGTTTCATTTATTATGCTTCCTACCTGTGGCCAAATGTGTTTTCACTGATTGAAATACAAGTGAAATTATTACAGTCTGCAAAAATACCTAAGATCCAAGTTTTTGTTTCTAGTTTGAATTCTGTAGTTAATTAAGCATTCCATCTCAGATCATTGATCTGGAAAAAAATAAATGCTGCAAAATAAAAGATGTTAATAACAGAAAAATAGAGCATGATTTTACTTTATTGCTTTTTCTTTTCATACTTTTTTAATTTTATATGTTCTAGTTATCATTATATTTTTTAACCTGATTTTTTACTCATGCTTCCTTATTCTTTATTGTCAGCTCTGGCTTTTAGTTTTATCTGTTAACTAGAGATTTTCTTCTGGTGAGTGGTTCATATTTTGCCTATTAATATTTTAACATACTATAAAATATTTAAGACTTTGGAAATGGCATTAAAGACTAATGTAACATATACCCATTTACCCATCACCAAGCTTAAGAAATAAAACATCACCAATGCAATTGAAGCCTGTATGCACTTCTTCCTTCGTTGGGTTGCCAGATTGAGCAAATAAAGATACAGACCACCAGCAAGATAAAGGTTCAGGTAAACCACCAAAAACTTTTTAGTTGTCCCAGATATTGCGTGAGATACACTTACACTAAAAAAATATTTATTTTTCTGAAACTTAGATATCACCGAGCTCCCTCTACTTTAATTGGCAATGCTACTCCCAACTGTACATGTGTTTCCTTATACTTCCACTATGCGTGCAATGATTTAAAAGTTTACATAAATATATATATTAGTACATATCTTATTGTATGGAAGCAAAAATAGGTTTATAGTTGTGAGAATGAGAAAGTGTTTATTATTTATTAATTATTGTATTATTTTCCATATGAACAACTGCAAACCTACTTTTGCCTCACCCAGACAGTGTGAGCTTTGTAAGCTTTTTTATTTACCTAATAATAATTATTACATTATCCTTTTTGTATGCAGCTCTGTCTGATTCATTTTTAATGTCACATAGTATTCTATTGAATGACTATTCCACAAGTTAGCTACACATTGTCTGGTGGACAAAGAAGCTGTTTCTACATTTTTGCAATTACAAACAATGCTGCTAAGAACCTTCTATGTTTCGTCACAGATATTTGAGTTTCTCCAGATATACATCTGGGAGTGAAATTGCTATGTTGTGGGTGGCATATAACATGTCTATTAATCTTTAATTGGCCAATGTTTGGAACGTAAGGGGAAAGTTCAGGCTTTTAGATATGTTGCCAGTGTTAGTGAGGGTACATGTATTGCCAGTTTTACTTTCCCAGGTTCCAGTCCTGAATGACTTAATGTAACATTTCATTTGTGACCAAAAATGCTATGAGGTATGTTCTGTAAAAATAATGATGATGATGTTTAATGAATAGATAATTATTTTCTGCTTGATACACTCCCTACTTACTTTTTACAGATCAGGAAACTGAGGTTTGGAGAGGTTATACGCTGATCTCAAGTTTCTCTGTACATTAGAACATGATAGATTCAGGACTGAGACCTGGATTTTCCGAATTCTAATCCCTGCCTCTTTTCTCTTTATTGTAACTCCTACATTGATACACATATAAATCAAATAATTTGGGTAAGCATATTCAAAAGCATCTTAAATATCTTTTACATTGTTTACGTTGCATACATTAATAGTCTAAAGACTTTGAGAAATGTAAAACATATACTGAATTTTTACCTTGGGGCATATTTTGTCTCAAAATAAGTAACAATTTGCCTTTGGTTGCATACATTAGTAGTCTAAATGCTTTGAGAAATGTAAGACATCTATACTACATTTTTACCTTGGAGTATATTTTGTCTTAAAGTAAATAACAATTGGCCTTTAACTGATGGGACCAGATGTAGGCATGCTATCTCTCCACTGCGTGGTTCCAGGTCTGTTCAGTACACTGTATTCTCTCCTTGCTGCCAGTGGCCGACAGGGAAAGGCTGAAGGCAATAATTGTGTAAACATTGCTCGCTATTCCTGATGTTTGCAAATGTGCACCCTGCAAACCAGGATGCTATGAACAAAGTTCCTGAGATTATTCAATATTTACAGATATCAATTTTTTTATATTATAAACACATATTTTATGCCTTTTATTAGAACAATGGAAATGCCAAGGGATTAAGTAATTTATTTCACATTTTATTAAATCGGTGAAATAAAAACAAGGTTCAAATTTTTAGTAAGAAAGCAAAACTGTCAATGTTGTTACATAATTTCATGAGAATCTTATGGTCTGTAGTAAGCATAATAATGGCCCTGAAAGACACATCCCGGTCCTTAGAAGCTGTGAGGATGTTGCTGTACATGGCAGAAAGCATTTAGTGTATGGATGAAATTAAGAGAGGGGAGAGTACCCTGGATTAGCCAGCCAGGTGGGCTGCATCAATCATATGTGCCTTTAGAAGAGGAGGACCTTTGCATCTGGAGTCAGAAGGGAACGCTAAGATGGAAGAACAATCAGGGAGATACAAGATTGCTGGCTTTGAAGCTGGGGAACAGGGCCAGGAGCCCAGGGATGTGGGCAACCTCAGAAGCTGATGAAGGTAAGGAAACAAACTCTCTCCCAAGGTCATTCAGGAAGGACTATAATCCTGACAGCCCCTTGATTTTTAGCCTGGTAAGACTTGTATTGGACTTCTAGCCTACAGAACTCTGAGGGAAAATTTTGTGTTATCAAGTTTATGGTGACTTTCTACAGTGGCAATACAAAAATGATGCATGTTTTGTTTTGGCCGTACAGCTATCATATTTGTGTAGCTCATTGGTAAAGTCAATAATTCTTGATAACAATTCTGACAATAATTTTAGTTAAGAGAAATAATACCAGACTTGGAGATAGGCCTGCTGGTACCTCGTAGTTTTGTGTGCATAAGAATCAACTTGGTTTTTATTTTTAAGTGTTGATTCCTGGTTTCTACCTCAAGATTCTGATTCAGAACTTCTAGAGTAGGCTTCTGATGGAGATGAAAAATGGAGCAGTCACTTCAGGGGATGGTTTAGCATTTGGAAGCTCAAATGTCCATCATTGGCTAAATGCATCAATTTTAATAAGCTCATACAACAAAATACTTCTCAGACATAAAAAGTTACAAATACTGATTTTTGCAGTGATGTGTACGAATGTCAAAATCATTAATGCTAAATAAATTAAATGCAAAAGGCAACATATGGTATATCTCCACTTATATGATACTCTGAAAAAGGAAAAACTTTTAAAAAGGAACAGGAATCAATCAGATCAAAATTGCCAGAGGCTGGGAGCTGAGGGCGAGGATTGCGTTGAGGGAAGGAATTGATTGCAGAGTGGTGAAGAAACTCTGTAGGATGATTAAAGTGTTCTATATCTTTCTTGTAGTGGCAGTTCTAAGACAATATTTATTTTTCAAAACTCATTGAACTTTATAGTTAAAGAAGATAAATTTTACTACATGTAAATTATATCTTAGTAAACCCGTTTCAAGAAAATGTAAAATCTATTTTAACTGTGTCTTCCTCAGTCTTTCACAAATGAGTTAAAAATGGAATGTACTTTTAGGTCAGGCGACTGCAACAATCTCACACAGTTTACAAAACACTGAGCTAATGAATCTGAGGGGAAGGGATAGAAAGCAAATTCTTTCACCTGACTTCCAACCAAGTACTAATTAAGCCACAAAACCCCAATGAAAATAATATAATAGAAATTCTTGTGAGGCTCTGAAGGGACTCAACACTGATCCAATTTTTAAACTATATCATAAGGGAGCCATGAACTTCAGGTCATTATTTGCATAGAGATAAATAGTATCAGGCCCTGACTAATCTTTCCAAAAGTGAGAAGAAAAAAAGTCCCAGAATGTTGTAAATGAACTTCAGAATTCATCTTGGCATTCTGTGATGACAGCTGGTTTTACAGTGTAAGTTCATTTCCTCTCCCAACCTATCTCAATTTAAAGTTCCGGTGTGGCTCAGTGGATTGAGCATCGCTCTGTGAACCAAAGGGTTGCTGGTTGGATTCCCAGTCAGGGCACATGCCTGGGTTACAGGTTGGGTTCTAGGTTGGGGGCATGCAAGAAGCAACCATTGAATGTATCTCTCACACATGGATGTTTCTCTCCCTCTCCTTTTCTCTCCCTTCCCATCTATCTAAAATAAATTAATAAATAAAATCTTTTTAAAAAGTTCTTGTTAAGAATGGGAGAAGATGCTTATCTCTAGTAGAACAATGAACTGATTTTTAAATAAAATTATTTTAAAATTATTGAAATTTATTTTATATCACATTAAGGGTTAGGAATTTGGTTTATTGGTTTTTTAAACTAAGGTTTGCATAAAGTATATTGGTATATTTTTAAATACTAATTTCACCCCTTCAGTATTTTTTACTTTATATCAATTTATTTTTTTGGCACAAACTAGTCCAATAGGTGTTGCTCTAAAGTCTATTAGGTCCTCCTGACCCAGAAACTGAGAATCTGGGCAAGATTTCAGAGTGAGTCATATTGATATTTATTGTCAGCCTGTGGTATGAAGTGACTATTTGTATGACATTTCCTGATTCCCTGAGTACAGTGGAACAAATGAAGTTTCCAGAGACCTTCATAGAGATAGTGAGTATTTTTAAACTGGGAGTTATAAAAATATCAGGATTGATAGAAGAGTATTGATTATACTTTTGAAAGTAACTTTAACAGTCATGTAAAGGATGTGATATATAAAAAGTGTGTTAATACAGTGCAGGGGATACTGGAGTAATCCCAATGGGAGTTAGGTAGAGTGGTTAGGATGTATTGCAATAGGCCAGGTGAGCAATGACAGGACATCAGGGAGAATAGCATGAAGACCTTGGGGACTTGGTGATCAATTGAAGAGAGAGAGAGAGAGAGAGAGAGAGAGAGAGAGAGAGAGAGAGAGAGAGAGAGAGAGAGAGAAAGAGAATTTAGAGATGATTCTAAAGGTTACTAGATAGTCTCAAGTCAATTATCTTAAAATGCCAGGTCCTAGAGTAGCGATTTTTAACACTAGCTTTAGGGCCCCTTAATGCACCTCAAACCTTGCACAGGTGCACCACCAACCTTTAATCAACACATAAATTTTATTTTTATTCCACTCTAATGTTCTGGGAACTTCATTTTAGAAGACACTATTTGTCCAGGTTCTTTATTTTCATGAAATATAGTGCCCCTTCCTACTATTTCATACAATTCCATTTTCTGGAGTAATCTGGTATATCCCTAAGAGTGACAAATTGTTATAGGATAAATGCCATTAATCTTAATATCACTTTTTTATATGACTGGAAACTCCTCTCATTGAGTGATCATCAATTCTTGCACTCTAAACCTCCACCTGTTAAAATAGCTCTCTGAAGACATTAACTAAGATATGTCAGTGAGATAAGCAAATAAAAAAATCCAAAAAATAAAGTCCCATTGTTTGATTTTGACCTTCTACTAAAGTCAAGGTCTGCAGAAAGTGTTGACAAGTTGATCTGTAATTAAAAGAAAAGGTACTTACAAGAACCAATTTATATGGTTTATGGTATCCCCCGGGATCATTTACTGACTAATTTGGACAGAATAGACAACAAATTGAGAAACAGGTCTCTTCTCCTTTTATAGCTCTGTAAACATAATCCCAAATTGATTGGTCTCTAATACATGAGAACCAGATGAAAAATTAATTAGATTGGCTGCAACTCTTGAAGTGAGCACTTTACAGCTTTGTTGCTTTGTCTATTTGATCCTTTTTTCTTTTGATTTATCAATAAAGTAGCCCATGTGGAAAAAATAATAGAAGAAAAGTAAGGGCAAGCATCAAATGAATCCAAACAAACTGTAAAACTGAAAAGTATCTGCAAACTGTAAGACTTAGAGTTGGTCTCTAGGTATTAACTAAACTAATAACAATAACATGAAATCAATTTTCTTTTTCTTAATTTTAAACTTATGAGCTTTTTTGTGTATATATTTTGCTCTTTGTACTGGAAACAACATTTTCTGTTAATGTGTTTATTTCTTAATTTCACCTGTATGAAGTGACTTGAAAGCAACTGTTGTCATACAAAATGAGAAGTGTCCTTGCAGTGTAACCTCCTTTTCATGGGTATAGTCACTAAAGGTCTTGGAGGCCAGTGGCAATACTGAGGGGCAAAACATTTTCCTGTCTCCCATTTCTGTGCTCAAAAACCTGATTCAGAATTTCAGTAAGCACTGTTAGCTCATATACTGACAATAGGAGGGTAAGTTTTTGTTCCACTAAAATGTACTCCCAACAGATTGAGACAGGTTATTTTAAAGCATCTTAGTTAATATGAAACTCAGTTATATGTAGAATAGTTTTATGCTTAATTCTAGACTCATGAATTAGGTCTGTAGATAGTCATGTAAAATATAAATGAACACTAAAAATTATAATTTATATTATAACAAGGTACATTGCAAGCATTTATTTAACCAATGGGAATTATAATTTTCATAAAATATTTGACTTTAGTTGGTATTCAGTAATTGATGAAACCTACATTCTCAGGTAATGTATAATATTAATCTTTTTGGCTGGATAATGTTAAAATGTATAAGTAAAAACATAAGAACCTGTTATGGAGGTGAATCATTTAACTTAGTTACTGAAATCACAAATTCAAAAATTTATATTTTATTAAGATTGAACTACTCAGATTAATGTTCAAAATTAGCCTATGGCAAAACATTATGTAGAATACAAAGTTGTGGTAGGCAGAATAATGTCCTCAAGGATGTTCATGCCCTTATGCTTAGAATCTATGACTATATTAACTTACATGGCAAAATAAGACTTTGCAGATAAAATTAAGATTAAAGATTTTATAATGGGGAGATTATTCGGGATTACCATGAGGGTTTAGCACAATTAATTATCTGGACCTTTAAAAGTAAAAGAGGAAGGCGGAAAAGTCACTCAGAAAGATGTGAGGATGGAAAAAAGAAACAAGAAATGAGAGCTTTATATGCTGTTGCTGACTTGGAAGACTGAGGAAGGAGGAGCAGGAGCACAGGAATGTAAGTGACCTTTAGAACCTAGGAATAGCTCTCAGCTGACAGCTAGCAAGGTAAAAGGGTCCTTTGTAGTACCTTTGCAAGAAAGTGAATTTTACCAACAACCTGAATGAGTAAGGAAATGAATTCTCCCTTAGAGCCTCCAGAAAGGAATGCAGCCCTGTAGACAACTTGACTTTTAGCCCAATAAGACCAATGTTAGAATTCTGATGTATAGAACTTTAAGATAATAAACTTGTGTTGTTTGATCTACTAAATGTGTGCTAATTTTTCATGGCACCACTAGAAAACTACTACAGAGCCCTAAATATAATGTAAAAAGAATTAGGGGTATTAGTAACTTCTGAACTAACAAGTATTAATTCCTATAATATTCCAAGTCTAATTCCAAGATAAACTGTTGAGATGGTAGATATTTGCTTCTCTTCCTAAGAGTAATCTAAACTGTTAATTTGATCTTATTTGTTCACTTGTTTGTTTTCTTACATGGGGAATGACTTTTATCAAGTAGTTGACTCCAGAGTTATCAGTAGAGAAACTTTCTTCTCTTTAGTTAGGAGGTTTCGAGGAAAAAAGGCTTAAGTGAGGTCTGGCCTACCCTGAGACAGAATTAGTAAGGACAAATTTTTCTTTGTTATCCTTTCACCATACCAGTAGGTACCCAACAAAGAAATAATCAGCCTGGACTGGTGTGGCTCAGTGGGTTGGGTATCATCCCTTAAACTGAGAGGTCACCAGTTTGATTCCCAGTCAGGGCACATGTCTGGGTTTCCGGCCAGGACCTTGTTTTTGGGGGTGTGAGAGGTGACTGATCGATGTGTCTCTCTCACATCATTGTTTCTCTCCCTGTCTTTCTCCCTCCCTTCCCTTCTCTCTAAAAATAAATAAAATCTTAAAAAAAAAGAAATTATCAATACAAATATTGTAATTAATTCTAGATAAGAGCTTGCAATATGTATAATTTATTTAACTCTCTCTTGGACAATGTGTATACAGTAGCACTTGAACAACTATATATCTTCATGAGCCCTAAAAATCTAGAATATGGACAAGTAAACCTATGTGTAAAGACACAGGTATGAACAAGTGAGGTGCATTTGGAGAGCTGTCAGCAGTTTGGATTGCTTTAGCACAGAGTGGGGATAGAGTGTGATGACACAGTTTTCAAATAATAAAATATTTTCTATGCTATATTTGTTGTAGCCCGTGAATCAAAGCAGTTGGAATATTTTAAGGGAGGTTCATAGGACGAGTGGGATTGATAATAACAATTAACTATATGTTTCAGATACTATGAGAAGAATTGCACATATATTGTCTTAATCATTTTTATGAAGAAAGTATTATTTTTGTGTTATTTTCAGATAGATAGAAAGAAAGAAAGAAAGAAAGAAAGAAAGAAAGAAAGAAAGAAAGAAAGAAAGAAAGAAAGAAAGAAGAGAGGGAGAAGCTGAAAAATTTTACAGTCCTAAAAGTCAGACCATCTGAATCAACAGACGGCTTGCTTCAACACCATTCTGTCCTGGCACAAGCAGGTTTACCATTTTTGAAGGATCACTCTGTGGCCATGTGATTGATGAATGAATGCAGGAAAAGTAAAAGAATAAAGTAACATGGATACAAGTTAGAGGATATTGCAATGTCAGTGTGAAATCTAGTCATGTTCTTGCCTAAAGGCAACTGCAGTTGATATGGAAAAGATTGAGCAGGTTTTAAATGCTTTGAAGAAGCAAAATTAATAGCACTTACCAACTGATTGGAAGTGAGACTAAGAGAAAGTCAAATGTTGAAAACCACCTCTAAATTTTGTAACTTAGTAGGATGATGGTCTTTCCTAAGGCAAGGACCTTAGTAAACAAGGGAGAGATGGTTTGGCGGTGTAAGAAAGATGATGGAGTTACATTTGGACATTTACTATAGAGATACTTGGGGGACTTCCCAGCGTGAGTTTCCTAGGACAGTGGATATAAGCAGCTAGAGCTGAAGAGTTTTGAGAAGAAGATAAAGGTTGGGGTAACTACTGTCAGGTGTTGTGCACATGAACCTCATCATCTTGTGGCTCCTGAATTTAAAAGAGCAAAAGGCTGAGTAGTATTCCATTGTGTAAATGTCCTATAGTTCTTTAAAAAAAAAAAAATTACAAAAGTGCCTCCTTTTATTTTTTATTTAATTCTTATTGTATTTTTTTTCATCACCATTTAGTCTTCTTATACCTCCTCTCCCCAGAAATCACCACACTGTTGTCCATGTCCATGAGTCCTTTTTCCTTTTTGCTCACTCCCTCTACCACCTAACTATCCACTCATCTACTGATGGACATTTGTGCTGCTTTCAAAGTTTGGCAATTGTAAATAATGCTGTTGTGAACATAGGGGTGCTTATATCTTTCAAATTAGTGTTCCAATTTTCTTCAAGTTCCCAGAAGTGGAATGAATCTCTGGGTCATAAGGCAGTTCATTTTTAATTTTTTGAAGTAATTCCATACTGCCTTCCACAGTGGCTGCACCAATCTGATTTCCACCAACAGTGCAAAAGGGTTTCCCTTTCTCCATATCCTTGCCAGTACTTGAACCTGGACAATATTATGCTAAGTGAAATAAGCCAGTCAGAGAAAGATAAATACCATATGATTTCACTTACATGTGGGATCTAATGAAAAAAAAAAACAAAAAACCCAAAACCGAACCAACAAGCAAAATAGAGACAGACTTATAGATAGAAGGCTGACAGTTCTGGGGTGGGGTTGGTGGGGTACAGGGATCAAACTAAACAGAAAAAGGACTTAGGGGTATGGACATTCGTGTCCTGATTGCTGGGGTAGGGGGTCAGGGTAGGGGGTGGTGGAAGAAGGTATAAGGGAAATAAATGGTAATGGAAAAAGTACAATAAAAATAAAAATAAAATAAAAAAAAAAAGGGATGCTGATTTTTCTTTGGATGATACTCATGTCCCTTAATATGTCTTACAGCCCTGCTTGATCTTATACTGCTTATGGTTTCTGTTTCAAATCTCAGCAATACCCCTTTCCAAGCAGGCAACTCCAACCCCAGCCCCACTCTTGATCCATAATCATATGAGGCCCTTGAGCCTTTCTGAAATATTTTTTGATTGTTACTCCAATAGACTACCTTCTCTCTCTCCTTTGAGTATTCACATATAGTCTTTTATCTCTTTTGAGTATTGTTCTTTTTCTTCCTTAATTGATTAACATACACTCATCCTTTAGTCCACCATCTAAATATTATTTTAACTGACATGCATTGCTTGACAATCCTCAGCCTCCATGCCCACATGCATTTGAGTTACTGAAACCTCCTATGTGCTCCCACAGCACGTAATACTTTTCTAACTATACTGCAATTTAATGATGAGTGTTATCTTGTCTGTATTCCCCAAAGACTGTAAGCTGTATGACTGTTGAGTTATTTTTCTTAACTATCTCATTCTAAAAATCTAGCACATTTTGGTGTTGGCATAGAAAAGAAAGAAATTTTTGGAATGAAGGAATGAATAAGGAAGAGGAAAAAGAAAAAAGGAAGAAAAGCTTGGGGGAAAAATGTTAAGGTGTACAGAGAAGATGATCTTAAAATTGGTTTGTGAAGAAAATGCCAGATTAAACTAGAGAGGACTTTCAAAGGATTCAAGAAACAGAAAAGAACTTTCAAAGTAGGAAGAGGTGAGCAGGTTAAACATTGTAGATGTCAAATTAAGAAGTGACAGAAACAATTCACTGGATTTTGCAATTGGAACGTCGACTTTGGAATCTGTATTGATGGATATGCCCATGATTTCAGCATCAGGTTAGAATGCCTTTTCTTTTGAAAGTATAAAAATAGGTCATCTCATTAACGCACATATTGTTCTTCCAACATAAAGGAGAAATAGGTACCCGTCAATAATATAATCGGTACTATCTTAGTATTCTAAATTTTTAATGCAAGTAACAATACCTAATTGTTACATATAGCATAGGCAGTCTTCAACAGGTATTTTATGAATTAGGGATATATATATATATATATGTATATATATTTACACACATGATACCAATATTAAATCAAAATTTTATGCATGAAAAATTTAAGTAATAAATTTCTCTCAAAAATCATAGAGGGATTTCTACTGGACCTAATATTGTGGTAAATATGTTGAACTGATTTTTAATTTTTTCATCTTGATATTGACATATGGTCCATATGTACTTAACCAAATAAATATCCTCCTATGTTAAATTTTCTTAAAATTTTACTCTGGATATTCAGTTTTTAAGGGTAAAAGAACATTGCTATTTATACTCCTTTTTAATATGTCTATTTTAGTCTTCTGAGGCATGTATTTTTGTTGAATTTTATTTTTGGTTAGATAAAACACTCAGACTATTTTCCATTTTTTAAAATACGTAGTTAAAATAAAAATTGAGAAATAAACATCCCCTGGAAGCTTGTACTTTAAATAAAAGGAAAAAGGCCTAATCTTTATACATACATTTATAAGTTTTTCTTTCCACCAGGGTGTTTTTAGTTAGTACTAGTCATGGTAAATAAAGCTGTTATAAAATAAGCCTATAAAGCATAAGTTCCTCTACCGTACATGTTAGCTAACTTGGGGCAGGAGTAGCATAATTAGTATGAATATTATAAAACTTCACAAAAAGAAAATGTAGCATCAAGATTAAAATGTCTTTAGTTAAAATGTTTTGACTTCTAGGAGATGTCACAGAAAGGTTTTAGAAAATATATTTACTGTTAATATAGTCACAGTATTTAATACTACTAGCTAATGAAAACCTGCATTTTATATGCCACCCTTATTGACATTTTCAAAGAAAATTCACAATAAGTTATATTACATATCTGCTTCTCTCAGTATTGTAATGTTTATGACACTTGGTTTGTGTTTTTCTTCAGCTGTGTTATAATAACTACATGATGGTGAGCTTGGGAATAAAATGCTTTGTTTCCTCCTATCTGCAGACATACAGTAGAATTTCAATAAACTTTTGGAAAATAAATATGTATATAAATAAAGTATACAAATTAAGAAAAAAACAATTTGTATGTGAGATTCTCCCCATTTATAATGAAAATCTAATGAATAAGAATGGAAATGTGAAAACCAGGGTGTAGGATTTAGTCCAATATTTCTATTCACATAAACATTCCACATTGTGTGTCCTTATTTGTGAAAAGTGGAGAATTTGTTAGACTGTATTCGAAGGTCCCTTCCAGCTCTATGAATTTTCCATTTTCCATTGTTACCTAGCAAGGCAGTATGCTGTTGAATCCTTGTCTAGGGGCACTCAGGTGAACATTTCTCTAAATATCTCTGACTTTTCTATGGTATGATATTTCTTGGCAGTAACATCTCAGAAAATTGCAGCAAACTCCATGAGGAAAATTGTGGGTAATGTAAGACAGCCATCCTAATAATTACAGGACATGAAACCAATGGCACTGTATGCACCTGATACATGAGATTACAAAGCCAGCCACTCTGCACCCATATATTGTCTGTTTTTTTTTTTTAAATTTACAATATGTTATGATTCCCATTTTACCATAAGGAAACTGAGATGAAGACTGTTAGATAATTGCTCACAGTACCACAGGAGGGTCACACCTCCAGTCTCGCTGGCTCAAAGCACAAGCTTATTACGTTGTACCCATAGTAAAGCTCAGTGGGGATTCCGAGTCAGTGAGGTGTTTTTGTGTGTGTGCGTGTCTACGGCTATTTTTGTTTTCTTGTTTGGTTTTGGGTTGGGGGTAGGAGTGAGAGAACATTTACATTTCCAGTATAGAGTTTTGTTTTCTGAGAAATTATAAACAAAATTTGCAGTTTCTCTGAGCATCGACAAGAAAAAGAAAGTTGAATTTACCTTCTTTGGAAACATTAGTTGGTTTACTGTTGGATTTTAATGTCAATGATTTTTAAGGAAGTTTCAATATTCAAATGAATAGAAGAGTTAAGATGATATGTAAGATACCACAGGTTAGAATATCCCAATTATAACCCTATTTATATACATTTCTTAATAATATTTATCTATTTACATTATTGGTATATGCAAAAAAAGGGAGGGAAAAAGGATAACAGAAGAAAAGGAAAGAAGAATAGCAAAAATCTATTACATCACACGATGTGCCAGGCACGCTTCTAAACCCTTTCTTTACATGCAAGAAAGAGTGTAGTCCTCACAACTCTGTTAGTGTATGTATATGTTGGCATATAGACATTTGTCAAACTGTGGCTATCTTTGCATCTTTTAACATTGCCTTTTTTTATAATTGAGGAATTTCCCACAATGTAGCACTAACCTATCTCGTACAGAATTAAGAACTTAAATACACAGTATGTTTTTGGTGGAGATGCATATGTAACCATGTAAATCTCAGTTTAGATGAGGCTTCCTTCTCTGAGCTGGCAGTGAGTACATGGGCTAAGTTGCATGTATGGATGTGGCCCCTTTGCTGGCAGTGCAGTTGTAACAGGTCTGGCTTTTGGTGCTGGGCCTGCAGCTGCCATGGTGACAGTTACTTC
Source organism: Anoura caudifer (assembly GCA_004027475.1). NCBI lineage: Eukaryota > Metazoa > Chordata > Mammalia > Chiroptera > Phyllostomidae > Anoura > Anoura caudifer. Next base: position 286,501 of record PVKU01001546.1, read on the forward strand.
ACCACACAGATTCTGGGATGAGGTTATATCCCTGGAAGGCTTGCCTCAAGATACTTCTCCAGGCTTCAGTGATTCTGTGAGTCAACTTTCAATTCACTTTTCTGCTTTAATTAGCCAGAGTGATTCTGTTTGCAATCATGGCCACCAACCAATAATCTCCACATACACATATACCTATGCAGACACACAGACATTCATATACATTTATGTGTATTTATAAGTATGTGCATTATATTCATTAGTAAAAACAACAGACTTCTTAAGTACAGTGAAAGGTAACCTTTATTGTTTACCTAAGTGATGCTAGGTACTGTGCCTGGGTGGGCGGTACCAATACATTCTCGAACACACGTGGGGTATGACCGTTGGCTATTTTTGTTCCTACCCTCTTCTAGAATTATATGTGACTGAATTTTAGAAACTCTTCAAACACTCTTGAGAATCCTAAGGAAGGAACTGTGCTTCATAACCCTCTGAATGAAGAAAATAATGTTTATGATCATCCCAGCCTGCAACTTTGATAGAATTATCACTTTTATTCAAAAATGAAATTTCCTGGAAACACACCATTCATTCTTATTTATTTTGTAATCTGATCTGCGAAGGACAGTCTGCTCATGTCTCCGCTTTCTGAGAGATCTTCAACAGAGGCCTCACAGCACTGTCTGCTTGGCTGCTGCCTCTGTGCTTCATCCTCATTGTCTTCACTTCATGTCGTCTCTTTAGAGTCCCTTCTTTATGTAAGCTCATTCATGCTCTTAGCCCCTCACATTTCTTTGATTATTTTATGAGGAAGATGTGAGGATCCAAAGGAAACACATTTCTCCCGTCATTAGTATTTATTTACATTGGGACGCTACCCTGAGTGAAGGTTTACCTAATGAACAAGTTGCAGTAGAGTTGTGGTCTTCACAAGCCCTGGCTCTGAAGTCCTCCTGGGGTCCTACTTCAATGGCACTGTTCTCAGGGCTTGTGACTATGGGTGAATTCCTAATGCAAATGGAGTACTTTGAGAGGCACATAGAAGTGCTCCCTAAAAAAGCAGCTGCTGCCATTATTCTGATGATCAGAGTGAGAGAAGCTAAGATCTATTCCAGGCACCTCAGTTGTGCTATGTCCCAAAGTTTTCTTCCATGTTTGTAACACCACCCTCTGCTTAGTTACCCAGAAATCTGAGTGCTGTCCTGGACTTTGACTTTTGCTTCACTCACTATATCCAATTAGCAACAAGTCCTACTGATTCTATATTGCAAATAGCACTTGAGTGCATCAAAATCTCTGCATTCAAATTGCAGCTTTCCTCAAAAGATTCAGCTTCTTACCTATTCCTTCTTCCTTAGATCAGCCTGTTTTCCATGGAGCAGCCATGATGATATATTAATCATGTCTGTTGAAGATGCAAATATGATATAAAACCCTTTATTCATTTTACACTGCCTTTGAAACACAATTCCCTTTCTGTGGCATACAAGCCTAGTATGATTTATTTTTATCTACCTCTCTAGCTACATGCCTCTATTCTATTTTTTTTTATATTTCTAGTATACTAATCTTATTTCCCCCCTCCTGTGTAACGAACTTGGTTATACAGGTTCTGCAGATGCTCTTTTCACCCTCCCCTATCGTTCTACCAAACCCATTTGTCACTACTTCACTACATTTAAGAAGTATTGGTTTAAATTCCCATACCATGTAAAGTCTCACAGAATTTTCTCCCTTTATATTCTACATCACACTTTTATTTCCTTTGTCCAAGCTTGCTTTTTTATGCTTTGACCTCAGTGTGGGCCAAGATAAGTCCACCTTGGTAACTGCTGTGTTGTTAGCACTTTGCATAATACGTTGCGTGCAGAGCGGGTGCTCAGAAAACACTTTTAAATGAATTACAGTTGAAGACAGGCTAAGGGAAAGACTGATCTCCAGCTGAATCCCCTGAGGGTTGATCACTATACATGCCTCCTGTTGGAGGCCCAAGGTACTCTAACTCTTGATGATCTTAAGACTTGAGGTGTCTATCAACTGACCAAATGGAAAGTAGTGGGACCAGAGACCTAATCTGGTGTTCTACAAGATTTAAGAGGAATATAAAAGGGAGTGGGGTCTCTTTAGCTGTTGTTCAGAGTTGAACATAAGTTGACTTTAGTCACAGGGAAGACTTTCACGTTAAGAAATTTTCATGTGCTACCAAGATGAATGGAGGCCATTATAGTGCAGTAGGGATCCCAGAATAGAAATAAAGTATGTTCATCTTTGATGTCCAAGACAAATGTGGTAAATTTATGGGATGGACCTGTCAGAAACTTACTTGCAAGAGGGTTTGAGGATAGTGTTGGGAACATTCTGGAATATAGCTTCCAGGTACTCAGCATTTCTAAATTTATAGTCTGAGCATTTTTTGGTTTGTCACATGATGGCACATTAGTTTTGCAAGTGTTTAAAATAATTGAGGCTCCCACAAAAATGTGTTGCCCTATGTGCTCACCAAAGCTTGATACTGTCAGACATTTAAAATGTGTTAGTTTGATGCAAGTGGTGCATTTTCTCATTTAACATGCATTTGCTTGACACCTAAAATTTTTGAGTTTTCATATGTTTATTGGCCATTTGGGTTTCCTTTTTTTTTTTTTGGAAGTTTTTGTTTTCCTCCTATGTCACCTCCACCATTTTCCTACAGTTTTATTCTTTTGTTGAATTGATTTATAAAGGTTCTTTTTTGGTTATATAATGTTTAAATTGAGCATATGACATTTTTATGGTATCTTTTGAAGAGGATGAATTCTTATTTTAATATAGTTGAATTTGTGCAATATTTTATAGGTTTCTCAGGGGTTTTTCTTCATATCTTGCTGAAATAAAACCATCCCCATCTCAAGGTTATAGGAAATTCTCTATACTTTTTATACAATGTTAACCTTTTATATTTGGTTATACTATTCCACCTGGAATATAATTTTACATGTAGTGTGAGGTATGGAGCTAATCTTTTGTTTGCCTTAGGAATATTGGATTATAATGGCATTACTTACTAAATAGTTATCCTTTCCCAGTTTCTGAAATGCCATCTCTATATATGATTTCCACACACACGTAAGTCTGCTTCAATTTTTTATTCTGTTGTTTTGTGTGAATTTTTTATTCTGTTTTTTTTTGTGTGTGAATTTTTTGTTGTTGTTAATTGTTCTGGTTAGTAGTAGTAGTAGTTAAAAGTATGGCTGTTTGAAATCCAGAATAGGGAGGATGGATTAGAAAGCACAATCTGCTACTTGTAACCTTGTCAGGTTGCTTAACTTCCTTGTGTCTCAAATTCCTCATTTATAAAGCAAGTATGATCTTATCACTGCCATGAGGTTATTATATGTCTTATGTAAAGTAAGAGCCATATATGTAAATTATATCATCTTAATTATTAATAATTGTTTACATAAAAATACCACATGGTCTTAATTAAAATAGCTTTGTAAATCCAGACATTTTGTCAAGTCACTTTACCTCATTTTTAATCTTACCAGTTTGACTATACATACATAGCCTTTTGGTCTTCCCCACTTATTTAAGGATAATATTAATGAAAAACATTTTTATTTTATTCTGAATTGCATAGCATCTGTTTGTTATCTTAGAAGGGATCACCTGTTACTGAAACTTCCATTCAGGAACTTGGTATCTCCATTTGTTTAGTTATGTTCTTTAAGAAGTTTTATTTTCTATGGAAAGCTAATAAGTATCTTTTGTTAGCTCTATTCTTATGCAGCTCATATTTTTGTTGCTACTAGAAAAATATATTTTAAATGACCTTTGCTTAACTATTTGTTTCTGCATTCAGCCTTATATGACTTAATGTTTCGAGCTATATCTTCTCTCTTTCCTGTGGCATCATAAATGGTTTTCATTCCTATGGAGACTTTCTTTTTCCTGATTTTCTCATATTCAATCTTTTCACTCCATTTTCTCACTGTACCTTCTCTGAGCTTTTATCTTTCCCTTTGGGTTATTATTTTATAGAGTTGGCTGTTTCATTAAGTTTGTTGGAGTCATCTCAATGTCTTAAACATACTCTTTTCCTTAAGTCCTCTTGCCTCTTGTTTTTCCTGTTCCTCTTCTTCTTCTTTTTTTTTTGCATTGTTTCTGTATAGCTTCCTTACCTTTCCTTTAAAATCATTGCTTATCTTTCATTTTCTGTCAAGTCTGTTCTGTGTAACAGGTATTTGTGTGTGGGTGTGTATGGGGAGGGCAGGCGTCAGTGGCTAGGGAAAAAACAGACCTCTACCACCAGGTTGCAGGAATTATTCCCATGGCACAAGGTTGGATGTGAAAGGATATTATTTGAGCATTTTTCTACTCCCAGCTCCCTGAATTTAGCATTTGCACAGCTGCTGATATTGCATTCTCTCACTCCTGCCTCCTGAATCAACAGACTGCTTTCTGTACATGTAGCTTATTTGTGGAATTCCGCACTTCTTCATACAATCTGGTTTTGGGAGGGGGGAAATTCTCACCCTCAGTCCATGCATATTGTTTCTGTTGTTCTAAAAAAAGAATTGCTAGATTTTATTCCTCAGAGGTTTTACCTTCCTACTGAGAGCTAAAAGCTTTCTCTAGATCTGTAGCCTTATCTTTTATTTCTATCCTGTGAGTATTACCTTATTCATACAGCAAATATTTCCGAGTGCAATATGCCAAGTACATTGTTAGTTTCTGGACAACCTTTGATAGCATGAACATTTATGGAATATTACCTCAAAACACTTTTATTCTTGTGAAGAGAGAGGCTCACAAAAATGACAATATAATATTAATTGTGATATGGAATAATGCACAAATTACTTGACAAAAATAATGCCCACATCTGCCTAACCTGAAGAAAGGCTTGAGTTGATTTATAAAACAGGAGATAGCTCCGCTGCACGGAAGGTCCTCAGCTGTGTGGAGGAGCAGCAGTGACGATGGTAGGCATGATTCTTGTCCTGATGAAGTTCATAACCCAGCTGGCTGAGAACAGTGACTTTTAAAATGATAGATTAAGGGTGAATAAGGTTTTCCACAAAAGTGAAAGATAATGTTCTAAGCAGTGGAAAGAATGTGCAAAAGAAAAGAAACAAGAAATTATGACAAGTTTATGAAACTGTGGGAAGGGTAATAGTGAATTATAAAAACCAAGCAATCCTTGCAACAGAAGTAGCTAGTCAGGTGAGATAGAGCCATAGAAGAAAGCATATTGTGTGTTATCACAGTAGTTTTTTTTAAGATTTTATTTATTTTATCTTTAGAGGGGAAGGGTAGGAGAGAGGGAGAGAAATATCAATGTGTGGTTGCCTCTCATGCGTCCCCTGCTGGGAGCTAGCCTGCAACCAGGCATGTGCCCTGACTGGGAATCGAACCATTATTCTTTGGTTGCAGGCCTGCGCTCAATCCACTGAGCTATACCAGCCAGGG
>PVKU01001547.1:0-291091 GCA_004027475.1 Anoura caudifer
GGCGTCAGTGCTTTGTGAAGCACTGTAACATCACACCTAAACTCTGTGTGTGTATGTGTGTGTTATTTTTGGCAAATATGCTTAAGATTTCTACAGAAAGGTTTATAGTTTGTATTTTCTCTCAAGCTATTACTCAATTCTATGCAAGAAATACCATATATGAGCAATAGTGCTTTCACTGTGTTAGAGGAACATCGTGTATTTATCAAAAGCATTTTCTTCTCTCAGCAGTGTTGTGCTTCTAGCATTAACTTTGTGACTTTTAATGAATTCATGAAAAGAATTCACAGTGCATTGTAGAACCAAGGGGATAATTTTAAGCATGACTTATTTATAACTTAATGTTCCAGAAAATAATTCTTTCTGCAATAGAAATATAGAATGCTACTGTTAAATAAAACAAATGTTTTTTGCTGAGTTGCTATGGCTTTAAACATTTCAGTTTACTTTCAAGAAAAATAATTTGAGATAATTATAGTTTCATGTGCATTTTAAGAAATAATAGAGAGATCCCATATACCCTGAAAGTAGTTTTTTTCCCCAAAGGTAACATTTCATATAAGTATAGTACAATATAAAAACCAGGAAGTTGACATTGATATATATCTTCAATCTTATATGTTGCAAGTTTTATATGCACTCATTTGTGTGTATGTGCATGTGCACATGTTTAGTCCTATGCAAATCTATCCTGTTTAGGCTCACATGAGTATTGACAGTTATGATTAAACAATTTCATAACTATAATCCCTCTTGCTACTCTTTTACAACCATAGATTCCTCCCTTCTTTCCACATCTCCCTAACCACTGACAATCATTAATCTGTCTTCTACCTCTAGATTTTTGCTATTTCAAAACCACTCTATAAATAGAATCTTACATTATATAATTTTCTGAGACTGACTTTTTTCATTAATATATTTTTCTTGAGATCCATCCAAATTGTTACATGTATAAATTCATGCTCCTTTTTATTGCTGAATAGTATTCCATGGTATGTATATACTATAATTAATTAATTCATCTTATTTATTTATTTTTAAGATTTTATTTATTTACTTTTAGAGAGAATGGATGGGAGGGAGAGAGGGAGAGAAATATTGATGTAAGAGAGAAACATCGATCAGCTGCCTCTCCCACATGCCCTGACTTGGGGACTGAACCTACAACCCAGGCATATGCCCTGGCCAGGAATCAAACCAGCACCAGCAAAGTTTACATTCTGTGATACAATGCCCTATCAACTGAGATACACTGGTCAGGGCTATTATAATTTACTTAATGATTCATCTTTTGAGGGGCATTGGGTTGGTTTTTGATTGGGGTTTATTATGAATAAAACTGTTATAAACATTTGTGTATAGGATTTTATGTGAAACTTATTTCTTTGGGATAAATGGAGTGTTAGGTAGGAGTCACTCAAGAAATCAGATGGATGCAGCGAGTTAAGGAGAACAGGGTTTATTAGTGGGGGATTGTGGGGGGGCTCTGCCCACAGGGCCCCCTGGCCACCATGGATGAGAATAAGTCTACCAAGACATGATCTACTTGGGGAGGAAAGGTGGCCAATCTCTCAAAGGAGAAGGACCAAGAGCCTTTTCCTCAATGGGCTTTTATTGGGTCATTTTGCATAGGAATACAGGCTCATTAATCATTGTCAGGCACTAAGGATCAAACAATAGATAACATACAAAGAATTCTGAGGGCCTGTTTTGAGTCAGGGTCAGATAGCTAAAGAGCTATAATACTTTGAGGAACTAACTCACTTCTTGGTTGGACTCTTATTTAATTGAGAGCTTTCTAAACAAAGCAGGTTTCTCACAATATTACCTATTCTTTCTTAGGCCTGATTGCCCTAGGGAACACGCCCTCTCCAGCACAGGGATACACCCACCACCAGCATTGTTTCAGGCTTAAGGCATTGTCTCAGGCTTAAGTCAGTCAGGGTAAGCAAGGCAGCCAAGAGATTAGAAGACAGAATGAGGACTCAGGCTATGTCATATCTGAGGATCTATCATCCCATTTTGTTGTAGCACCCCAAGTCCTTCTTTGGAGCCTCTAGGTGATTGTGCCTGTCTTAGGTCATTCCCCCCTTGGGGAATCTTACCCATCATTGGCTAACCAATCAAGCATTGGGGGCCAGTTATGGATGAAGTGAAAGGAGCAGAAGCAGCACCCCTGCCAGGGAGATAAGTCTTGTATCCTTAGTGTCTTATGGTCCGAAGGTCACTTACTCAGCCTTAGCCATGGCAGGGTTACAGCTCCTGAAACCAGGTAGGGTGGTTCCCAACAGGGGATAAGAGGGAAAGTGAAGCCAACCAAAAGAGGTTGGGACTCCTGGGGGAAAGTGGAGCCAACCAATGAGTTGGGACATGCTTGTTTGTTCTTAGATCAGGGTTTTTAAATGCAAAAACCTGAAGTTGGTGTATCAGAGTCTGATTGGTTAAAGTTGGTTGCTGGGTGAAAGCTGCATCCTGTTATGTGGGATAGGGTGACCCCAGACCCTAATCTTCCTGAGTAGGGTATGCAAGCAGCTTCCCATGGTGCCATTTTCTTGACTCATGATTTTCATTCATCCTAGGCCTGCCTAGATCTAACATGGAGTTTGTTTGTTTCTTTTTTTGTCAGTAGTGCAGTTATAGTTTGGTCATATGGTAAGAGCATGTTTAGTATTGTTCTCACCATATGAACAACATAAAACAAATTAATTCCAAATAACACAATAATTTTTATGAAAATAATAAGGGATATAATCATATATTGTTTTCTTCTGATTTATTAACATGGTGAAAAATATTATCAAATAACTTTTAATTTTAATCCATTTTTCTATTAATCCTTTATAATTGAATATTTAAGCAATGGCTTTTTCAATGGTGTTGAAAAAATGTAATTAAAAGATAAAATCTCTTCCCAACTTAGAAAACCATCCCACAAAGCTAGAAGAGAAAAAAATAACATTTTCTTGAATAAGCCTTAAATCAGAAGGTAATGGCAGTCATAGGTAATCTGCTAAAGATATTGCAGACAACAAGAAATCTCATCTTTTCATATACCCAAGCAAATACAGTCCATTACATATAAGTTCCTAGAATGAACAATAACTAGCTTTAAATAAAAGGATTTTGTAACACCATTTATCACTCATAGTCACCAAATTCACCTGGTAATTGGAGGTAACCATCCATGTAAACTAATTGACTTTATCCAAAGGAAAGATCAACTTCTATCTCTAAGATAGAAGGTAGTTTTGCAACAACACACCTGAGAAACTTACACTCTTATTCTCCTATGGGTGGGTAGGGCACAGGAAACAAAACCAAAACAAAACAAACAAAAAAACCCAACAACACTGGGGTGTATGGATACTACCTTCCTTAATGATTACATTGCATATAAGTGGTTCTCAGGTTCTTGGGATTGGCAGTCCTGAGCTGTAAAGCTGGTAAGATGTTTATTTGGCCTTCAGAAGATTTACATACTGTTCAAAGGAAAAATAAAGACTTTACAATTACAAGTATTCTAAAGTGAATGCTCTAGGAAAAGGGAGGGGTGGGGAGTCTCGTGTTATTTTCAAGAGGGAAATTTAAACCTCTTATTTTTAATTCATGTTTACCCTTGTATGGCACAATTTAGCTATATTTCATAGGCTCTATATTCACTCATTTTAGTATAATTGCTTTCTATATTCTCTGATATTTCAATTTTTATTTCTTTTATCCCATGTTACTTCATAAATATTTTAACTTTTAATTAACATTGTAACCTATTCAAGTAACATTTAATCCATTTGTACTAGTTTATATTATAGATAAATCTAGTCATAAAATTATTTTCCTGTATTGAGTGGTTTTCTGTTTATTATATTTTACATTTTTATTTTTATATCTCACATATGACATAGGCTTTCATTTTATTTTCTCATTCTGTTAATTCAGAAGATTTAAAGTATGTAGCAATTTTTTCAAGATTTTTTAAACATTTTTTATTTATCTTTAGTTTTAAATTTAACAACCATGGAGATATCATCCAAAACTTTACTCACTGAGTAATGTTTATTTTTATTTTTGAACATGTGATGCAGTAGTATATGTGCTTCTTTATTCATGCATTAAATAACAAGATTTGGCAGCAGGTCTAGGGGTTTTATTTTTTTATTGTTGTTCACTAACAGTTGTCCCAATGTTCCCCTGTTGCTCTCCCCTCCCCTGCCCCCCCACAATCAATCCCCTCCCCACTGTCCATGCTCATGGGTCCTTTATATGGGTTATTTGACTTGGCCCTTCCCTTTTGCTCCCCCATTATCTCTCTGCCCCCATCCCTCTGGTCACTTGCAGTTGGTTCTTCATTTTCATGTTTTTAGTTCTATTTTGCTCGCAGTTCTATTTGTTTGGTTGGTTAGGTTCCACTTATAGGTGAGATCATATGGTATTTGTTTTTCACCATGTAGCTTAATTCACATAGCATAATGCTCTCCAGTTCGATCCATGCTGTTGCAAAGGTTAGGAGCTCCTCTCTCATGCTTCATAGTATTCCATTGTGTAAATGTACCACAGTTTTTGATTCATTCATTTACTGATTAGCACTTAGGTTGCTTCCAGCACTTGGCTATTGTAAATTGTGCTGCTATGAACATTGGGGTGCATAGGTTCTTTTGGATTGGTGTTTCAGGGTTCTTAGGGTATAATCCTAGTAGTGGAATCACTTGATTAAAAGGCAGTTCCATTTTTAGTTTTCTGAGGAAATTCTATACTGTTTTTTCCCACAGTGGCTATACCAGTCTGCATTCCCACCAACAATATACTAGGGTTCCCTTTTCTCTACAACCTCTCTAGCACTTGTTGTTTGTTGATTTGTTTATGATAGCTATTCTGACTAGTGTGAGGTGGTATCTCACTGTGATTTTAGTATGCATTTTTGTGTTTATTTTTTTAATTTTTATTTTTAAAAATAAAAACTGATGAACTGAATTCTTGTATGTTGAGAAACTTTGGTTCCTTTATAAAATGATTAAAACAATTGAGCATTACTAAAAAAAAGTAATTAGTCTAGAGAGTCTCTCGCAGTGTTAGGCATTTAATGTTATGATGAAGACTGAAGTGACCATTTTACCACACTTCTATACCACTTGTTTTTCCTGAATAGTAAATTAATATTAAAATGAAGATAATTTCTAGGCAACTTTGTTCAATCTTGTGCATAAATGCTCTATCATCCAATCTAAACTAATGTTCATGTGTTCATTGCTCTCCAGTGATTTTAACTTCTTTCTTCTTTAAGTTAGAAACACGTTCAAGATTTTATTTTTTAAAAGATTTTATTTATTTATTTTTAGAGAGATAGTAAGGTAGGGAGAAAAAGAGAGAGAGAGAAACATTGATGTGTGAGAGAAACATCAACTGGTTGCCTCTAACACATGCTCCATCTGGGACCTGGCCCAGCAACCTAGGCATGTGCCCTGAGGGGAAATGAACTTTTGGTTTGTGGGACAATGCCCAACTTACTAAGCCACATCAGTCAGGGACACCTTCAAGTTTTCAAACCAGTCTTTTCAACACAACTGTGTGTGTGTGTGTGTGTGTATGTGTGTCCATCAATACTCTTTCAAAATGCAATTTCTTTCCCACTTAATTAGACTTTCATTGCACTACTTCATTAAAACTATACTTGGTAAGGTCATCAATAACCTTTAAAATTCTGAATTGAATTATTTTATGTTACTGAGCATGCATATCCTTCCTCCTAAAACACTCCCTTGACATGAATTGAAACAGTTTCTCCTGCATTTTTATTTCTTCCCACTTACTGACCTTCCTTTCTTCAATCACTCTTTTCATGTTTTTTTTTTTCTTCCAAAGTTTCTTTTCAGGCTGCAGGTGTTGTCATAATCATCCTCTTCCATGATAACATTTGTGGGATATAGTAATAAAATTACTTAAGTAAAATTATTCATAGAAGAGATTTTAAGCTGTTACAATATTCATGAAAGATATGAGCTGAGGTTGCAAAAGATAATGCATAAATATAATGATATGAAATATAATAAAAAGAAATAGTTATTCATTAATATGAGAATAGATAAAAATAGTATGTGCATATGGAAGAAAAATGTAATGTTTTTAATGAATTATTAATTGTAGACATTGGTATATCTTGAATATATATGACTAAATACAAAAAGCTGGTTATTCAGATACTGCAATATGTTAAATGTGTGTACATTAAAACAAATATTATTACATATTTAATATAAAATAAATAGATGGTAGACAAATACCAAATTCATGATGGTGGTTGATACTAATGAGGACTGGAATGATTGTAAGTTACAAAAAGGAAACTTCAGTGTTGTCAATTATGTATTATTTCTTTAAGTTAAAAAATATTTTCAGAAAAATGATAAAATACTAACATAAAATTATGGTGCTTCACAGGTGAGTGTTATATCAGTCATTGTATTCTAATAGTTTAAAATTTCTTTCATTTATCAATTGATTGAGTGATTGATTGATTGATTTAATCTTTATTATGCTTTTTTCTATTACCATTTAGTCTCCTTACACTCCCCTCCGCCCCCCATAATCACCACACTGTGGTCCATGTGCATAAGTCATTTTTCCTTTTTGCTCAATCCCTTCAACCCCTAACCTCTTTTCATCAGCTGTAATAGTGGATAATTGTAACAATACAAACTGGACATTTCTGGTTGTGAAGGGCAGCAAAAAACATGAGTAGGGATTGAAGTGGGACATCAAGTTAGGATACAACACTTTTTACAATGGGATTGTTCCCTGCATGTAGTATGACTGCTAGAAACATGCAGAAGTAAAGAAGAGAATGATGAGTAAGGTAGAAAGCAATAACACAAATCTCAAATGACCCAAACAGTGAAGCAACTGAGAGGGCAAGGGGAAGTGATGATACAGTATGTTAAGAACACAGTAAATAAACATAGGCCCAACTGTAGAAGAAAAGTCAACTAGGACAAAGTGACCCAGAAGAGGGACCAGGAACTGGGAAAGAGTTTTGTTTAGGTTACTTAGAAACTGCAAAACTGTCGGGCTTCAGTTAGGTAGTCATAACTTCTGTTTTGGCTTCTGTACACCCAGCTTCCAATAAGGACACCTCAAGGCTAGAGTTATTTTCGCATCAGCTTCTGTACCTCCTGCTTTTGCCATGTAGGATATGGCATCCAGAGAGCAATAAAAGCCCTGCCCAGCCAAGTTTCAGGGCCCAGAATTTGGAGACTGCCTCCTCTGGGTCCACGCGTGTAATAAAGCCTCACTCCATCACCCCAATCGTGCCAGAGTCATTATTTTCTGAATTATTTTCCATAACACAATGAATGAGTAAATGATCCATTAAATACTCTTCAGCAATTCCACTGGTCATCTCTTATTTAACTACCTTTTCAGCTGTTCAAAACAATTCAAAACTTGGACCACTTTCCTCATGCTCACAAGTATATTACATTCTCTTTCTTTTAAATAGAGACATGAGATCCAAGATGGCAGAAGAGTGAATGGAAGTTACACTAACCTCCTCCCCCCCAGGACCAATCTGGAATTACAACTAAATAGTGGAGAAATCATCCAGAACTGGCAACTGAACAATAGCCAGAAAGAAGCCTTATAACCACAGAGAGACAGAAGAATCAGCTTCAGCACAACATGACCTGTAGGGAGTGTGATAGAGACATGAGAGAGTTGGCTGGGCACCAACAGACAGCAGCTGAAGCATCTGAGGCCTATTTTAGTGGCCATTTGGATCCCCCTGAGAAGTGTGAGGTTTAATTCCTAAGCTAGGATCCCCAGCCTACAGCATCAGATCCCAAAAAGTACACAGATAACATCCAGTTGTGAAAAATGGCAGGGTTGCTCTCTGGCAGAGATCAATGGATGGAGACTCAAAGAGCCATTTAAAGGAACAACACACAAATTTTCATTTGCAGCCACTTACCCTGGGTTATAGCAAGGGTGGGAGTGCAGAATGGACTAGAGATATTTGAGGAGAGACTGGGGACAAAGGCTTTCAGAAGAGAACTGAGAGAGTAGCAGCTGGGATCCCAGTGCTGAGTCATCCATCATAACACAGCAACCATCATTCTTAGGGAGCCCACTCCCCTCCAAGCAGCAGCACTTTGAGGGATTAGCAGCACCCTGAAACAATAGCCCTGACCACAGGAAAGATTAAACCCTGCCCAGTGGTACTTAATTCTGATTGCTCAGTGTAGAGTGACTAGATTAACAAGTGAAGGAGATAGCCACTGACAGTAGATCCCTGGAAGTCTCCAACCAGCTGCCTAAGATCAGACTGGGCCACTATCTGACATCATCAGAGTCTAATCCAGAAATCAAATACAGTGGTAAATACTAGATGCTACCGAGACAAAATCCACTGCAGTCTTCTCCATGATTTGTGATATTTTCTTTGCTGCATAGCTTTTTAACATTCATTTTGTCCTTCAAGTTTATGCATATTAAGTCACAAGATTTTATACAATAGTTTACTTCAATTCACCTACTTTTCCCTTCCTTTCTCTTACCTTATTTTACCTTCTTCATTCCTCTTATTTTCATTTTAAATTTTGTTTTCTCTCTTGCTACGACTTGTTTCCATTCTGGACTCTTACTATTCCTCCCACATTGAGCAACTCAAAACAAATTTTCTTGTCAATGGTCATCTCATATTCTTTTTCCCACTCTTAAAATACCCATGTTCTAGAATAGAGAGCCCAGAAATAAATCCAACTCTATGGTCCATTAATATTTGACAAGGGGGGCAGGAGCATAAAGTGGAGTAAAAAATAGCCTCTTCAACAAATAGCATTGGGAGATCTGGACAGCTACATTCAAACAAAATGAAACTCAACTACCAACTTACACCACACACAAAAATAAGTTCAATGTGGATAAAAAACTTAAATATAAGCCATGACACCATAAACATCCTAGTGGAGAACATAGGCAGGCAAATCTCAGACATTCCGTGCAGCAATATATTCACCAATATGTCCCCTAGAGCAAGGGACATAAAGGAAATAATAAACAAATGGGATCTCATCAAATAAAAAGCATCTGCATGGCTAAAGAGAACAGCATTAAAATGAGTAGAGAACCAACTATATGGGAAAACACATTTGCCAATGATACCTTGGACAAGGGTCTGATCTCCAAAATATGTAAAGCATTCACACGACTCCACACCAGGAAGACAAACTACACAATTAAAAAATGGTCAAAGGACTTAGACGGACACTTTTCTGAGGAGGCCATATTGTGGGCCCAGAGACCTATGAGAGGATGCTCAGCATCACTAGCCATCAGAGAGATTCAAATTAAAACCACAGTGAGATACCACTTAACATCGGTGAGAATGGCCATCATAAACAAATCAACAAACAACAAGTATTGAAGAGGTTATGGAGAAAAGGGAAAAAGGGAATCCTAGTATACTGTTGGTGGGAATACAGATTGGTGCAGCCACTGTGGAAAACAGTACAGAATTTCCTCAGAAAACTAACAATGGAACTGCCTTTTGGCCCAGTAATACAAATATTGTCATGTTTGTGAAAATGAAATTGGTAAGATGATAGGGTGCATTGTAGTTGTAGTGTTTATTTAAATCCTTTTTTAAAGGTGGTATTTCAACAGTTGTGAATGAAATGTAGGAGGGGGTCCATTTAGTTGGAAAAATCACTTGAGTTATTTCTTCTGAAATGTATGAGGGCATTTCAGTCTTCACATGTCATTCACAAATGAAAGTAGGAGGTTATTGGATCTCAGTTCTTTTTTTGTTACAATTTTAATGCATTATTCCTCAGCCTTTTCTAGCTTGCTGTGTTTTAGGAAGTAGAGCATTCTAATTCCAAGCTTATTTTCATGACTTTTTATTACCTCTTTGTTACCTCTTTTATCTTTCACAAACACCAAGCTTGCTTTTCTAACCTTTAAATGTAAATACTTTGTTAAGGTTGTGTAGAATAGACATTTTTTCTCTTCTATTCAAGTTGCCCAATGGGTTAAGTCACTTTAGTCTTCAGTTTCTCTTTAGTTCAGGGAAATATTCTAGTAAAATTGATTTGATTATCTCTTTTCTATTTGTTTTCATATGTGAAAGGAAGATGTCTCCTGATCGACAATAAAGTTACCCCTGATCAAGTTCTGAATTTCTTCTGAGATCCTCAGGAGGGTATTTTATTTTCAGTTATCTATTTTCTTCTTTTTTAGCTTATCTATGTGTACTTTGTATTCATCATGTACACATGCTTATGATTTGCACCATCATAAATGACCCTTTAATGTACTTTATTATTTGCATACAAAAGTCATCTCCCTCATATTTCCCAATCCCATTCAGTGTGCCTCAGTTTGATTTCTAAAGTAGCTTTCTCTGTTTTCTCAATATTTTAAGAGTTTTTCTTGAAACTCCTCTATTACTTCTTGTAAAGCCACATTTTTTTTGTTTTATTCCTCCAGAAATCAATGCAAATTTCCTTTGCAGTTCCCTTTCCTTCCCTTCATGCAACTGATCTCCAAAATATAAAAAGAATTCACACAACTCCCAGAGTATTGGCTTTCCCAGCGTATTATTTTTATTTTTTTCTTCTCTACAATTCAAACTTTTCTTGGGCGAGTGTATTTAATGCCATAGTTTTAAGTATAAAATGACTTCCAACTTAATGGCTCATTAAGAGTGAATTAGTTGAGCTCCAACAGCCTCTTAAAATATCTTTGTGTGCAACTGAAAATAACAGTTGAAATGACATTTACAATATTTTCATTGAAATCTGCTCACGTCTTTCATTCTAAATATTGAAGACTGATACTCATCTGCAACTAATTTTCTGAACAATCACCTGGCTCCATTCTAGATATCCCTGTTTTAATAGCCTCAAATCTAAACAACATCATATTATGCTGATTTCTACTTACTTAATAATGTTTAACACCTTCCACTCTTTCAAATCATATCTCTAATGCCTTAGCTCATGTGGAATAAAGTAACGTGGTAAAGTGAGCCTTTCAGTTTCTACTGTTCCTCTTTTCCAATCCACACTACACACTGACTCCAGGATAATATTTGTACAACACAAAACTGATCATGTCAATTTCTTACACCTTGCTCAATTGTCACTATTTTCTTCAGGTTAAAAAATCTGAATTATTTAGTATACCATACAAGTCCCTGTCAATTATGTTTACTGCCAATCTCTTCCAGTCCCATCTCTTTCCACCTCACCTCTCAAAAGTCATTTCTCTTCATATTAAACATCCAGGATGTGCCATGTTTACTCTTGTTTCCATGTCATTAAACATGGTGTTACATCTACCTGGAATTATTTATCTTTTTTTTTTTTTTACCTGGGTATCTCCCATTCATCCTTTATAATGGAGTGTGAAAACACCTTATCCAGGAAGAATTCCCTGATATCTCTTACCTTCTTACCTTCATTTCCCACACTATTTTTTGGCTATCAATAACTGTCTTATATTTCCATGGTACCTTTAGGGTATTCATTATCAGAACATTTGTTGCATGATATTTTTTTTTTATTGTTTTCTGTTAATGTTTCTGTTTCTCATTAGACACTGAACTGTGTAATGTTAGAAATATATCTTTTTTAAACAGTTTAGTTTGAGATAATTTTAGGTTTATATAAGTGCTACAAAACTTATTCCCCAGCTTACCTTCATATTAACATCTTACATAATATAGCATATTTATCAAAACAAAGGAATTAACATTAGTATAATTCTATTAATTAAATTTAAGGCTTTTTTCAAATTCCTTCAGTTCCACTAATGGTTTTCAGTTTGCATCTCTCAACTGCAAACTCCCTCTAGCCTCCTGGATAGTCACCAGATGATAGTGTCCTCTGTCTCCTTAGCTATTCTTTCACCCACACTCAGTCTTTCAAATGTGTTTACATCACCTTTCTACTGTTAATCTCTTCCTGTTATATTTGCCCTTCCTGATTTATACAGTTTTATTCCTATATAATATCTTATTTGTATTTCTATAAAGAAGGTAAATTGCCACATAAGATCAATCTATCATGCATAGCTAGTGGTGAAATTATGTAGAGTATTATAGAATAAAAATGAGTTTGGCTTGGTAACAAGGTATGCAAAATGGGATAGAGCTAATTTGCTGCATTGGGTAAATTACTGAAGCAACATAGATCTAATAGTGCCTAGGAACTCCATGCCCATATGCATCCGAGGACATGGGATTACATAACTAAATCTGTTATTTACTTTCACATGTAACAGTGAATGAAAATAGAGAAAGCCATTCTGAATCTGACCCTTGTTTGGTGTTTTTTTTTTTTCCCTCCAAACAGTATGTAAATCAGAAAATAACAGGTAATAGAGAAAAAGCAAATGACCTACTCCACAAGGAAATCAAATTAAAATCATTTAGTGTAAGAATGGCAAACTTTTTCTATAAAAGCTCAGACAGTAAATATTTTAGGCTTTGCAGGCTATTTGGTATCTGTTACAACTATTCTACTTTGTCCAGTAGTAGAAAACAGCTAGACAATACCTAAGCAGATGGGCATTATCATGTTGTAATAAAACTTTGTTTACAAACCAGGCAGAAGGCTAGATGTAGCCCAGGGGTGGTAGTTCGCCAATTTTTAATATAGCAAACAAAGAAGGTACATGGAAGAGGAAATCATTTCAAAAGTGCACTGTAATTTCAGGACGATATGCTGGATGCTAGAAGCACTTAAAGTACAAGTGCTCTATCAATTCACTATTTGCTATTCCCTATCATAAAAACAAAAACAAGCCAGTTAACTATAAGTCCCAGGTTCAGGAATAATGTAAAGGACATTAAGGATTTTGAAAAGCCATGAGAAATAAATTTGGTAGAATGATCTTGCTCTCTCAAGCAATTACTTATTTTGGTCCATTTGTCAATGACTGAAATTTGTCCCTATTCTCTTCCCATTTCTTTTTTTAAAATATATTTTATTGATTACAGTTGTCCCATTTTCCCCCCTTCATTACCCTCCACCCTGCACACCCCTCCCACCCACATTCCCCCCTTTAGTTCATGTCCATGTGTCATCAGTTCTTTAGTTTCTACATTTCCCACACTATTCTTGCCCTCCCCCTGTCTATTTTCTACCTACCAACTGTGATACTTATTCTCTGTACCTTATCCCCCTCTCTCCTCCTCCCTCTCCCCTGTTGCTAACCCTCCATGTGATCTCCATTTCTGTGTTTCTGCTCTTATTCTAGTGGTTTGCTTACTTTGCTTTTGTTTTAGGTGTGGTTGTTAATACCTGAGAGTTTGCTGTCTTTTTACTGTTCATATTTTTTATCTTCTTTTTCTTAGATAAGTGCCTTTAACATTTCATATAATAAGGGCTTGGTGTTGATGAACTCCTTTAACTTGACCTTATCTGAGAAGCACTTTATCTTTCCTTCCATTCTAAATTACAGCTTTGCTGGATATAGCAATCTTGAATGTAGGTCCTTGCCTTTCATGACTTGGAATACCTCTTTCCAGCCCCTTCTTGCCTGTAAGGTCTCTTTTAAGAAATCAGCTGACAGTCTGATGGGAACTCCTTTGTAGGTGACTGTGCCCTTACCCCTTGCTGCTTCTAGAATTCTCTCCTTCATTTTAATCTTGGCTAATGAAATTATGATGTGCCTTGGTGTGTTCCTCCTCAGATCAAACTTCTTTGGGACTCTCTGAGCTTCCTGGATTTCCTGGTAGTGTATTTCCTTTGCCATATTGGGGAAGTTCTCCTTTATTATTTGTTCAGATAAGTTTTCCACTTGTTGCTCTTCCTCTTCCCTCTGGTACCCCTATAATTTGGATGTTGGGATCTTTAAAGATGTCCTGGAGGTTCCTAAGCCTCTCCTCATTTTTTCCAATTCTTGTTTCTTCCTTCTTTTCTGTTTGGTTGTTTGCTTCTTCCTTCTGGTCCACTCCATTGATTTGAGTCCCAGTTTTTCTCCCATGTATATTGGTTCCCTGTGCAATTTTATTCATTTCACTTATTGTAGCCTTCATTTTTTCATCTAATTTGTGAGCAAAATCAACCAATTCTGTGAGCATCCTGATCACCAGGGCTTTGAACTGTGCATCTGATAGGTTGGCTATCTCTTCATCACTTAGATGAATTGGCTCTGGGGCTTTGATTTGTTCTCTGGTTTGAGCCATTTTTATTCCTTTTTTTTGTCAAGTCGAGGCTGTTATATAGTGAGGGGTGGAGGCTTAGTTGTTCCCCAGGGCAAGGCAGTCCAGTTGCTGGGTAGTGACACTGTGTGTGGGGGCAGGGTCCAAGAGGGAACAATGGCGTTTGCTCTGCTCTCTCTCAGATTCCAGTTCCTTCTGCTGTTTTCCCTTTGCCTGGATTATCTGCATGGGAATGTGGGACCACCTGTCAGCCAGCCACTTTTCGAGGCCTCACTGGGTCTGCACAATTGCCACCCTGTGCCTGGGGTCTGCTAGCAGCTTCCTGTGCACCTGGGATCTGCCAGCCCCTGCTGCCTGCATGCCCAGGTCCATCAACCTCCACTTTTTCCTGCTGTGACTCCACCCCTCTCACTGGTCTGGATGAGTGGTTGTTGGACTTCAGTACAGTTCAATTTTCTATGAGTTCTGGTTGTTTTCTTGTTTGTAAATCTTTGTTGTCCTTAATTTTAGTTGTGAAAGGAGGCACAGTGTGTCCTCCTACGCCTGCATCTTGGCCGGAAGTCTGCAACTTACTTTGGAAAGTAAGGAAATGCTTATAAACAAGAAGTGTCATCTTGAAAACCTACATTTATTGGCTCAATGTGGGACAATTTTAGCATGAAAATGAATTATGATAATAATAGATTTTAACACAATGAATTAAAATGGAGCCTTAATCGACATGGTTAATTTTTAGAACATAAACCATGAAGTAAGAAGGGAAAACTATTGGAAAGTGGGTAACTAATTAATGTAGGAGGAATGGCAGATGGATACTGGAGCCATTGGCTGAATTGTACTGGGAGAATGGGCTAGTCTCAGAATATTACCCCAAAGATTACATGTTAGGTATACTGAGAAAGAGACTTTTACAATGGAGAAATTTGGTGGATACTACCTTAACCAAGTGATTAAACTTAACCATCACTAATAATGGGATAAAATTAACATGTAACATTTTGACCAACATTTACAAAAATTCTATCAAATCACAAGGAAGCAATTAAACAGATCTAATTTGAGACTCATTTTGTAAAATAACCTGCCTGGATTCTTAAAAATATATGAATGTTGCCCCTGCTGGTGTGGCTCAGTGGCTTGAACATCAGCCTGTGAACTGAAAGGCTGCCAGTTCAATTCCCAGGCAGGGCACATGCCTGGGTTGCAGAACAAGTCCCCAACTGGCGTGCTGCTTCTCTCCCTCTCTTTTTCCCTCCCTTCCCCCTCTCTGAAAATGAATAAAAAATACATTGATGTAGTGATAGACAGATGAGAAAGACCTAGAACAGAGGACAAAGGGGTTAAGAAGTACAAAACAGCAGTTACAAATTAGTCATGGGGATATAAAGTACAACACAGGGAATATAGTCAATAATATTGTACTAACTATGTATGGTGCCAAGTGGGTACTCGAATAATTGGAGGGTTAATTTATAAATTATATGCATATATAAGCACTATTCTATACACCTGAAAATAATATAATATTGACTGTAAACTATAATTGCAAAAGAAGAAAAATAAAAATAAAAATAAACTAAGGGGATGTGACAACTAAATGTAATACATTACTTGAATTCCCATAAAACTTCATGAACATTATTGAGAAAACTGGGACATTTTGAAGAAGGTCTTTGTAATAGATCACAACATGTTAACGATTTAAATTTCCTGGGTACGATCACTGTATTGGGCACAGAAGAATGTTATTGTTCCTAGGAGATGAATGATGAAATATGTAGGGGATGAGTTGTCATAATGAAACAGGGTGCAAAGCAAGGGTCCCCCAAAATAGGAGAAAACTCTCACAGACCTCAATTGGGGGATAGGGAAAATGGATTAAATGGCTTAAGAGACTTCGCATAACAAAAAGGCAAGTTAATTGCTGTGTTACTGCCCTGGGGAAAAAGAGTCTATGTGACCCTGAGAGCATTCAGGGATTCGTGGCATAGCTAAGAGAGGTGAATGCTCTCCCTGAAAGCCCCTGTGTCATGGGAACTCTTGCCCTGACTAAAGATGACAGCTGAGTGAGTGTAAATGATACAGGGAGACTGGCAAGTGTAGCACATTATGGGAAGAGCAGGATTAGAGGTCAAGTAGCAATCTCCAGATCAGGATTTAAACTAAGGGATGGCAGAGAGAGAGAGGCTGGTCCTCCATGGGGTAACAAGAAAGCAACAAGCAGCTGTCCTGGTCTGTAGTGGAAAGGGCAGCCCTGTGAGAGACTCTGCCATGGTGCCGATAGTGAGAGAGGAGCTACATCTGTTCCTCTGATGATTCGGCCATGTGGCCTGGGCTAGTAAGAAAGAGATAGCAAGCAGCAATAAGGAGTAGCCAGGAGGGATTTGACCATAAGGTCTAAGTAAGAAAACAGCAAGCAGCTATGCAGTTTGTAGTAAAGATTCCACCATGTAGCCTGGTATAGTAAGGGAGCAGCAGCCAAGAGGGGAAAAAAGGCATGTTGCTGCTCTAATCATGTCCACTCTGACTCCAAAGCCCTCAAGTGTCACAGGTGGGCACAGGTAACCAGGTTCT
The DNA here is from genome assembly GCA_004027475.1 of Anoura caudifer. NCBI lineage: Eukaryota > Metazoa > Chordata > Mammalia > Chiroptera > Phyllostomidae > Anoura > Anoura caudifer. The sequence continues at coordinate 16,736 of PVKU01001547.1, forward strand.
TGTGATTGGGACAAAGGATTGAACTGAACACACAGAGTTTATAGCAGAGATCATGGGATCAGGCCAATTCCAAGCAGAGATTGACCTCATGGGCTGGAGGGATTCTATTCTTATAGGGCAGATTGCTCCTGGCTAGTTTTGGTGGGCTTTTATTGCACATGTATAAGTAGTTGTATTACTTTAAAGCTACTGTGCATGTTGTCTCCCATCATTTTCCCTAATTGGGCACTGGAGAAGGCGGTCCCACAATGTTATCAAATGGACCCCCCTTCTCCTGGGGTCCCCCTGTACTAGGTTCACTTTTTCCCTTCACCAGAGAATTATAGCTCTCCATGTCAGAGATTGGTGAAAAGGAAAGGAATTATTTATTCAAAAGTTATACAGACTTAAGAGTAATGACTTAATATCTTTATCAAAATCCCAAAATCCCTTAAAACACCCACAAACACACACAGTCCTTCCTTCCCCACTTTGCCTGATCCGGGGTACCATATCCCAGGAAAAGAAATAGAAGTCTATGACTCAGGTAGCCTCTGGTTCTTCCCAGTAATCCATGCTTGGCTGACAGGGCTCTCTTGGTTTCCAGCACCATCTGTTGTGTCACTGGGATCTCCAGTTCTTAATCCAAAACCACATGGCACCTTCTCCTGGCCCACCAGCATGAGTCCTTTCACCCCTCTCCTTTCTGCATCATCTCTCCTGCATTCTTCCAAACTGCTAAGAGAGCTCTGCATCACTGCATCATCTTGCTTTCCAGCTTTCTAAGCCAGGTGGCAAAGGGAGACCCAAAGCCATGTGGTTCTTCTTTTTATGGCCACTGTGCCTAGGTTTAAATCCCAGCACCAATCTTCCTCTGCAGCCCTGTTTCCGACTCCTCCCATAATCAGCTACACTTGCCAGCATTCCCATCTTTTTCTGGCTTTTCTCAGCTGCCATAGTAAGTCTGGGTAGGTATGGCCCCATGGCATGGAGCCAATCATCTCCAAGCTCTTACGCAGGCTCTGTAACCAGGGGGAGTTGCCTCGCAGTTACATCCTGGGTGGATGTTACTCCTATTTCCCAGGTTCAAAGCATGTCCACAGCTATTTAACACATCCATGAAATGAGTCAAAAGTTATACATATGTTAAATGACCATTCTATAGGCCATTTGTAAGACTGTTGTTACACAAAACAGCTCTTATTGGCCCTGTTCCATGTGTCTCATCCCTTAGTTCAGACTTGTGGGGGTGAGGACATCCTATATTTTTAATATTTCTTGGACATCCTGAGTTCTGGATCTCATTACGAATTCTTCTTTGGGGGATGTCCCAAAAATCAGTTGTATTTTTATATGCTAATAACAAAAGAACAGAAAGGGAAATTAAGAAAACAATCCTATCCACAATTGTCTCAAAAAGAATAAAATGCCTAGGAATAAACCTAACTAAGGAAGTAAAAGTCTTGTACTTGGAAAATTATAAGATACTGAAGAAAGAAATTGAAGAAGATACAAATAAGTGAAGAAGATACTTACTGCATTCATGGATAGGAAAAATTAACATTATTAAAATATCTATACTACTCAAAACAATCTATAAATTCAATATAATTCTTATCAAGATTCCAATGATGTATTTCACAGAACTAGAACAAATATTTCAAAAATGTATATGGGGCCACAAGGCCCCACATAGCAGCAGCCATCCTGAGAAAGAAAAACAAATTTGGAGGAATCATGCTTCCTAACATCAAACTATACTACAAGGCCACAGCAATCAAAACAGCCTGGTACCAGTATATACGTATTTTATCCAAAGTTAAATATCACTTCATTTTCTATCCTACTCAACTTAATATAGAAAAGCAGTTTCTAAACAACAAAGAAGTGGGTATAATAGAAATATCTAAAGGAAGTATTCACAAAGACCACATGCTGGCCAAACGTCTGAAAAATATTGCTCTTAGAAAGCAAATAGAAACAATACTTTGATCTGGGAAGAGAAAGGCACGACGAGAGACATAAAAACAGTTAGAGAGGATTCATAGCAGTAAAGAATTAAAGGAATAGACAAAATGTGAAAGTATAGAAATATCTAAGATGAAATTGTCATGTAATCTTAATTTAAAAGTACAATGTAGGGTCATCAGTGAATAGTAAATTGCCAGGGTTTGATGAAAGCATAGAAATGGAGAAAAGCACTATGTTGAGTGGATTTCAGTTTCAGCTAACCTTGTAAATAGTGAGCATTGGAGAAATTACTATATATCATAGATACTCAGTTTTCTTCTCTGTAAAATAAAGACCAGTGATAGCCACACTACAGTCATAGGATTGCTGCAAAGACCTTTTCAGGATCTTGTTAAGCAATATACATCCTTGAATCCTCCCAGAGGGACCTGTTTTAGGCAGCATCAAATTTTGGATCTTCTGGATCAAAAAACTGTTAAGGTGTAAATAGCCAACATACTACTAAGATATGTTTTGTTAAAAAGTTACAGAATCATGAAAAAGCCCCAACCACATTGAGAACTACATAATGTAGTAAGGTCCTCTTTTCGAAAACAAATAAAACACAACTGTGGTTCTGTATTTATTGTATGCTTGTGTATTTCTCCTTGCCACACATTGTTCTGTAATCTATTAGCCTCAAACCTTTCCTGTGATTCTACCTTCCTCATCAACAACAAACACCCAAATAGAGTCAGTGACCAAGTTCTCCTCATTTTACTCACTTATCTCCCAAATCTTTCCTGCCCCAATCCATAAATCTAATACCTAGTTTGCAAAATCACACTCACTTAACTGGACCAGGATGGCAATTCACCTCTTTTCTCCACTTCCAATCTCACACCTCTGATCCATTTTCTATTATTACCGAAACAATGATCTTTCCAGTCATCACAAAAGCTGCTTGAAACATTTAGTAACTTTGAATTTTTCACAGGGCAGAGTTTTCATACTGTGGAGGGTGACCCACTGATGTGTCAGAAAGCCAATTTACTTTTCCAAAACCATTACTTGCAGTGAAATAAGGTAGAATGAAATCAACTAAAAAACAGAGTAGAATATAAAACATTTGAGTATTTTACCTAATAAGATGCGATATTTTTGTTAGAGTACAATAGGTTTATGCTTTTGTAACATAAAAGTATGTTACTATGACTTGTATTAAAAACATTTGAAACACTTTTATAAATCATATAGATTCTTTGTAAACTTGCTTTTACCCAATTTGTACCCCAAACCTGTGAGTTGTAGCCATTTTCTAGTTGAATGAATAAGCCACACTCTTTTGCATCTTGGGTCAATCTCATAATATTCCCTGATGAAATATTTCCTCTTACACCATTCTGTCAATTTGGGAAATTGCTACTAACTTTCAATAGTCAGCTCAAATATCTTCTGCTCTGTGAGTTTTCCTAGATGCTGTCCTCATGACCCCTATTCCTTCCATCTCCCATTGGTTGTTTTGGAATGGTGATGCAGACGATTAGGGTCTTGTAGGTGAAAGATCATTATTTCCCAATAACCTGACACTGGTTAGGCCATAATCGAATTCTCTACACACATTCCTCAAAACTTATCAGTCAGCTTAAAAATTCTGGAGTTTCTTTTATGGGGGAGAGTAGGAGAAGATCTGAAAAATCTTTCATGGAAAATTGCCTAGAATCAATGAGACAATATGCAAAATGTATGAGGGGGGAGAATAATTTTTCTTCTACCCTTCTAATTTCTCTGGCTGGTCTAATATTAAAATTAATATGAGAGAGATTAGCAGGAGAAAATAACCAAATTCATTATATATGTACATAGTGGGGTTGCCTAAGAATATGGAGTCCTAAGGCAATCAGGCAATTGCCAGTCTGGACCAAAAAGCAGTCAGAGACTTCAAAGAGTAAGTAGGAAATCCACAGGTAGGTAAGACAAACTTTTTGTAAACAAATTCTGGCAAGCCCACCAGGAACAATGGGGACTGTGTGGGGGGTGGATTTAACAAACTGATTTTGCTAGATTCTTTCCTGTCTGCCACTTTTAGTTTATTGTGATTCTGAAGTGATAGCTCTCTTCTTTTGAAGAGGATTTTCTACCTAATACCTGCCATGCACTACTTTTAGTTCATAAATTTCAATCTCAGACCATCCTCTGCGGTTACTTTAGGTCTCTAAGTTTTAAGGCTGCCATGCAGTCCTCCCTTGAGCTAGTTAGGTTTTGCATGTAGCCTCTTCTTCCACAAACCTACACCCCAAAAATGAATATTTTGGGGTGGCAAACTGCTTCCCCTTGTATATAAGGGAGGCCAAGACCAATCTGAACCAGTTTGGAAATAAGCATGGAGAGCAATGCTTCTGTGTACAGAACATACAGTAAACTGGCTAGATTTGCATGTGTATAAACGCCGGTAGTAAGTATGTCTCTAAAAATATTTTCTCCAGAAGACATTTATAATATTATTAATTATATCAATGAGGATCTATGCTTAACAATCATTAGTTTATAAGCCATTGATTTTACAAATTAAAGCTAATTATAGTTATATAAAATAGCAAAACTTCTTTTTTTGATTAAGTTAATAATTGATGAAGCTTATAGCTCTCTTTGAAGAGTGTGATTCAGTTTAAAATGTATCTAATTACCCTTGAACTATGAATTTTAGGTGTAGGATGAAGGGAGCAATCCAAAGAAGGCAGTTGTTTACTCAGGCAGATGGCCACCTGGGTGGGTGTTAGGGTAGAAGGGTTGGGGGAGGTGTCCCGCTGCCCTAAGATAACGGTTCCCCGCACGCACGCTCTCTCAGCCAATAGCTAACCACCACTTTTGTGTGATTGTTTGCTCGCCTCTATAAAAGGACCTAGCTGTGAGCGCTAGGCGTGGCTCTCTCTTGTAGCTCCTTGGGGGTACTGTGTCCCCGGGACGCAGGTTGAGAGTTCGCCCCTGCGCAGGTAATCTTTGGCCAATAAAGTAACATCTTAAACCTGGACGTTTCTGGTGACTGATCATTCTCGCTCGCAGTTGGACTGCAACATAGGATTCCTGAAACTAATTTATTTGTGATATCACCCTGTCTATGACTAAAGCATTTTAAATAAATTATACATATTTTTATGTAACCGGAAAGGACACCAGCGTTCAGGTTCTCTGTCACTACCAAATCCAGTGAACAATGACAGCGATTGAGTCTTTATGGGCACTTTATTCAGATGGCTGGTGATCTGAGAAGATGGTGGGTTCATACCCTAATAGACCATCTTGTCTTTTCTTTCCAGGCCAGACGTTTTATAAGGTGGGGGTGGGTGGATAAACAAGGTGCTATGAGGGCTTTGAAATTCAGAAGCTGCAACATTCCTGTTCTGGGCTGTTAGCTGTCCCCAAGGGAGGAGGGTGGTCCTCTGCTCTCCCTGGAACAAAGGTTCAGATGTCCAGGTGGTAATCTTCTATCAGTGCCTGAGGACGCTGGCTGTTTTCTCAGGAGCCAGGATGGGCCATGTCTGTAGTTTCTGAAACAAAAGCTTTAACAAAACATTACTTGCTAGACTTACTACTTTTTACCTTAAGCTAAAATTTGCCAAGTCTTGAGTCCCCTATCAGTTATACCAAAAATAATTATAATGTATGCTATTGGTTGTTGGGATTCAGTTATGACATATATATTTTTTTTTAATTTAGAGCTTCTTCCCCTACAAAGGATTGTCTTTCTTGTTACAGAATCCCAGCCTATGCAATTCTGAAACATGTGTGGGCCTGACTGCCCACCATCAAGACTCCAAAGCCAAAGTTTGGTAACAAGGAAAGAAATTGTTTATTTAAAAGTTATACAGATTTAGAATAATGACAGAATTCTGCTGGTAAGTCCCACTCCCTTTATAATACCCACAAACACACACACACCCCTGCCTCCCGTTTGCCAAATCAGGGCAGTTTCAGAACTATGCCAGACAGAAATACAACCTTTTGGGGGGGGGGGAAAATGAAAACAAAACAGAAGTCTGCAGCTCAACATGTCAGGCATCTCCCATTAATCTGTGCTGGGCTGGACAAGTCCCACAACCCCAGCATCATCAAGCCACATAACCATGTTATCCAGCTGTTAATCCAAAACCGAGTGGCACCTCCCCATGGCGGCCCAGTGGTAGTCCTTCTACACCCTTTCAACTCACACGGCTAAGAGGGAGAATGGCTGGCCAGCCTAGTTTAAACTCTGGCCTGGAGCTTCCAGCACAACCCCACTTCCATCTCTTAAAATGAGTTACACCTACTCTTGCCCCATATCTTCTGCCTTTCTCTGCTGCCGTTGTCAGTCTGGGCAGGCTTGGCCCTGTTGATGAAGAGCAGACCACCTCTAAGCTCACCCACAGGTGCAGCAAGTCCCAGGCTGTATCACCACTTAAAGTCACACCCACCCCCCTGGCAGCACAGCTTTTTAACATAACTATGAAGCTAGCCAAGTTGCCATAGTAATGCAAAGTAACTCTCAATGACTGGCCTCAGCTTCTCCATCCCCCAAGTCAAGGCTGTGGAAGTGTTTTTCTAAACCTCACTCTACACCCTGTTACGTTCTTAGGACACAACATTTTAGGGAAAGCAGTATTCTATTCTCTAACACCTGGGTAAAAATTAAGTAGTCTTATAAAAACTTGAATATGATCTGGTTTTGTAGCCCACCTCACTATTCTTTTAACATTGTTTCTATAAATGATGACTTGTAAATTCACATGTAGCTACTGATAAAGAGCCAGTTTGCTTAAAAGATTCAAGGAACTAACCTCAAAGGAAGCAGACTCCAGCCTTTAGGCATTTCAGTTCCAAATTTGCTCAACTTCAAGGAAAACCAGACTAACCAGACCATTGCTTGACCAGCTCCAAGAAGGTTATGATGCAGGGTGCAGCCAGGAGGGGGGGCCCAAAAATAGGGATTTGGAGTGGGGCCCAGAGCTCAGGGTGTCCAGGGAATATTGGAGGGACATATAAGATGTCCTCATCCCTTCCCCCACAGTATGAGTTGGGGGAAGGGACACATGGAGCAGGGACATGCAGAGCTGCTAATCCATGGCATGGTCATTTAACATATCTATAGCCTTTGGCTGGTGGCTTGGATGTGTTAAATAGCTGTGGCCATGCTCTGAGCCAGGGGGATGGAAAGGACTCCCCCCAAGACGTGACTGGGGGAGGGACCCCAAGTTAAAGCACCTGCGTGGGAGCTTGGAGAAGATTGGCTCCAGAAAATGGGGACACACCTGCCCAGACTCATGATGGCATCCCCAATAACCTTGGAAATATACAGGAATGCTGGCAGGTGTAACTGATTGTAGGAGGAGTTGGAAGAAGAGATTTGGCGTGGGGATTTAAATGGAGACACAGCAGCCATTGAGAGAGAATCCACACGCTTTCATGAGAGTTAGGACCCTCACAGCCCTGTGAGGGGAAAATCACCATGTGGCTTTAGCAGAGAATTGCCACTTGGCTTTGCCCGAGTGGAGACTCTCTTGCAGCTTTGCCAGAGGGAGAGATTCCACGTGGTTTCACCAGAGTGCAGACCCCTGCAGCTTTGGTGAAGAGGGAGAGCCACGTGGCTTTGCCAGAGTGGGGACCGCTTCCCCACAGCTTTGGTAGAAGAAGGACCACTCAGCTTTGGGCTGCTCCCTTTGGCTGCGTGGCCTGGGAACGAGAAAGACTTTGCCTGGAAGAAGGGTGAAAGAGCTCTTGCCAGTAGGCCATGAGAAGGTGCCACATGGCTTTGGATTAATTAGAGATCCTGCCTGGACGACGACACAGCTGAACGGTGTCAAGAGCCTGGATCCCGGATGTGTGCTTCTCTTCCTTGCAATTACAGTACCCTGACTTAGGGCAGAGGGAGATAGGAGGCACTGTGGGTGGCTGTGGGTATCCTAAAGGACTTTGATATTTTAATGAAGATGTTAAGTCACTACTGTGTATAGAATTAAATAAACATTTCCTTTCCTTTTCACAAATCTCTGGCTTTGAGAGACATCTTTCCATAAGGCGGTGGGCAATAACGGACCTTCTGTTGTTCTGTAACAGTTACAGAGCAGACTGTGCTGACTAGCACAAAGCAACCACAGTGAGAGCCCAAGACCTCCTCCCATTTTCTTTGTCCTGCCTTCCTCTTCCCAGCTCATAGAGACTCTTGCTTTAGACACTGAGATGGTCTTTGTGATGAAAGTCCACTACCTTCCCAAGATGCCAGCCTTTCCTTGCATCAGGCTCTGTCTCTTGAGTATTGGCTTTTGAGCGGCAGACAGCCAAACCCTGATTCTCTAAGTTTTATATTATTTTTTTCTTATCACCCTAATAAATGTAATTAAAAAGAAAAAAAATTGCTTATAATTTTTAAATTAGACAAATACTTGGTAAACTATTCTTATCATTACAAATATAGAGTTCCCTTATGTGGAATCTGTAACTGAGCCAGTTCATGAAACATTAAAAGTGACTAAAGAGCTTTCTGGACTTGACCTGGTAATTTTGTTTACAGACAAAAACTGAGCTTTGATTTTGTTTTATTATAGAATTAGTAGTCTTACTAATGACTAGGAAATTGTTTCTGCTACATAGGTGTCACAGATGGGCACAGGCAACAGGTTCTTGGTGATCAGGACAAAGAATTGAACCAAACACCCAGAGTTTTTAGCAGAGAACATGGGAGCAGGCCAAGTCCAAGCAGAGACTGACCTCATAGGATGGAGGGACTCTATTCTTATAGGGCGGATCCTTCCTGGCTAGCTTTTACTGCACATGTACAAGTAGTTGTATTACTTTAAAACTACTGTACATGTGGTCTCCCATGATTTTCCCTGATTGGCTGCCAGGGAAGGGGGTCCCGCAACATTATCGAATGGATCCCCTCTTCTCCTGGGGTCCCCCTTATACTAGGTTCACCTTTCCCTTCACCAGAGAATTATAGCTCTACATGTTAGAGATTGATGAAAAGGAAAGGAATTATTTATTCAAGTTATACAGAGTTAAGGGTAATGACTTAATGTCTTCATCAAAATCCCCAAATCCCTTAAAACACCCACAAACACACACAGTACTTCCTTCCCCTCTTTGCCCAGTCCAAGGTACCATATCTCAGGGAAAGAAATAGAAGTCCATGGCTCAAGCAGTCCCCGGTTCTTCCCAGTAATCTGTGCTGAGCTGGTAGGCCTCCCTCAGTTCCCAGCACCATCAGCTGTGTCACTGGGATCTCCAATTAATCCAAAGTTATGTGGCACCTTCTCATGGCCTATTGGTAAAAGTTCTTTCTCTTTTTTCTTCCAGGCAAATTCTCTCCTGCTTCCTAAGCCACATGGCCAAAGGGAGTACCCTAGAGCCACGGAGTCCTCACTCTCGCCAACGCCGCAGGAGTCCCCCCATCAAAGCTGCAGGAGGGGAATGCATAGCCACTCTGCCAAAAACACATAGTTCCCTGCCAAAGCCGAGTGGAGGTTCTCTGCTAAAGCCTGGTGGTGATCTTCCCTGGCTGCGGAGGTCCTGACTCTGACCACAGCCGGAGAGGCTCTCCTCTCAATGGCTGTTGTGTCTGGGTTTAAATCCCCTCACCAATCTTCCCCTGCAGCCCCGTTTCCGACTCCTCCCACAATTAGCTACACTTGCCAACACTCCCATATCCTTGCAGCTTTACCGGGCTGCCATAGTGAGTCTGGGTAGGCATGACCCCATGTCAAGGAGTCAATCATCTCCAAGCTGATATGCAGGAGCTGCAACCACGGGGAGTTGCCTCCCAGTTACATCCTGGGTAGAAGTCACTCTTTTCTTCCTGGCTCAAAACATGCCCACAGCTATTTAGCATATCTGTGAAACCAGTTAAAGGTTATAGATATGTTAAATGACCGTTCTAGAGGTTATCTGCAAAGCTGTTGCTATGCAAAACACCTCAATGGCCTTGATCCATGTATCCCACTCCTCAGCTCAGACATGGGGGTGAGGACATCCCATATTTTTAATATTTCCTGGACACACTGAGTTCTGGACCCCATTATAAATCCTTCTTTTGGGGGTCCCCTGGCTTCACCCTCCTACACAAGCACAAACATTGTATAACAAAAATGATTTCTTATCTTAGAAGTTCCCAAAATTTTTGCACATGTTCATTGTGTTGGAAATTTTTTAAAATTTCAAATCTTAGCTCCACCCTACCAAACAAATTAAGTCATGATCTCTATCCCACAGCAAGTAAGTCATAATCTCTGAGTGTGAGACTCAGACATTCATATTTATTTGTTTAATTTTATTAAAGCATTTCAGCTGATTGCAGACAAGTTTGGAAACCAATGGGTTAGAATGTGGCTCAATTTTCTGGCTTATATTAGTAGTGATAGCAGACATTCTGTAGTAATTTTAATACTTCACCAAGAACCATTAAGATTTTAGGTACTATTTTTAAATTTAAGTATACATTATTATATAGTTATATTAGTTTCAGGTTATAGTATAGTGATTTGGCATTTTATATCTTACGATATTTTTACCTCTCTAATTCTAGTAATCATTTGTCATCATGCAAACTTAAGCACACATAGCAGCCACCTTCAGATCATTCTGTAGCTTATGGGGTTGCCCTGGACAGAACATAGGTGGTGGTTGACCTCGACCTGCAGCTGCTAGGAGGCCTCAGAGCCAGCCAGCACACCCAGGGGACAGCTTCAGACCATATCGGAGCACCACTACCCACCACCTTCACAAGTGACACTGTCAAGGGGCAGACTTCAGCAAGCACCAAACCCTGTTGAAGTAAGTCATGTACAGTGAAGTGGGCCCTGCACATCTGATTTTCCATGGTGGTGGGAGGTTGGTGGTTAATACTTGCTTGACGTTGAATGGCCTGGGTAAATCCCTGCTATTGATGTGCCAAAAGCTATCAAATCTTAAGTACAAGAGAAGGGTAAACACAGGCCACTTAGTAGGCACATCTCAAGAACCCAGCTGGGTGATAGAGGGGGCTGTGCCACTGGATCCTACAGAATACCTAATACATTAGACCATTTTACCAAGGGGGCTATGTAATACATAGAAACAAACACAGAGAAGCTGCAAAAATGAGGAGATAAGGAAACATGGCACAAATGAAAGACAGAACAAAACTGCAGGAAAAGAACTAAACAAAATGTAGAGATGCAATCTACTAGATTCAGAGTTCAAAACACTGGTTATAAGGATAATCAATGAATTCAGTGAGAACCTCAACAGCATAAAAAAGAACTCAGAAATGAGGGATACACTAATTGAAATAAAAACAGTTTACAAGGAATCAACAGCAGAGTGGATGAAGCTGAAAACCAAAGCAGTGATTTGGAATATAAGTAAGCAAAAAAACACCCAAACAAAACATCAAGAAGAAAAAAGAATCTAAAAAATAAATAAATAAACCAAATGAGAATAGTGTAAAGTGCTCCTGGGATAACTTCAAGCATACCAACATTCCTATCAAGGTGTGCCAGAAGGGGGAGAGAAGGACCAAGAAGTTGGAAACTTATATTAAAAAATAATGACAGTAAATTTCCTTAATTTGGTGAAAGAAATAGTCATAGAAGTCTTAGAAGCACAGAGAGTCCAAAACAAGAAGGATGCAAAGAGGCTCACACCAACACACATCATAATTGAAATGCCAAAGGTTAAAGACAAAGGGAGAATATTAAAAGCAGTAAGTGAAAAGCAGTTAGTTACCTTTTAAATAGATTTGAACACATCATTGGTGAGATTCAGGAAAATATAATGAGGTAGCTGATGGTGATTCCAGAAAGGATTTTGTAGGGTGCTTTGAAAAATTGAAGAGATGCTGGGAGAGGTCCCAACTATATAAGGTCGCATGATGCCTATTTTGAAGGAGACTGAAGCATCATTGTCCTACGTATAATGTTTCTTGTATTTTGTATCTTCTTCAATAAATGTCTCTATTTTTCATAGTTAGTGGATGGATACTTTCTGGGTAGACCTTTGGAGCTACATAGCCCATTAAGACTTGATTGGTTGTGGTCTTGGGGTCAGGAAGATAAATACATAATAAACAACTATTAGTATTGTTCTGGTGAGTGTGGCTTAGTTGGTTGAGAGTTGTCCCATAAACTTAAGGGTCATGGTTCAGGTTTGATCCCCAGTCAGGGTACATGTCTAGGTTGCAGGTTTGGTACCCAGTCAGGGTATTTACAGAAGGCAACAGGTCAATGTTTCTCTCTCACATGATGTTTCTTTCTCTCTTTCTCTCCCTTCCTTCCCCTTCCTCCAGCATGAATGGGCATGTCCTCAGGTGAAGGGAAAAAAAATCCAAACAAACTATTAGTACTAATAAAGAAAGAGCATGTACACTGTACAGTATATTAAGAAAGTAGAGATGAAGCAATATAAAATTCTTAAAAGAAGATAGAGAACAGCAGGTGCAGGCAACATTTGAATGAAATCTTAAGGAATGTGTGTGATTTTATCAGTATAGTTCATCTTCCAATCATTGGAAATACATACGCCTAATGTTCTCAATAACACTTCTGCCTAGAACACAGGAGGTAAACACAAGGCCCATGGGCTGAATCCAGCCCTCTATCTTGTTTTATCCAACCTGGTACCTTGTTTCTACCCGGTGGCAGCGCTGAGCTCTTGCTTAACTGTTAAGGAGTAGTTACATTTATGCAGTCCTAAAATTACATTTGGCACTTTGAAGGCAAATTACATTTGGCAACCACAAGGCTGATGTGGCCCCCAGTGTAAATGAATTTGACACCCCTGGCCTAGAACCTATTTACTGCAATAGCTCCAGATATGTCAACCCAAGAGTTAAAAACAAGTTTTAAAATGTCATTTCAAAATATAATAACACATGGTATTCTAGGACTTATCTTTAATCCTTCTCCTTAGACTTTTTTCAATTGGAAGTATAATTATAACAACTTGAAAAGCAAATAAATGAATCTCCATTGTCAGTCACCTATACTGAAATCTATAAATAGAACACTATTTCTTTTATTAAAAATATTTCTTTAGATCTAACTTATTGCCCGTATACCTATAACCTATATATTTATTTAACACAGCTACATGGTTGTCATACCTCCTGATCCTTGCAATACACTAAGGTTTGCCCTAGCCAGGTGGTTCAGTTGGTTGAGGCAACTTCCTGTGCACTGAAAGGTTGATGGTTTGATTCCTGGTCAGGGCACATGCAGGAGGCAGCCGATCAGTGTTTCTCTGTGACATCAATATTTCTGTCTCTCTCTCTCTCTGTTCCTCTCTCTCTCTAGAATCAATAAAAACATATGCTCAGGTGACAATAAAATAAATGCAAAGGTTCAATATTTGCGTGTTAAGTGATAACACTTTCAGAGGGTTTACTTCAGGCCAGACACTATGCTAAGAGATTTATATGCATGATCTCCTTTAATTTTTACATAGTCCTGTAGCTAGTTATTATAATCATCCTCATAATGCAAATTAACAAATGGAAGGCCAAAAGTATTGTAATTTCCCAAGGTCACAATCAAGACAGATTCAGGTTTTAGCGTTGGCAGGTTTAGTGTCATGCTTTTAAAAACCCCAATTTATCACTCCCTCTTATTTCCAACTATAGCACAGGCATCCCCATTCAAACTAGAATTTTTACCTAATTAAATGTTATGTCTGTATCCTATATATTTAATTGCACATCATTTACTTATCATGAAATCAGACTTGGAAGAAGTTTGTATGCTGTTACAACTATACTATAATATTATTCCATAGACTTATATCCTTTAGTTGAAAAGAAAGTTCTATTTACCCACGTATGGGATCTGTGTGGTATTTACCTATATATAGCTTCATCACACATGTGCCAAGATGTAAAAATATCACTTCTGAAAGAGGCACACATTCAACTTGATTACAAGCATCCAAAATACCATGTGTACACTTTATACATATATAACATACATTTCAGAGATGAATGAATGGATGAATGAATGAATAAATGTGCTATGTTGCATAAGGGTCAATTAATACAGTGAATACATGAATGTATGAGATTGTGTTTGTATATGCATTAATATTTCAATAATTACAGGTAACTTCACTTTGTTTTTAATCACTCCTGTGATGGAAATATGCTACTTGGCTTCAAAGGAAATGAATATTTTCCTTTAAAATAGTTCATAGTTCATAGGACATAGTTCATAATTCCTTTCTTCAGCACTTAGAGAATAGTTTCCCCACAAGCTAGGATGCTGACTATCAGCAGGATAAAAGCTGTTCTAATGCAAAAAAATAATGATGGTATTTATTAATATTAACATGAGATAATTTTTTTTAAAAAAACAGGTTAAGTGATGTGGGGAGATAAGAAATTTCAATGTCAAGTATTGCTTCTCTCTATAGTGTTTAAAATGTCCCTGGTTTATATAAAATCTATGATTGATTCTCTTTCACTTGGAAGACTTTTACCATAACCAAGGGGCAAACTATAAGCTTACCACTCTTACTATAATGAAAACATCAGGAATAAAAATTCACCTATTGGCATAATACCTATTTTAATAACCTATAATATATTCATAGCAGCAATACTGCTATAAGTTGTCACAGATAACACAGTTATTTCAAAGTTTAATTTCAATACTTTTTTATGGTTATGATAAAGAATTTAAATTCAGACTACCAAGAATCCTGACTTCTGTGTCAATAAATACAGATTCAATTTCAGAAAGTACATTGTTATTAGTTTACTATTCTAAACCTATTTTAATAAGAGTGTGACATTATAGGGCATAGATTTTATAGTTTCTTACCCCTCTCTTATATTCTGTGAGAAGACCAGTATACATTGTAATAATGACTGCAAAGAATGAGTTTTATAGACATTTATAAATCACTAAAAATTATTGCTCTATTGGTGTGATGGTTCTATTAAGATATAAAAACAAATTTATTTATTTTTCTAGGAAGAAATAAATAACTACAAATATAAGATGGAGAAAGCAGGAATAGGGGCCTACTGCAAGATTTAGAACTCTTGAAATATGTGTGACATTCCAGAATATTTAATAACAATTCCTTGAAGGCCACATTCAAAATCATGCATATTGAAAATCAATGTGCTTTAGAATGCTCTTCTGGAAAACACAAGCTTAAGAAATGCCATTTACGTCATCATTTGCTTGAATAAATACTTTTTCATTGTCCTTAAAAAAGCATCTGTCAAGTGGTTCACAGGACAAGTCAACATCTACCAACATTTATGGATGGGAGTTAGTGAAACTACTTTTTGACTAAAAAAATAATTGGGGCCAAGACAGAGTCTTCTCAACAATGGATTATATTCACAATGGATTAGATTCTCATAGGCCAACAGCTGACATATTTTGAATAGGCCTTTCTGGTTGCTGAGGGGGTGAAAAGGTGCCAGAGTGTGAAATGTGTAACCTCTACTCAGAACATTTCAATAGCAAAGATTCTGACATCTAGGAGCAGGAGCATGTATTTTATTGTTGGTGTTGATGCTGTTGGATATTACATCTGAATGAATCAGTAAAAAAACTAACCCAATAAGTCTATTTGGATTATTTCTCCAATAATCTAACACTTCACTTGAATCTGACAACTTAAGTCATTCCAAATTCAAATACTCTTCTCAATTCTTCAGATGCACACAGAAAGCACACAGAGTAGCAGCTAATGTTCCTTTAGAGACTAGAACTGGGCACTGCTGTTCCAGTCAGACTTTTCTGCAATAAAATAAAATGAACAGTACATAAATGGATGGACAGTGTTTAACTGTTATGTCCAAAAAATTCATATTTTGTTCAGAACCCAAAATAATCATTTACAGATAGGGGAAAATGACATTTCAAGTTGCACCAGCTAATATCTCATAAGCATTTTTAATTATCAAGAGCAGCAGAAAAAAAAATTGTAGACATGTAAAACTCCATTAAGGAGACTGTTCAAATATTGCTCTAGGATTCTTTTCTCCACTGGATCCCTTTTCTGCTTCAATAAGTAACCTGACATACGGTAACATGTGTTTTAGAAGGATCAGCAGTGACACACAAAAATTGAAAAATTCAGCCTATCCAATGAACAGTATGATGTGAATAGGCATCAACTATCAACTATAAGATGTAAGAAAAATGTATATAGGGATTATTAAATCATAGAACTTCCATCCTTTTGGCATCTCTGGGCCACAATGGAAGAAGAAAATTTGTTTTGGGACACACATTAATACACGGTGACACATAATCTCATAATGTTTTAAGTAAATTTACAATTTTGTGTTGGTTTGCATTCACATCCATCCTGGGATGCATGTGGCCTTCAGGCCACAGGTTGGACACCCTGAGAGCATTTAGCTTTTCTCATAAATCAGATAGCAGTGTTTCCAAAATAACAGTGAATTAGAAATTTCTACTCTTTTCTTTAAACATTGTATTTATTTATTTTTAGAGAGAGGGGAAAGGAAGGAGAAAGAGAGGGAGAGAAACATCAATGTATGGTTGCCTCTTATGTACCCCACACTGGGCACCTGGCATACAACCCAGGCATGTGCCGTAACTGGGAATTGAACCAGCGACCCTTTGGTTTGCAGGCCAGTGCTTAATCCACTGAGCTACACCAGCCAGGGCAGAAATTTCTACTCTTAAAAGAAAGTTCCCAGCACCTTAATAAGAAAATAAAAGGACAAATTGTAGCCTGACAATTAAAACTAGATATACAGAAAATCAAACAGTGATGAACTTAATAAATTAATTAACAAATAATAGCCCTCTCTTACAGTAATGTTCTGACTACCTACTTCAGTAACCCTTGAGAATGTGTTTATACAATGAAGAATATATTAGATGTTCAGACTGGAGATTAATTCTTGACATAGTCAGTTATTTATTTAACAATCTTTCCATGAGAGGCTACTATGTGACAGGCACTACAGAAAGGGCCACAATACTATGACTAAGCCCCATATAATTCCATATAGCATCTTGAGAAATCAATAGTTGAGTAAGAAATTGCAATGGATTCCCACCACTTCTAGGAAAACCAAATTTGAACCCTTCAGCTGATGGTTTAGAAAGTAGAATCTGAGGATGGGTAAAGGCTCCTGGTCAATGGCTCCAATACAGTGTCTTAAATTTTATGTCCCATTTTATTGCTCACATTTCTGTAACTGCAGGTACTAAACTGTGATGCACATAAAATGCTTCCATAATATAACTGTGGTTCAAATAGTACAAAAGACTCCCTCATTTGTTTCTTACTATAACTGACACAAATTGGGGTTTCTTAAAGTCTTTTAAAAATGTTAATGGAGGACTCCTTGGAAAAGACATGAATAATACACACAAACATTCAGTCCAAAAGACATAATCCTATGGCCAAATTTTAGCTTGCTGGAATAGGAGCTCTAAATCAGAGGTTCCCAGGATTTCCTCCTGGGTTTGATCATTTGTTAGAAAAGCACACAAAGCTCAGAAAAACATTTACATATGCTTACAAGTTTATGATATAGGATAATCAAAATGATAACATAATGTAGGGTACTTTATATGCTATAATATGAATGAACTAGAGGATTATGAAGATAAAAATCTGATAAAGAGTTACATAGGTTGAGGTCCAGAAGGGTCCTTAAGCTCAGAATTTTCTGTCCCCATGAAACTGGGATGTATTACCCTCCCAGCATTTGGATGTGTTTACCCACATGAATATCATTAAATCTTATTATTTAGGAGTTTTTATAGAACTTAATCTCCAGCCCCTCCTCCACCCTTGAAACTCTTGAGTAGGGCTAAAAGTTCTCACCTTCTAATCTCTTGGTTGTTCTGCTGACCAGCACCATTTTAAGGTTATTTAGGGGACCCATCCTCAGTCATCTCATTAGCATAAACTTGTCTGTGTTCAAAAGTGGTTTCTTACACTAAAAAAAAAAAAAAAAAAAAGACACCCCTATGACTCAGGACATTCATATAGCTTTAGGAGCTTTGTGCCAGGAATCAGGACAAAGATCAAATACATTTATTAATATTACAGACTCTTACACCACACCATACACAAAATTAACCTAAAAGGAATATAGTTTAAATGCAAGAGTTAAAACTATAAAACATTTAGAAGAAAACATACTAGAAAATGTTTGTGACATTGGGTTGGGCAAAAATATTTTAGCAGCATTTATAACATAAAAATAATAAATTGCATTTCATGAAAATTACAAACACTTAATACTTCAACATAAGCCATCAAAAAAAGGAAAGAATAGGAAAAAAAAAAAAAAGACAAGACCCAGAGTGGGAAGAAACATTTCAACTCATATCTTGTAAGATGCTTTTATCCAGGATATATATAAAGAAGCCTTACACCTCAAATAGAAGAAAAAGTGTTAACCTAGGTAGATAGATATTAATAAAAAAAGGGAGGAAAGGGCATCAAACATTATTAAGCACAATAAAATGAGGAGCTGAATTGAATGGTGGGCCTGCTTTGCTAGGAAGTTGCAGTATTCATAGACTTCCCAGAGGATTGCCTCATTTCCCCACCAAGGGGATTAACAACCTTCCCTCCCCCCGAAGGAAGAAAGAATCAACTTTTCAATATCTCTAGGGTACAACTGGTCCATTTGCCCAGATTATGGGGTGGAGGAATAGAACAATAATGAGGAAATTCTTCTGCTGGGTGCATGCCCAGTAGAAGTGAAGATGGCACAGGGGGAGGTGCTTCTACTATGAGGCATGCACAGTATGAACTAAGATGGACCACAAAGGCCTGTTTGTCTAGCCTAGGAAAAGGATTGGATTGGATAAGTTACACAGAGCATTGCAAGATCTAGAAAATGGATTAGTTAGAGGGAGGAACCAGCAGAAGGTCATGAAAGATTGGGAAGTTGATTGGCTAGTTTGAGAGGGTGCTTGGTCTTTCCCAAGCTTAATAAAGAATCAATCTCTCTCTCTCTCTCTCTCTCTCCCCCCCCCCAATCCCCCTCTGCCCCTCTCTCCCTCTCTATCTTACCTGGTAACAGGCACTCACCTTGTTCCTTCCCATATTCTATTTCCATAGCAGCCATTCAGCCCTAGCAGCCACCTGGGGTCCTGGGCTTCAAGTGTGAACATGTGTACAGCAAAGCAGCACCAACCAGAACACAGCTGAGAACAGACTACACTAGCCAGATGAGTACAGACATGCATGAAACTGGACTAAGCTTCAATATGGCACGTAACCTTTGGACCTTGGCCTTTGTTCTGGGTTTTATGAAGATAAAGCTGGAATTTTTCCATGGTAGGACAGATGGAGATGAGACACTGCAGCTGAACCCAGAATAGTCCTTTGTGTTTGCTCCAGCTTCAATAAACATTAGCACTATGCCATAACCTCCCATACACAAGTTCCTGAAGTGCTTTTCTTACAACTCCATGAAAGAGCCTCGTTTCCACCAGCAAAAAAAGGACACAAATTAAAAATTCTATTATGAATTTTACCGAAGAAAATATAAGAATTGCTAATGAACACACCCCAAAATGCTAAACACTAGTCAATAGGAAAATGTAAATTAAAACTACAGTGATATTCCACTTCATTCTGTAGAACTGGTATAATTTACAAGACAAGCACTATTGAGGATAGAGAGAAACAGGAACTTTCATATACTGCCAATGAAAATTT
The DNA here is from genome assembly GCA_004027475.1 of Anoura caudifer. Lineage (NCBI taxonomy): Eukaryota > Metazoa > Chordata > Mammalia > Chiroptera > Phyllostomidae > Anoura > Anoura caudifer. The sequence continues at coordinate 36,347 of PVKU01001547.1, forward strand.
AAAATATTTCTCCATTTGGAAAATATTTTATCTGTTTCATAAAAAGTTAAAAATAAAGTTACCATATGACAAGGATTCCCACTCCTAGGACCCCACTTGAAAAAAATGAAAATATATGTTTTGTACAAATACTTGTACAAAGAACTTGTACATGAATGTTCACAATAGCATAATTTATAATAACCCCAAATGGGAAAAAATTCAAATGTCCATTATTTGGTGAAAGAAAAACAAGTGTGATATATCATACAAAGAGGTACAACTTAGCAATTAAAAAGGAATAAACTACTGATACATGATATAATATTAAGCTTAAAAACATGCTAAGTGAAAGAAGCCAAAAGCAAAAGATTAGATATTTTATTATTCTACTTACATGAAATGTACAAAAAAGGCAAATCTATACACAGAAAATAAATTAATGGCTGCCTAGCACTAGGGATATGAACAGGGATTGGACACAAATAGTCATGAAATACATAATATTTTTGTGGTGATACTAACATCCTAAAAGTAGATAGTGGTAATGATTGTATTACTGAACCCAAGTTTGTGTGTGTGATGCTTCAAAAGGCCAAATCACAAAGAATCAGAGTTTGGAATAAGGAAAGACATTGATTGAGAAGGCATCAGCCAAAAAGATGGATCTACTAGTGCTTCAAATCCATTTTACTAACTGGAATAGGTGTTTAAAGAGTTTGGAGGAATGGGAATTCAGAAGTACTGGTGGGGTGAATTTTAATGGGAGGATCTTGGAATTTAGCCATTTATTTATGGCAAATGGGAGTCAGCACAGGATCTTCCTGGTGACGGATGCTTTGCTTTTGAAAGAGTTCTGGTTTTCAAGTTCCAGGGTTACATTCTTGTCTCTGGTTCTGTGTGTGTGTGTGTGTGTGTGTGTGTGTGTGTGTGTGTGTGTGTTTGGGGAAACAAGACTGTGGTTCTAGGTGCAGCTGGAGGTCAAAATTTTCTCTTCTGAGCATGTTTTGGCTTAATGGTTTGTGGGTTTGTTACTGAAAAGCAACACAGTATCTCATTAAACAGGATAGGACCATTCTGAGTTGAATCCGTGGTAATAATATTGTACAATATTGTTACTAAAAGCATTGAAGTGCATATGTAAAATGGGTGAATATTTAGGGTATATAATTTATAACTCAAAAAGCTGTTTAAAAAGATCTATGTATGATCTTTTATAATTATTTTTTTCTCAGAGCATGAAGGTCCCATATTAATTCAGTTACAAACTGGATTGGTTCTCTTTTAGCTCCAATGGATTTGAGATACTTGTCCCTTTGTGTTTCTTAGCTCCTTTCCATTCTCCACATGGAAATTAACACCACACAAATTTCTAGGCAGAGGTAATCTCTTGGTAATAATGCAAAAATCATCTTTAAAAGAACAAGAATTTTTTTTCTTTTACTCAAAGCGTTACTTAGAGTTCTTCTTAGTTTGGGTTAAAAATATGAAATGCATTCTGTTTTTTTCAATTAATGGACACCATGGATGATTTTACTTTCAGAGAACCAACCCCAGACATACAAGATTTTGTTTTTTTTACCTCAATGTAAGCTGAAATAAAATATGGGCATATATATATATATATATATATATATATATATATATGTGTGTGTGTGTGTGTGTGTGTACACTCTCAAAAATAAAATATATAATAAAATATAATAAAATAAAACTCATGAAAGCATAAGTTATATATCTGGTAGTAGAACCTCATTTCCTCCCTCACAAGGATATACATATAATTAACAGTTATAATACAATAAGCAGGGGGAGTGCTGTGGGATTTCAGAAGTAGAAGAAGAATGATACTTGCTTACCAGGGGGAAATAATCCTGGGTCATGAAAATCAAAAGGGAATTGCCCAGGCTATGAGTGGTGGAAAAGAGTATTCTAAGTACATAGCATGCATGAAAGATTAGATGAATTGGTTCTTTATTATAAACAAGATGTTATAATAAAATGCATTTAGTGCATAGAGGCATTTAATATAGCTAGGATATGAGGCATTATTGAAAGACTTAATAGAAAATAAAAATCGAGAGACTAGAGTTAGCCTATTAAGGCTCTTATTAAGAAATATAGACATTATATTCCTTAGTTAATGTTAAAAAATAAGTTTTTAATGCTTTTGCTTTTTAAAAAAACTGATAAATGATAATTGATTTTATGTTCTAGAAAGATCATGTTAGGTATTCTTTATTGAAATTTTGGCATGGGTAGAAACATGGTATATTATAGGGTAGGAGGCTGCTGGTATAGAGTGATGCATAGTTACTTCACATTATTATGGCCTAAACTAAACAAATACAATTAATGAAGAGGAGAACAGACAACAACCACTATTTTTAAAAATCATTTTGCATTTAGAATGCATTAATTGTGGATGCAAAATAAAATATAATATATTTGAGATATTTAATAATATTTTAATAATAATTTTTCCTGAAAGAAATAGCTTTAATGATCTTCCATTTTATACCCACTGGCAAAAAAAAAAAAAAAAAAAAAAAGGAATCCTTATGATTCACTTAGAATTCAACACAAAATTGAACAGAATTTACACATACAAATGCATATGAATTTAGGTATACAAACATGGAAATGGTAGATAAATCTAGGAAAATATAGAAATAGAAGTATAGGGATTTTCAAGAGTTAAATAATAAATTGAAGTATCTTTACACAAGTTGATTTTGCAAGATATAGAATCTCTGTGTTTCTGAAAAAGATGAGTAACATTTAGATTATTATTTTCATATGGATTGATCTATCACATATCTGTCCTCCATAAGATTACAAAATAGTACAGGGGGTCCTGTAAGACATACAGAGCCAGCCCTACCTCCAAACTACTGTCTAGTCTCATACAAGCCATTTTAACACTCAGTGATTTTCCAGGTTGGCTAGACACTGCTGTTGCTTGTGAATGTTTTTTTTACCAAGGTACACTGCTTCTAAGTCAAATGATGGCAACAGAAACATTCTTATGATTCAGATACTGTTTCCCCCAAGAAGACCCAACTTGACATCTCCATCAATATGAGATTTTTACTTCCTGGAGAACATTATGCTAAATGAAATAAGCCAGTCAGAGTAACACAAATACCATATAATTTCCCCCTTGTGTGGAATCTAATGAACAAATTGAGCCAGCAAGCAAAATAGAGACAGACTCAGATACTGAGCAGGTTGACAGCTTAGGGGTGGGTGGGTGCTGTACTATGGGTATAAGGTATTCGCCAAGGAAGAACGAGAGTGAGCCACAGGGAGGGCAAACGGTGGTTTATTGGGGAGCGCTACTGGGTGAGGTTCACTGGTCCAGGGAAGCATGGGCCAGAGAAGTCGCACTCCTTTGTTCTTGGGAAGGAGTTTTGTACAAAAAGGCATGGGTGAGGGTCGTGTGGCGATCGGGGATTGGTGAGTAAGGGGCGATGCAGGTAGGGTGAGGTGTCACATGACTTTTGGGGGAAGTTTGGCTTCAGATTTCGGCTTCTTTGCATGGGAACTGGTATAGCTTTCTTTGTTTCCCCTGCCAACCTTACAATGGGGTGCAGAGATAGGGCAAAAAGAAAAAAGGACCCATTGACATGGACAACAGTGTGCTGATTATAGTGGATGGGCTCAGGGTGGATGGAAGTGGGAGAGGGTATAAAGGGGACAAATGGAAATGGAAAAAAAATATAATTGAAAAAGAAATAGACTTCCAGCCAAGATGGAGGTGTAGGTGGACACACTGTGCCTCCTCTCACAACCAAGATTAAGGACAACAAAAATATAGAACCCCCAAAAAAGAACAAATAAAAAATTGAATTGTATGGAAGTCTGACAACGATTCGCCCAGACCGGTAAGAGGGGCAGAGTCGGCGGCCAGCAGAGAGGGGTCACGGCAGGAGGAAGCAGTGGAAAGTGGTACCCAGAGCGCAGGCAGCGGTTACCAAGCTTGGGGAGGCAACAAGTAGACCAAGCGAGGCACACAAGGGGGCTGACCATGTCACACATTCACGCGCAGATAAACCAGGTGAAAACAGGCAGCAAGACAGACTGGGCAACACAGGGCCCCAGCACCAGGAAATTAAGCCTGAGGGCACTGATTGAAAACACTTGTGGGGGTTGAGGTGCTGGGAGACAATCCCATCCTCACAGGAGAGTTAGTTAGAGAGACCCACAGGGTCCTAGAATGTACACAAGCCCACCCACATGGAAATCAGCACCAGAAGGGCCCAATTTGCTTAAGGAAAGTGGCGGAAGGGACTGGAATCCAAGAGAAAGCGGAGCAGACGCCATTGTACTCTCTTGGACCCCGCCCCCACATCCAGCATCACAACCCAGCCACTGGGTTGCCCCACCCTGGTGAACACCTAAGGCTCCACCCTTCACTACATAACAGCTGCGGCCAGACCAAAATAAAAAAAACAAAACCAAAAATGGCTCAAACAGGAGAACAGATCAAAGCCCCAGAGCTAATTCATCTAAGCGACCAAGAGATAGCCAACCTATCAGATGCACAGTTCAAAGCACTGGTGATCAGGATACTCACAGAATTGGTTGATTTTGGTCACAAATTAGATGAACAAATAGAGGCTGCAATAAGTGAAATAAAGAAAAGTGCACAGGGAACCAATAGAGATGGGAGGAAAACTGGGACTCAAATCAATGGAGTGAACCAGAAGGAAGAAAGAAACAACCAAACAGAGAAGAAGGAAGAAACAAGAATTCAAAAAAATGAGGAGAGGCTTAGGAACCTCCAGGATATCTTTAAGCATCACAACATCTGAATTATAGGGGTACCAGAAGGGGAAGAGGAAGATCAACATGTGAAAAACTTATTTGATCAAATAATAAAGGAGAACTTCCCCAATATGGCAAAGGAAATAGACTTCCAGGAAGTCCAGGAAGCTCAGAAAGAAGTTGGACCCAAGGAGGAACACACCAAGACACATCATAATTACATTAGCCAAGATTAAAATGAAGGAGAGAATTCTAGAAGCAGCAAAGGATAAGGGCACAGTCACCTACAAAGGAGTTCCCATCAGACTGTCAGCTGATTTCTCAAAAGAGATCTTCCAGGCAAGAAGGGGCTGGAAAGAAATATTCCAAGTCATGAAAGCCAAGGACCTACATCCAAGATTGCTCTATCCAGCAAAGCTTTCATTTAGAATGGAAGGGAAGATAAAGTGCTTCTCAGATAAGGTCAAGTTAAAGGAGTTCATCACCACCAAGCCCTTATTATATGAAATGTTAAAGGGCCTTATCTAAGAAAAAGAAAATAAAAAACATGACAGTAAAAAGATAACAAACTCACAGATATTAACAAACACACCTAAAACAAAAGCAAAGTAAGCAAACCACTAGAACAGGAGCAGAAACACAGAAATGGAGATCACATGGAGGATTAGCAACAGGGGAGTGGGAGGAGGAGATGGGGGAAAAGGTACAGAGAATAAGTAGCATAGATGGTGGGTAGAAAATAGACAGGGGGAGGGCAAGAATAGTGTGGGAAATGTAAAAGCTAAAGAACTTATGACACATGGACATGAACTAAATGGGGAAATGTTGGTGGGAGGTGGTATGCAGGGTGGAGGGTAATGATGGGGGAGAAATGGGACAACTGTAATAGCATAATCAATAAAATATAATTAAAAAAGAAAAAGAAATAAAAATTTGAGATATAAAAAGTTACTTTTCCTTTCTTTATTTTAGCCGTCTTCAGAAAGTATAACATAATGTAGTTGAAGTTGAGCATTGGATGCTTTATATGCCTAAATGTAACTCCTTCTGTTGACCACAGAATATCCATGTTCTCTGGCCATGTCCCATTTTTTGACCAAAGCTATAGCTTTGCCAGTGAGCAATTTTACAAAGCCATAACACTAGTCAAGATATTATACCAGAGAAGATGGACAATTCAATGCATTAATTTGTCTATGTTATTAGAAACTGTTCAGAATACACATCTCTGGAACCATGTGTTCTTTGAGGCAAGAATTGGTGTCATATTTCCCCACATTCAGCATGCCCAGCACAGAGCACATGCATGGCACAAGATGTAAAGTCCTTCTTGAAAGAATGAATTATGGGCCATCATATCACTTATATATAAAAGAATACCATATATTTAATGCGGTCCATTTTTTTATTTTATTAAAATACTGAATTTATTTCACATGTATATTTTTGTTTCACCAATATTTCTATTTGTCTGATGACCACTACTATTATGTTCTATCATAATATTCCATAATTACTTAAAACTAAGCAAAGGGTGGACTACCATCTTTAAAAACAAAACAGGCATTCCTTCTTTCTTTCTGCTGTATAGTATTCCATTGTGTAAATGTACCAAAATTTTTAATCCACTCATTTACTGATGGGCAATTAGGTTGCTTGCACCACTTGGTTATTATAATTATTGTTGCTATGAACATTGGGTATGTAAGTTCTTTTGAATTGGTGATTTGGGATACTTAGGGTATGTTTCCAGCATTATGCTAAGTGAAATAAGCTAGCCAGTAAAAGACAAATACCATATGATTGCACCTATAAGAGGAATCTAATGAACAAAATATGAACTAATGAACAAAATACAAGCACAGGCATGGAAACACAGAAACATAGACTCAAAGTGAACAGGGGTGGAGAGGGATAGTGATTGAAAGAAGGAATAGGGACTAGTCAAAGAACACGTATGAATGACCCGTGGACATGGACAACAGTGTGGGGACTGTGGGAGCAGGGGGTTAAGCTGGGAAGAGGAGGGCAAAGTGGGGAAAACTGGGACAACTGTAATAGAATAATAATAAAAAATGATTAAAAAAACTAAACAGGCATTTGGCAACACATTCTTGGCAATGGAACCTAAACAACATTTATGGGACATGGAAAGTTCTCCCTCTGTATTTTAAAAAGGGCACCCAGATATCAATTGTTATAGAAATAAAGATGAAAATTTTTAACAAACTATTTAAACTATCTTCTTGAAGAGACTACTTTGGCTGCCAGAGGTCACAGTCAGTCATCCAGAAGCAATGCTTCAAATAATTGATGGAGTTGACTTCCAATTTTGTAAGTAAACCACCATTTTTTATACTTGCTTAAATTTTTGCTCTAATGTCTTTTATAGAACTAGGTCCTTTCAGTATTTTAGGATTTTTTTTTCTGTTTTTTGAAGGATTCTTGACTTTTTTAAATCTTGGTTTGGTGGTTTTGAGTCTTTTCCATTCTAGTTTGATTTTTGTGTATTTTTAGCTACAGTATCTTAAATAGGTTTCTTTACTAGAGGTTTATCTTCAGCTCACTCATCCCCAAAATTATCATCATCATCACCACCGCCATCATCATCATAATCCTCATTATCTACATCAACTTCATGTTTTATTTTTATTGCAGAAACTTGCTACAACTTCCAGGAACAGAATGCTTTTCAGAGTTTCACATCCTTTTCTCCTTCATCTTCCTCCACAGCTACTAAGTGCTGTCCACTAATATGCAAAGGCCTTGGACCACAATTCAACTGTAAGGCCACAGGTAGTATTATTTAAAAGCCATCAAGGGAAACCATTGGCTGTACAATTTCAAAGTTGCCAGAGTTACCTTAATTGGATTGCCTTCATAATTCATTCCCTCTGCTTTAACAATGTGTGATTCATCCTTTGCACCAGACTCTAAACTGACCACTCATAAGAAAATTGTTGCTCATTTTCATCATTATCCACCTTAAAGTCATAATCTTTGTTAGCCTTTGGTTCACAACCATAGAGAAAGTTCTGGTGCTTCAGAGGGCTCATGTCCATATCCATTGAATCTCCCTTTGGGTGTTGGCACCCACTCAGGTGTGAGAGAAGGTGGGTGGAGATAAATAACCTCAGTTCTGCAGAACAGACACAGGGTGCTGGGATTACATCATAAGAATCCTGAAGCACCAATTCAAAAGAACCTATGTACCCCAATGTTCATAGCAGCACAAAATTTACAATTCCCAAGTGTAGGGAGCAACCTAAGTGCCCATCAGTAAATGAGTGGATGAAAAAACTATGGTACATTTACACAATGGAATACTACACAGCAGAAAGGAAGAAGGAGCTCCTCCCCTCGTGACAGTATGGATGGATCTGGAGAGCATTACACTAAGTGAAATAAGCCAGATAGTGAGGAACAAATATCATATGATCTCACCTATAAGTGGAACCTAATCAACAAAATAAACAAGCAAGCAAAATATAACTAGAAACATTGAAATAAAGAACAAACTGACAGTAATCAGAGGGGAGAAGAGAGGGGGATAGTGGGTGAAAATAAGGAAGGGTCATCAAGGAACATATATAAAGGACACATGGACAAAGTCAAAAGGGGTAGGATCAAGGATGGGGTTGGTGGTCATGGTGGGGAGAAAATGTAAACAATTGTACTTGGACATCAATTAAAAAATATAGGAAAATAAAATAACAGATACACAGGATGCAATCACAACAGGCATGTAGTTCTTTACAAAAATTTTTATGTATTATTTTGATACTATGTAAATATTGAAATATAAGTTGGTGGTGGAAAATATAGATAGAAAATATAGACAGTCATATTTCTCTTTTATACTTACTGATTATTTTAGCTGAGGGGAAAATTCCACAAAGATAATTTATTGATAGAGTTGGATTAGTTTCTTAAATCCAGAAATAAAGTTGACTTTTTCCCATAGAAATGAAGTACCACAAAACATAAAATATTCCTTCTGACATGGTTTTCAAAGAAGCTTTCATGATTTCCTTCTAATGAAATTTTTGAGTTTATGTTGAAATGAGTCATTCTATAAGATCTCTGATGCACCTGGGAGAGTATTATACTAAGTAAAATAATCCAGGCAGTGAAAGACAAATACCATATGATCTCACCTATAAGTGGAACCTAATCAACAAAACAAACAAGTGAGCAAAATAGAACCAGAGACATTGAAATAAAGAACAAACTGACAGAAACCAGAGGGGAGGGTGGAGAGGGGGATAATGGGGTAAAGAAAGGGAAGGGTTGCAAGAAGCATGTGTAAAGGACCCTTGGACAGAGACAACAGGGGTGGGGTGGGGTTGAATGTAGGTGGGGGTGGGCAGAGCGGGAGGGGAGAGAAATGGAAATGGGGAGATGTGAGGATAACTGTAATTGAACAATAAAAAAAACAAATGAAATAATTAAGAAACAAAAAAATCTCAGATACTCCTTGACCATGAATATAGATAGCATCATGGGTAGTTATTTTAGTGATAATTTACATCCAAGTATAACCCCCGTGGTTCTTACCATCTCACTATGCTGTTCTGCTATATAAATTGTTCTTTCTTTGGTTTTCTTTTTTTGTTTTTGGCTCATATACAGGGTAGGAAAAATTAGGTTTACATTTATATGGAAAATAATATAATTAATAAATAATAATACAAAAATAAACTCTATTTTGTGTACAAACAACTGTAAATCTACTTTTGTCCCATCTGTGTAAGTCTTAGTTTGTATAACAAATTCATGTTAGATATTTTCTCATCTGAGACAGTATGTCTTTATTTTATTTGAAGTTCAAAGGAATGCTAATTTCTTGATTTGGATTATGAGCAAATAAATTGTTCTGAGCTTTCAGTCAAAAAAAGTCCTGCATCAGGACAGCTCATAACAAGAATGTGGCTCTCTGTATTAGACCTTTGCTTTTTACTGACACTAGTTCATTAGGTATGAGGACATGTCCCACCTTTGTTAGCCAGTCTATTTATTCCTGCTAAATATCACATTCTTAAAAGGCCTTTGGAATTGAAAACAACCTAAAGCTCTGTTTAGATTGGTGACTGTTATTCTTCTGGTTAGAATCGCACATGGATGATGCAACTGTAGCAAAGATGCATCCACAATAGATGTCACCCAGGAAGGTCATTAAAGTCAATTTGCAATTAAGATTCTAGTGCCACATGGGACCTCAGGAACACTGGACAGAGAAAGTGATGCTGCCAAGATTCGTATTGCACTTCTTTAACTTAGGGCTGGTGGCAGAATAAAATAAAGCAGAGGACCCATGAGAATAAAACTCCTGGAAACAGGTTTCCAACCTCAGGATTTTTTGTTTATATACAAAAACAAATCAGTCATATTTAGAAATATATATTTGCTTATTAATATATAAAACATTATTTAGATATCTAAAATGTATTTCTCATTATGATATAATACTTCAAATGGTAATTTTTTCTGCCTTTTGTGTCCTGTTTAGAAGTTACTTCCACCAATATTTTGGATCATTGTCTTCTTATTAAGACATTGTCCTTTCTTTTTACAAATTTCTTCCTTCTTTTTTATATCTTTATATCTGGAAATTGTAGTAAGCATGGATTTACAATCTAATTTTCTTTCAATAGGTAACTAATGGTTGCAGGACCATTTATTATATATATGATGTTTATGTTTTTAAAATTCCATATTTATTATACTAGATTTTCCTACATATTAGGATCTTTCTGGGATAGTAATTGTTAATCAAAGTATATATGTTCTTTTGCAAACTAGTATCATACTTTTTTAACCATTGTCTTTCTGAAGTATGTTTTAAAAACAATCCCTTTCTCTCTTTTTAAAAATAATATTATTTTTTGCTTTATCCACCTGTGAATTCCTCCAAACATATTTTTGTATTATTGTGAAAAGTTTTTTAAGATAACCACTTGTTTGAATAATTATAGGCATTGCACTAAATGCACATACAAATTTTGTGATATTGGGGAAAAACAAAGAAACTTGTTAATTGAGTAAATAATCATTTTACATTGTAGTCTTCCTGGAAAATAATTTTTCTTTTTGTAGATGTATATATATTAAATTTAATAGATTCAATATGGAACATATCTGTTGCTTAAACCTTACAGAGGTAAAAATATCCGGAAGGAACTTGAACCAGGAGGAATTCACCTGCTCCACTTTAACTCTGACATCCTCCTTCCGTGAAAAGACATATATGGCAAGATTTTGGCTGAAGTGGCCTTTCAAAATTGCTGTGGATCCTTGAGGGGATATTACTTTGGACTTAAAGATATTTAGGGTTTTTAATGGGGCTTTTGGGAAAGTGGCAGGGGTGGGGAGGGTTTTAAATCATGGAGTTGTTTTAATGGGCTGTGGTGATGTGAAGGGTTGCTTAATAAAAGTAGTTTTGCATAGAGATATTACCTTGTATATATACAGGGTTGAATACCTAGTAGAAATGCATTTCAGACTTAAAAAAATTCTAGATAATTAATAGCTGTACAAGTTAATAAATAAATTAATATATTTTAACTTGTCCTCCAATTTCCTTCTAAAATAACCATAAAACCTCTTCATTTGTGTTTCACATAGGTGGTAATTGTGGAGGTACTGAAGGGGTAGCACAGGAAGGTTAATGGACAAACATCTTATTTCACTCATTGACTCAGGAGTGGTGGGGTCTTACTCAGTTTCTGGCAGTGCCTAATGGTAGGAAAGGGAACTCAAGAGAGAATTATCAGACTGCCCAGGGTTTACATAAAGAGCAGATATAATCAATATATTTTTCATCATACAGAAAATATTTTTAGACTTGCCATGTGCCAACTACTCTGAGTGCTGGGAACACACAGCAGAGAGCAAAATTTACAAAAATAGTTATCCTCATGGAATTAATATACTATAGTAAGAAAGATGCAATTAATAAACAACATATATTATGCATCATTTAAAATTGATATGGAGGATCCAAGATAGTGGAGGAGTAAGTGGAAGCTACACTAATGTCCTTCTAGGACCAATCTGGAATTACAACTAAATTGTAGAGAAATCATCCAGAGTAACCAAATGAACACTAGCTGGAGAGAAGCCTTATAACTATGAACAGACAGAAGAAATCACTTCACCACAATGTGACTGGTAGGGGAAGCAGAGGAGTCATGAAAGGGCTGCCTGGGCTCCCATAGGTGGCAGCTGAAGTTCTGGAAGAATATTTCAGTGGCCCAGTGTGGTTACCCTTGAGAAGAATGGGGTCCAAACCTCAAGTTGGGCTCCCCAGTCTACAATACCAGAGCTGGAAAGGAACCCAGATAATATCTAGTGGTGAAAAGCAGCAGGGATTCTATCTGCCAAGGTGAGACAGCTGGAGACCAAAAGAGCCTCTTTAAGGGCCAAAACACAAAATTTCATTTGCAGCAACTTACCCTTGTCTCCAGCAAAGGGAGAGCAGAGTGGACTAGAGACACTTGAGGAGAGTGTGGGCTTGGTGGCTATGGGAAGAGAACAGAAGGAATAGCCACTAGGATCCCTGAGTTTAGTCATTCTCCATACTGCAGGGGCCATCTTTCACAGGCAGAGCCTCTTCTCTGAATGGCATCAGCCTGAGGGAAGCAATACTGTCACCCACAGGAATTGCTCTGCCCCACCCTGTGGTGCTTAAGCCAGGCTGCTGATTACAGTATAATTAGATTAACAGCTACTCATTTTAGTGATTGATTAGTGTAACATCTTAGGTGAAAAATACAAAGCAGCAGCCAAAATGGGAAGACAAAGAAACACACCCCAAATGAAACAAGAGAATTCTCCAGAAGAACTACATGAAATAGAGGCAAACAATTTATCAGATACAGAGTTTAGAGTAATGATTATAAGGATACTCAATAGCATGAAAAAAGACATAGAAACTATTAAAAAGGACCAGTCAGAAATGAAGAATGTAATATCTGAAATAATACACTGGAGGAAATAAACAGTAGGTTAGATGAAGAATATGATTGAATCAGTGTTCTAGAAAACAAGGTAGAAAATAAAAACAAAAACAGGCAGAGCAGCAAAAGAAAAAACAAGTTTGAAAAAATGAGGAGAGCTTAAGAAATATTTTGGACAACATGAAACATAACAAGATCTGCATCACAGGAATACAAGGAGAAGAGAGTGAGCAAGGGATTGAGAACCTATTTGAGGCAATAACGATGAAAACTTCCCTAATCTGATGAAGGAATAAGATACAAAAGTCCAGGAAGCTTGAGAGTTCTAAACAGGTTGGACACTAAGAGGCCTACACTGAGACACATCTTAGTTAAAATGAGAAGGCTTTAAGACAAGGACAGAATGCTAAAAGTCACAAGAGAAAAGCAGGTAGTTACCTACAGGGAGCACCAATTAGACTGGCATCTGATTAATCAACAGAAACATTTCAGGCCTGAAAGGAGTGGTGTGAGGTATTCAAGGTGATGAAAAGCAAGGACCTACAACCAAAGCTGCTTTACAATGCAAGACTGTAATTTAAAATTGAAAGAGAAATAAGGAGCTTCTCAGACAAGAAAAAAAGCTAAAGGAATTTGTTAATGCCAAACCAGTACTACAAAAAAAGTTAAAAGGCTTGTTTTAAGAAGAAGAAGAAGAAAAAAAAAGAGATGGAGAAAACACAGAGGAAAACAGTTTAAAAAATAAATGACACTACATACGCATCTATCAATAATCATCTTAAATGTAAATGGTTTAAATATGAAGGGTTTAAGAGTTTGTGAAAATAGCAGAAATCAGAAGATTGGTTTGGGACAACTTATATTTCAGTTTCCTATTAGATATCTAAGTAGAGACTTTTGCAAATGATTTGCATATCTGAATCTTATATGTTAGGAGAGGTTCCAGATAGAAACATATTGGGGTATTATAATCATAGAGAAGATATTTAAAGACATGAGACAGGATAAAATCACTAAAGGAGTAGATAGAGGTGAGTGAGGGCTGAGTAATGAGCCAGTGACACTTTGTGAATGAGACCGGGATGATGGAGTTCATGCAGCAAAACAAGGTGAGAAGGAACATTAGTGGGTAAGAGAAGACCAGGACAGAGAACTGTCAAGGAAGCTAAGTGAATGGATGAACACTCCTTGTATTAAGTGGTGCTGATGGACAAGTAAGATCAGGACTGAGAATTTATTATGAATGATGGCAATATGGAGAGCATTAGCACCTGCACTAAGATTTTTGTTAGTAGAGTGGTGAGTTTCAGAGGAAATGGGAGAAAGACAATCAGAAATGATTATTATAAAAATTGTTGAAGAATTTGGGTATGGGGTAGTACCTGGAAGGAAAAGTGGGGCTAAAATTACTTCTTGTTTGGTTTATCTGTTTTCTTTTGGGGGGGTTATGTTTGTTTGCTTTTTTTCTTTTCCCTTTTTTCTTTAATTTTTTTTAAATTGCTCTTTTTAAAAAAAAATTATTTTAATTGTTCTTGCACAGTTTTTTGTCTTTTACTCCCACCCCAGCCCACTGTCCCAGCCCTCCCTACCTCCCTCCTATTTCCACCCCCCCCAGTTATTGTCCATGTGTCCTGTTTGCTTTCTAAGATAGGAGAAGAAACATATTTGTATGCTGATGAGGTGATCTAGTACAAAAATAAATCTAGATGATATGTGGAGTGTGGTTGTAAAGGAGTACTGCTTGAATAGTGTCTTGTGTCTGTTAGAGAAGAGATATGTGAAAAAGTGGGAGTTTAGTTTAGTAAACAATAGAAATTGTAAACCTATATACTTGTCATTATTTGAGCTTGTAAAGAGAAGGAAGAAATTTAAAATTTCAAATTAGTATTTTATTCTCTTCCCTGCATTTTTAGTCACTGGAAGCATTTTACTGCAATTCCTTTTTGTGTTCTTTTTTTTTATCAGCTTTTACATCAGAATGATGTTCAATTCATAAGCTCAATTTTCAGGCTAATTTGTTCCTCATTGAAAAACTTTTTCCATCTCATAGCAACATGTGGGAGAGAGTTTATTTGTGGAAGAGAAGAAGGTTTCATTTATCAGTAAAGTATGAAGTAAAATTATCCCTTGAGAAATAGTAAAAATTGAAATAAAACCCTACATAACTACTCTGTGCTTTTTAAGTCCTGATATGTTATAAAGATGTCTGCCTCACTCTACCAGGTGGATATTGCCTTTTACTTTCTATGTGTTTATATAGCTCCAGACAACCTTATGTGTAAAATGACAGTCTTTCTCACCCCAGTTATAGTGATTAGATCAGAGGACAACATTGACTCAAGCTGAAAGTTGCTTCTTGAAAATTAGGAAATTCCATTCATTCCAGTATTGGCCAGTTTCTTAAATAATAATGTAATAGCTCAAGATATGTGGTATAACTATGTATTATGTTTAGACAGGCAAGCAAAAAATTCATCCAAAAGTACATGGGGGATCCCAGAATTACTGGGGAAGCAAAAAAGAAAGATGTAGAGAAAAACACTACTGAGATTACTGTTGCTGTCCATTGCCATGCTCAAGTACATTTCTCAAGCATGATACAGTGTTCTACAAGATATACTATGTCTTCAGGGAACCAAGAAAGGAGAAGAACACTATGACTAATGGTACAACACACTTATGTACAGGGGAAATGTTCCAAAGGACTGGTCAATGATACTGACATGAGAGATAGAGGTGTATAAATGGAAAGTCAAGTTTCAATTTTGCCTAGGATTGAAAAAGAGCTTTCAGTCAAGGAGTTGAGGACATAAGGCTTATGTCCTCATAAAAAGAACACAGCTAGGAGAATCCAAAAAATAGCTAGCAACAACAGAGTACTTAACAGCAGGGACTTAATGAAGGGGGCCATAGAAAGGCATCGATTTGTTACTGAATCATACGGACAGAAGACAGGTTGGCATTTTGGTAGGTGAAGACTGTTAATATAATAGAACAGCATGTAGTTACTAACTGCACAGTTGAACTAAGATAATTTTGTACTACTAGAAGAATCTGACAAAAAGTCATTGTGATATATAGTAATGTCACAACTTATCTCCCTTGGTTGCCTAAAGAAATATAAGCCCTTGTGGTCCCATTCACACTCATTTTCTTATTTCTGTAGGAATTAGATTTGGTGACAGAGAACAGTGAGTCTTGTTCTGATTCTAAAGGATGAAAAGGCTGAACTTTGGGGAGGGGTTGCTTTACTGTAACATGCATAACTTCTGTAGATTTTTCTATTAAGCCAAAGTCAAATACCTGAAAATGATCTTAGCTCTATTCAATCCACATTCTATAGATACTTCACCTGTGAACAGGTAGGTGATAGGAGAAATGGCACTTGGTATCATTGTTGTTTGCTTGTAAATTAAATATATCCAATAAAAAGGCTCTTTTCTTTTTCCATTTTTACAGCCCAGTATTAAATTATAAGATGGATGATGGGTGTGGGCAAGGAAAAACAAAATAGACTTTATGTAAATTGTCATCCCTCTATCTAAATTATCCTCAGTGCTATCCTAGGGCAATCATTCCGTACTTAATTGATTATTCAATATCTTAACTCAAGATCAAATTTTGGACATAGCTGTGGAACAAAGAGAACTTGGTTCAATTTAAATCTTCATCGTGCACTATGGTAAATTATAGAAGCTGTAGAAACTTGGTGTCTTCATCTATTAAAGGAGGTTGTTCCTAACTGACAGATTTTTTTTCCTGGAATTAATTATTTAGTACATATAATACTTCTTACAAGAAAATCAACCCAGAGTAACCCCTGATTAAATACTTGGTTCCGTTTCTCATTTTTTGTGCGGCAGCCAGCGGCCATGAGCACCACATATGCTTTGAGGATGGGCTGACCTCTACATGCCCACACATTTTAATAGTGGCCAATTAGCCTGTAAAGAGACAGGTTCTTATGGACCCATTTATTTAATTTCTCAGTATCTACAGTGTTTAGGAGAGAGATAATACTGTGGAAAAATTAATTACATAGTTTTTTATCATAGTTCAACATGCTCCAAAATATTTAGTTATTGCTCTTTTTTTTAAATAAGAACATACTATTATACCTATGTCTTTAAAGATACTCTGAAGCTTAGAAATTCTCTTTCAGTCAGCACAATTCAACTTGTAATCATGTGCTTCTTGCTATTGCCATTATTTCAAATAGTTTTCTAACACCTTACTATTCAAATATATCTTAACCTATTGGTATAGTTATTAAAAGAAAATAATTTGAGATTATGATTATAGATAGATATAAACTAGGAAATGAAAGCATCGCAAGTATAATTGGCAAGACGTTTGCCTCGCCTTTTCACAAATGGAAAAAGCCATGGTTGCCGCTATTAAATTGACTTGGTTCAATTTTAAAATCACAAAAAGTAATCAAGTCAGGTTTCCTTTTCATTATGCAATGCTCAATGAGGTTTTACAAATCTGAAAGCTTTACCTTTCCACTCATTTGCTATATGAATTAAACATTAACAAGAATGAAATGAGCTTAAAGCTAGAAAATACTCAATATATTTTCTAGGAAAAACTGAAGGTGATGACTTTATATTTCTATAGCTCTCTAATTCACCACTTAAGCAATGTAGATGGAATATTGACACAGCCATATGGGAGAAGTCAGGAGCAGCCAGTCCAATTTAGTTTCTCAAAATTTAGTGTCTTTCATTGCATTTTTTACAAAGTCTTCTTTAACTTTTCTATGTTTTTAATTCTATTAATGGAAAGCCAAACTTATGTTTTACTCAATGATGAGCATTTT
This sequence comes from Anoura caudifer, assembly GCA_004027475.1. NCBI lineage: Eukaryota > Metazoa > Chordata > Mammalia > Chiroptera > Phyllostomidae > Anoura > Anoura caudifer. Next base: position 53,876 of record PVKU01001547.1, read on the forward strand.
AGCCACAGTTACAAATAACTAACATGGTAGCTTCACTTTTGCAAGAATAAAATTACACTGGATTAACTGTTGTATTTCTAAAGACCAGGATTGAAAGATGAAGATAAAATCATTCATCTTACTAAATAATGACTGAAACTGAGTTACCAAAGCAGTAAAATAATTTGGCATTTTTCTAAAAAATGTTTAGAACAATCTGTTGAAAAGTGTTATTGAGAAAACTAATATTTGTAAATCTGACAAGAAGCTTTTATTAGGCTAGTGAGTTATTTCAATATTTTAATTTTAGTATCAATTGTATAAAAATATGGCTCATTTTTTTTTGCTCAGTTTCATCCCTCACCATCCCCCCTGCAGAGCTGTCACCTGCTCTCTATGAGTTTGTCTCTATTTTGCTTGTTAGTTCAATTTGTTCATTAGATTCCACATATGAGTGAAATTATACGGTATTTGTCTTTCTTTGATGGGATTATTTCACTTAGCATAATGTTCTCTAGCTCCAAAAGAAAAAGGACTCATGGACATGGACAGCAGTGTGTTGATTGTGGAGGGAGGTATATGAGGGATAAATGGTAATGGAAAAATACGATAAAGAAAATATTTTAAAAAATAAAATAAAGGTATGACTCATAAGTTTGAAAATGATTTGTGCTTCCATTTCACTCACTCAGAATAGGCACCAAAACAAGCTGCTACAATTGTTAAAACTTCAGGCTACTACCTCTTCAAAAATCTTTGTAAAATTGACAGATATCTTCTCTGTGAGAGTTACTTAGGAATTATTATTTTTTCTATTAAACTTGATGGGTAGTGATGACTACATGTAGGGTAAATGGACACAGTTTGGCTTCCTCACCCAGGTGTCTGGGTAGCCAAAGGAAGCAGTGTTCCCAGAGCCTTAGAGGGGCCTGATAACCAGTGTTCTCACAGCCTTGAGACTGAGTCCCATAAACTGTCCCCATAACATGAAGTACGCTCACATGAGCAGAATTATGTTATGTTATATAATTTCTGGCATCTTGCCAGCTTTGTTCTCCTTTAGTACTTAAACAGGTAGGGACTCCCTGCTGGGGCAATGATGATGAGAGACACACAAGGGGACAGGTGGCACGATGGGTGCCATGCTAGTGAGCAAGGGAACAAGGGCCACGACACGAGACAGGCAGATAGACACGCAGCTTGCAGCACACGTGGCTTGCCCACCCATGAATAAAGGCGTGCCAGTCATCCTAAAGGCTCTGTGAATATTTTTTCCTCTGCACTAATACCATGAACCTGCCTGGCCTTGGAGGGTGGCAACATACTAGGCCATTATATTTTTGGCTAATTAGAAAATAGTAGCTAGTACTTTTTCTCTGATACTTTCCTAATTCATTGAAACACTCAGAATGTGAAAATACATTACTTAAATAAATTATTGGAAAACTAGCTAATTTAATAAGAATTTTACAATAATATGGTATCTGCAAGTTTCCCATGTAGATCATGCCTCCCATATAGGCCATTAATAAGAAAATAACCTTAGTGGTAAGGAGATCATGTGTTTAATGACTTTAACTTGAGTGGCTTTTTGAAAAGAGAAATACATTGGAAAAATGTCTTAAGGTGTACAAAAGAGAGATTTTGGTTTCAAGACTAGAATTCAATCCATGAGATGTTAGAAATTATAACTAAAAGGAAGAAATAAGCTATATAATGAAATAATGCCTAAGATTTTCAAAAAGGGAGAGATGATTGTTAATAGATTACAGTCTCTGTGTTTTCAAATATATTAAATAATGACAAAAGAAGACAATGGGGACCCAGACTCTTTTCCTACTTAAGGGAATTTAGTCTTAAGAAATCTGCTCAATGTCTTGACCATGAAGCTAAACAACAAAAAGTTAATTAAATTAAATTTAAAGCTTTTAAGCACAAGAAAATATATTTCTGAAAAAGAACATTATACAAATTGAGGTTAAAAAAACAACTAGTAAGTCAAAACATGAGACACTTATTACAAACACGCCAGATTGTTTTTATTCAGTTAAATTCTGGTATTTCATCCCCTGCTGGTTCACTAAATGTTTCACTTTTGAATCAACTGACTGATATAGACATACTTTCATGATGTTTGGTAGTCATAATTCACAGTAAATGAGTTATTAAAGTCATACATGTAAATAAGCCAATATTAAATGAGAAATTTTTATATAAAAATTTATACAAAAGGGCTGTATATAATAGTTTGAGCATAGGTATCCATTTCTAGTCAATCCCAAATTCCATTTGATATAAAATATGTTAAGAAAAAGTAAGGGAAAAAAGCCATGAAAGTATTGAAAAATAAAAAAAAAGATAACACTAGACTAATTCAGATTTGGAGGAATTCCTATAAGGTAAAAAACAAATGGTAATATCCTTGAGAAAAAACAAAAGAAACCACATCCAGTAAATCCCAGAAAGCAGACTTACAGTTTTGGCTGCTGTGAACATAGAACTGACTTACAGCTGGACAGGGTTAACTCTGGTTTTATCTCTGGTGAAACTGGGACTTCTAGTTTTTTATTCTTATTTAAAAGTGCAATGGAATTTATGATTAACTGTTTACAACTTGAAACTCTCCTGGGGAGGCCATGGAATGGTCTACAAGTGGCCTAACTCATTTCATACCATGAAAATAATCAAGGATACAAAGATGCATCTGCTTTACATTCAGATAATTATCCAGTTGATAATAAATATTTCTATAAAAATATTTCACCAAGAATCGCTGTTATGGACTGAATGTTTGTGTCACCCCAAATTCGTAAGTTGAGATCTTATCCCCAGTGTGATGCTATTCGGAGGTGGGCCTTTGTGAGATGATTATGGTTAGATAAGGTCGTGGGGGTGGAGCTCTCATAAATGGGAATGGTGTCCTTATAAAAACCAAGGGAGAGCTTGCTTCTCTCGCTCCTTGCCATGTGAGAGTACAATGAGAAAACAGCAGGCTTTCACCAAACCCAGCAATGCTGGCATCCTGATCTCCAAATTCCAGCTTCTAGAACTGCAAGAAATAAATTTATATTGTTTACAAGCCACCCAACCTATAGTACTTTGTTATAACAGCCTGAACTGACCAAGACAGTTGCTATTTTTCTCTTTGCTCCCCCATGTTCTTTTCAGGGTGAGTAATAGCTACATTCTTTTATATTAAAAAACATTCCTTTTTCTTTTAGGAAGCAACAGTATGTCTAATTATGTACAGTTTAGGTAATTAGTTTTTAGAGAAAAGCAAAAAGAAAATAAACTATACTTATAGGCAATCATGTCTGTTTCTTTAATACATTAATTTTTTAATCTTAAAATCTTGTATCTTAATGGAGAAAGAAAACAAAATTAAAATGAATTTTAAATATAAAATTCAATCTTTAATTCCTGGTGCAGGAATGGTCAATAAATAAACAGATTTAATTGGGAGCAAAATTGTGTTTTTCAAGAACAGCACATTTTAATTATTTTAATTAATTGATTTTTTTACTATTCAATACTATCCAGCTAGAGATAAAACGTTACTATAAACAGGTCTTGCCCAATTTTCCAGAGGTGCTTGGGGAGAGTGTTTAGTAATATATCTACCTGAAAAAGAAATTCTGTATATATTATATAATTATATTTTGAAATATATAGCCTACAACAAGCTCTTGGTATCTATACATAATGAGCAATGAGATCAGGAATATATTTCTGTCACCACCTCTTGGATGGCATTTACAATTTGCTACTAACTATTGTTGCATTTTCAAATTATATATATATATATATATATGTATATATATATAATCACTGTTCAGATTAGACTTTAAAATCCTAGAGCAGTACCTGTTGTTTTGGGGCATATGTTATGTGGTCTTACATGTATTTCTACTCTAAAAGTGATTAATGATTAAATATTGCCTGTTCTTACCTGAAGACTTAGTATTTCCTGTCTTATTGTTACAGAACCCAGGGCCAAGGGGGGGTATAATATACTATTACTGAAAGTACCCCCCAGGTGTGTTATGTCCGCCACCAGAGAAAAGACATCTCCCAATGCCAGAGACTTGTGAAAAGAAAAGGAAATGTTTATTTAAAGCTATACAGACTTAGAATAGTGACTTAATGTCTTCTTTGAAATATCAAAGTCCTTTAGGATACCCACAAATGCACACAGTGCTTCCTTCTTCCTCTGCCCTTATCTGGGGTGCCATATCTCAGGAAAAGAAGTCGAAGTCTGTGATTCAGTCTCCCGGCAGCTGCGTGGTCCTCTCTTCACCAAGGCTGTGGGGAGGTCTCCACTCTGCTGAAGCTGCGTGGCTCTCCCTGGCAAAGCTGTGAGGGGGGGGGGGGTTGTCACTCTGCCAAAGCTGAGTGGCAGTTCTCTGCTAAAGCCGCATGGTGATTCCCCCTCACAGGGCTGCGGGAGTCTCTACTCTGGTCAAAGCCGCACGGGTTCCCTCCCAATGGCTGCTGTGTCTGGGTTTAAACCCTCGAGCCAATCCTCGTCTATAGCCCCGTTACCGGCTCCTCCCATAATCGGCTACACTTGCCAGCATTTTCATATCCTTCCAGCTTTACTGGGCTGCCATAGTGGGTCTGGGCAGCTGTGGCCCCATGTCAAGGAGCCAAACATCTCCAAGCTCTAATGCAGGTGCTGTAACCAGGGGGAGTTGCCTTTCAGTTATATCCTGGGTGGAAGTCACTCCCTTCTCCCTGACTCAAAGCAAGGCCACAGCTATTTAACATATCTATGAAACCAGTTAAGGGTTACAGATATGTTAAATGACCATGCCAGAACCTAACTGCAAAGCTGTTGCTGTACAAAACAGCTCTCAATGGTCCTGCTCCATTTGTCCCTTCCCCCAACTCACACCTGTAGGGGGAAGGGGTGAGCATATCCTGCATATCTTTCTAATGTTTCCTGGACAACTTGAGTTCTGGACCCCATTTCAAATCCCTATTTGGGGCCCTCCTCTTTACTGCACACTGTTTCATTAGGAGTCAAAACATAACCTCTTCTGAATTACACAATCTGTTGCATTCCTCTCTCCCTTTTAAAGTCATCTCTGTTTCCAAAATATGTACCACCCATGGATACTTTTTCAATGCTCAGGATGAGTCATTCAAATGCAGATGTATGATATTAAAAATATAGAAGGGTGAAAGTAAAAATATGCAATGACCATTTGACACAGTCCAAATTTTATCAGAGCTGAGCACTAAACAAGTCGCTTAACCGACCTGGCCATATTAGTGCACACTGACTAGATTACACCTTTGAAAATATAAAGTTAATAGAAAAACAAGGGAATTACAGAGAATCATTTTTGAAGACTATATTAATTTCCTAGGACAACTGTAACAAATAATCACAAAGTAGACAATGTAAACAAGAAAAATTTGTCCTCACAGCTGAAGAGGCCACATCCACTGTTGCCAGTGCTAACGCTCTCAAAAGTCTCTCAGGGACAACCCTTTCCATGCTTGTCTTCCAACCGCCTCTTCTGCTGCTGCACCCAGGGTGCTGAGGCTGGGCGCAAGGTGCCTCTGGACGACAGGGTCAGGACCGCTCTGTCTCCAGGGTTGTGGGAGTGGGCATTCAGCTTCTGCTGCTGGGGTCGGATTGGTAGCCACTGGGCCATGGGTACTGGTGTGCACTGTCCCCAGGGCTTTGGGCTTGAGTGCTCAGCCTCTGCTGCTGCAGCGGGAGGGCTGCAGCGGGAGGGCAGCTGCAGTGGCCAGGTGGGTGTAAGGGCGTAAGAGGCGGGGGCAGCTGCTGAGGGACAGTTCTCAAAACAGCTGCTGAGTGCTTCCTCTTTTCTTTTCAAAAATTCCTCCCATTCAAGCTCCAAACAATCACCTGGCCTCTCACACAGCCCAACTATCCAGCCAGACTGGGGACTATCCAGGTCAGGGTCTGTTATGGCCCAACTCTTCCCAGCTGGCATCCACAGTCTCTGTGGGTGCATACTACCCCTGTGTGTTTGCCACTTCGACCTTATTCCCCACTGTGACTTCAAGCATCCAGATCCATCCTGGTGCTGCTCAAATCTCCTTTTTTGACAGGGGAGGGAGCCATTGATCTGGCTTGCTGCCAAGAACCCTGTGGCAGACCCTGGCAGGCACTGGGCCTGGGGCTGCAGCCAACCTGGTCCCCATGCTGTTCCCGGGGACCTTATTGTCCTGAAGCACTCTCCTTACTGTCTGATTTTTCAATGTTCCCTATAATTTTTAGTCTCCAATTTTCATATATGCTGGGATACTATTGACTGTCTGCTCTGTTTCTCAGAAGATTGGCTAGGTATTTCACCCATGTGAAGTGGGAAGCTGATTCTGCTCCCACCTATCTCGCCACCATCTTAGAAGTCTCTTAATTTAGAAATAATACAAAATTAATTGCAGAAAATATTGAAATTTAGGGACTTCTGGCCAAGAGGGAGATGTAGTTAGATATACTGTGCCTCTTTGCACAAACAAAAGAAGGACAACAACAAATTTAAAAACAAAAACAAACAAAAACTGCCAGAAAATCAAACTGTATGGAAGTCTGACAACCAAAGAGTTAAAGAAACATTCATTCAGACTGGTAGGAGGGGCGGAGACAGGCACACTGGGCAGAGAGGATATGTGGCTAGGCAGTGACTGGAACAACAGGTGGTCTCACATTTGTGTGTGGATAAACTGGTAGGAACAACTGATGAGCAAGACAGACACCACAACCGAGGGTTCTAGCATGGGGAAATAAAACCTCAAATCCTCTGACTGAAAAAACCTGTGGGGGTTGAGGTGACAGCAGAAACCCCAGCCTTATAGAAGAGTTCACTGGAGAGAGCCACAGAGTTCTAGAATGTACACAAACCCACCTACCCAGGAATCAGCACCAGAAGTGCCTAATTTGCTTGTGTGTAGCAGAGGAAGTGACTGAAATCTGGGCAAGAGCCCAGAGAGTGGCATTGCTCAGTCTTGGGTCCCTCCCCCACATACAGCACCACAACACAGCAATGTGGGTTGCTCTGCCCTGAAGAATACCTAAGGCTCTACCCCTTACTACATAATAGGCATGCAGAGACCAAAAATATGGCCCACATGAAAGAGGATTCAAAGCTCCAGAAAAAAAAATGCAGTTAAGCGATGAAAAGATAGCCAACCTATCAGATGCACAATTCAAAACACTGGTAATTAGGATGCTCAATCACAGAAATGATTGAGTATGGTCGCAAAATAGAGGAAAAGTTGAAAGCTATGCAAAGTGAAATAAAGAAAAATGTACAGGGAACCAACAGTGAAGGGAAGGAAACCGGGACACAAATCAATGGTTTGGAGCAGAAGGGAGAAATAAACATTCATTTAGAGCAGAATGAAGAAACAAGAAACCAAAAAAAAAAAAAAAATAAGGAGAAGCTTAGGACCTACAGGACAACTTGAAACATTCCAACATCCAAATCATAGGCCTGCCAGAAGGGAAAAAGGAAGAGCAAGAAATGTAAAACTTATTTGAAAACATAATGAAGGAGAACTTCCCCAATCTTTCAAAGGAGATAGACTTCTAGGAAGTCCAGGAAGCCCAGAGAGTCCCAAAGAAGTTGGGCCCAAAGAGGAACACACCAGGGCACATCATCATCAAGTTACCCGATTAAAGATAAAGAGAGAATCTTAAAAGCAGCAAGAGAAAAGGAGACAGTTACCTACAAAAGAGTTCTGCTAAGACTATCAGCTGATTTCTCAAAAGAAACCTTGCAGACAAGAAGGGTCAGGGAAGAAGTATTCCAAGTCATGAAAGGCAAGGACCTACATCCGAAATTGCTCTATCCAGCAAAACTATCATTTAGAATGGTAGGGCAGGTAAAGTACTTCCCAGATAAGGTTAAGTTAAAGGAGTTCATCATTACCAAGCCCTTATTATATGGAATGGTAAAGGGACTTATCTATGAAAAAGAAGAAGATCAAAAATATGAACAGAAAATGACAACAAACTCACAACTATCAACAGCCAAACTTAAAAAAAAAAAAAACAAGCACAAAATGAAACTAAGCAAACAATAGAACAGGAACAGAGTCACAGAAATAGAGATCGCATGGAGGGTTATCAGAGGGGAGGGGAAGGATGGGGGGAAAGTACAGTGAATAAGTAGCATAAATAGTAGGTACAGAATAGACAGGGGGAGCTTAAGAATAGTATAATAAATGTAGAAGCCAAAGAACTTATATGTGTGACCTATGGATATCAACTAAGGTGGAGGGGAGGATGTGGGTAGTAAGGGTGCAGGGTGGAGGAGAATAAAGCAGGGAAAATGGGACAACCGTAATAACATAATCAATAAAATATATATTAAAAAAACGATCGAAATTTGATCCTTCTCTAAAGAAATTCTCTAAAATCCTCTAAATCCTTTTAAGAAACTGGATATAAAACATGACCCCAGACAAGTGCCAATAAAAATAGTATTGTGATATGCTTTTACTTTTTAACTATATATTACTTTTAGGGTTAAATATATTTTCTTCATTGAAACAAACCCTTTTGTAAAACAGTATTTATGTTAGAAAATACATCATAAACACGTATATATCATCGAGATACTTTTTATTTATAGCCTAGAAGAGATTAAGTTATTAAGCTTTTGAAGTTTGAGTTCAAGGTTACAATAAATTGTATTATAATGATAAATTAGTGTCCCAATGTTTTAGCTTCATAAAATGCATTTAAATGAACTTCAGCATTATGAACATGACTAGTATATTTGCTATATCCAAAAGGAATCATAGTACCTAACTGGCTATAGGAAAGCCAGTCATATCTTGATTTATTGTGCAGAAACTTATCCTAAGCTGCAAATATGGTCTCCCTTTTTCAGCCATAGCAAGTAGCCCAATTATTTTTTCACAATAGTTGTGGGGATCATGCACTTATGGCAGAAAAAGAAACCAGTATTCCCAAAGTGTGATATCTGAAATAAATGCCAGGGTATTTATTGCAGATTTTTAAATTCCTGTACACTTCAACCTTTGTACATACACACTCAGACATGATCTTGTGTGCATACACAACACACACACACACACACTGTAGAAATGATGGGTGATTGTACTTCAGGTTGCAGCCATCTGACCTCTGTTTATTTTCCCTTCTCATTCCTCAGCACTCTTTTTCTCCTCCTCCTCCTTCTCCTTCTCTCTTTTCTCCTTTTGTTTATGACACTAAACCTGGAGAGGAAAAACTAACAGAATATTCAGAACGTATTTCTATTCATGCTTTCAGGAAATGCTACATATTGGTGTGGTGGGGTGAGATGGAGACAACTGTACTTGAACAACAATAAAAAAAAAGAAATATACTTATCTCCCCCCCCCAAAAAAAAGAAAGTAGTGAAGCATGAGTCTCTTAACCTAAAGAAAACATTTTTATGCCTGCTCTTCTTTTAAAAGTTTTATGTATGTATTCTTAGAGAAACAGGAAGGGAGGGAGAAGGAGAGTAGAGAAACATCAATGTGTGGTTGCCTCTTGAGCACCCTGTACTGGCGATGTGGCCCACAACCCAGGTATGTGCCCTAACTGGGAATCGAACTGGTGATCTTTTGGTTTGTGGACTGGTGCTCAATCCACAGAGCCACCCCAGTCAGGGCATGCCTGATCTTAATGCATCTACTTTTCCTTTAAAAAGAGTTTTAGAATGAGTAAGAATTCAAGCTCCTTAGAACAAAAGACATTTGTAGGAGTTAATGTTTGATAAATAGTATCATTGTAAGACAGGTTTCTTATTTTACTCCATTTGTCTTCATCAAATCATACAACATAATAGCTATTATAAGATAAAATATAGTTCAACTATTGTATATTTTATAAAGACCAAGACTTGGAAAATATCAGAAATAATTTCAAAATTTTTATATTGGTCTTAGATGGCAATTGATAATAAGGTATCTTCCATTTATCTAAATGAGAGGCTAGAAATAGGAGAAAACAGTTCATGAATGCCCATGTAGAAAGTCAGATCTTTAAATAAGAGTACAAAGTAGAACATGTAGATTAATAATGCAATTCCTCTTGTCAAAAAATACCTTTTATCGAAATAAACTGTTTCTGCTATTTTGGGACATGATCAAGATTATTATTTGGAGCTAATTGTCAAGGTGTGAGATTAAGTCAATATGACAGCAAATCCAGAGTCTCATTCATTGTTTTGAACTGGAACAAGTCATTTCATAACCAATCCAACAGGGCTGTCTGTAACTGAATCAGTGTTTAATAACATGAGCTGACTCAAGAACTTCAAGGACAAAAAAAATAAAAATAACATTAAGTAACGGAATCAGATAGAGGAACAATCCATCAGGCTGAAACGCATCACAACAAAATTATTCCAAAATCACCATCCGGATTTACAGTTCTGGGCCAGCTGAATAATCATTTTAAATACAATCTAAAATTTAATACAATCTAAAATTTAGATTGTATCCCCATTTTTATTGATTCTTTTACAGAAGAAAGACCAAAATGAGTGAGAGGAAAATTAAAGACTGCTTTAAAATGTCAGTGCAGACACTTTCTTTCACTGAATATATGCAAAAATGACTCTTGTTACAGAATAAAAATTAGGTAAATACTGTAAATGCTTTTATTTATGGGTAAATTGCAGTCCTCATATCTGGTTTTGTCAAGTTTATATTCTGCTTTCACATCATGACAGTAAACAGAGAATGTCTTAACAGAAATAAATGTTATTTTCACTAAATAAATAAACTGAAGATAAAAAAAACAAACAAACTGCAGAGTACTAACATATAAAACAGTCATTGCCAAAGGAAAAAAAGGCAGACAAACAGAGAAATCATTAACTTTTGCATTTTTACAAAGCTCTTCAACATTTTTCCTTTACAAGTTGTTAAAGTTTTAATAAATTAGAACTACTTTTCTTAATATTCACTTTGCTCCCTAAATTTAATTTTGCCTAGAACAAAGCCTAAATGTATCTTTCAATATTGTATGGACAAGAGAAGCATTGATTTCTGGGAACCCTGTGGCTTACATCTAATAATTAGGTATGTATCTATTCTGTTTGGTAAACATTTTTCTGAAAAGTAATCCATAAACCATGTTTACAACTTAAACTTGAAAGAGGTAGCTGGGTAGGAGACTTTCAGAGGCTGATAAATTTGCTCCATTTTCACACATTTACATACATTCTTTAATAGGTTAATTACTTTATGTGAAAGTGTTTTCTGTAGTATAAAAGTGGGAAGATACTGATACTAAGCCTGTTACATCATACTTTACAAAGAACATGACTTAAACAGTTAATTTCCAAGTATTTTATTTAAAGCATGTTTTTGTGTGAGTTGCATACGCAAGTGGCAGTTTCTGGATTATATCTGTCAGATGCTCTCTAGGTTGTCTGAGTGGCCTGTCCTACAGTACTTTTGTCATTCCTTTGATCTTTTATTCAGCAAGTGTTGAGTACCTGTTAGGGGATAAGCTAACCTGGGAAGAGAGTATGAATAATAAATGTTCCATGAGTTTGAGAAGTTTAGTTTTGTAGACAAGATAAACTTACTAGAAAGTAGTCATGATATGACAAACACATAGATGCTGGTAGTGCAAAGACATCAAAAGATAAGACCCAGAAATCAAGGTTACCGAATCATTGAATGTTATTCTTATTAAGGTATTTATTTACCTAGGGTATGAAAGAAAGTATATGGACAAAGAGTGCGGTTAATAAACAAAAAAAACTCTGTTTCTTCTTGAGGCTTTGTTTTAAAACCTCTATGTTGACCCTGACATGACTGTGTCACACAGAAACTTCTAAGAGACCTGATGTTTAAAATAGGCAAAATGTTGTCTTTTTCCTGTTTGTTTTCCATTGTACACCTGGACTTTGACTCTTCATATTTCACCATCGTGTTGGTGAGAAAAAGTCTATCCAAGTAGAGCTCACAGTCCATAAAGAAAATGTGACTGTAAAAAGAATAGAGCCAGCAAGTGTTTTGCTCCATGCCTTGGTCTTTGGCTTCAAACATGCATATTAGAGTTCTGAGCCTCAGTCTGCTGACTTTAGTTTCAGCCTGGTCATTTTTAGACAGCATGGAAATAAAAATCTCAATAGGCAAGCAAGAATAAAGCTGAATATCCCCAAACCCCACCATGTTCTAGGAAAAATGCAAGTCCCCTAGGAGACTAAAGCACACATGAAAGGCAGATCATAGTACTTAAATAACTGAGAGCAATCTCTTTATTCAGGGGTAAAACAAGGGAGGAATGGAAGAAAAGGGAAAAAAGATGAGCTAATAGATTATAATAAAGATATGTACTAAGTGCTATAGTAGTTTGATTGGGAAGAGAAAGTTACAGTGATTTTCCTGAAGGAGTTAGCAAAGTCTTCAGCTAAAAGAAGAAACTCCAGAGCAGGCATCTCAAGTACTCCCAGTATTAACCTGGATCAAATCTGGGCATCTCAGCAAACAGATCTGCTAACACGAAATAACCCTTTGAATCTGCTGAATATTGTATGTTTACCCTAGTATGCAATGACTGTCCTATTACTTTCACATACTTCCTTATTGGAAACTGAAGTTTATAAACCAAAAACAAAAATCACAGCAATTTCATCTAGATGATTTTAATTTGTGGTGCCGCCTTTTTCTTCATTTTATTATGATATCCCATAAGAACAGTAGTGAGAGCAGGCTTATGAAGGCAGAGGCCCAAAATATTAAAAATGTGTTGGCATTATTATGAATAAGACTGTGAGACCATTAGATATAATTGCCTCAATTCTGCCCTCAGATCTTGCCACCTGGATATTTCTTCATGTTAAAATGAAATCAGGAATATATTGTAGTCACTGGAAATCTCAGGAAATCTCAGCTCATACTTCTAGCCTTACATATTTAGAATTTGTGAAATTTGTGCCATTCTTCTGTCAAGCTTTGTTTTATGCTGTGATTATCTCTCACAAAGTTGTCACAGTTATCAAATAAAAGAAACTTAGATGAAAGTTAATAGCAGCCTAAGCTAGTTTATTATTAATAGAATGGAATTCAAGATATTGTCACTTTTTTCTTAGCTTGTTTACAATTATGCATATAAAGTTAATTTTGAAAATGATAAAATGTATCTAAAGGGCATTTTTCAAGTTGGATGAAAGATGTGATTAGGCAGAGAATTTGGATATAGGTGGATAAGATTATAAATAAACTCTGCCTAAGATTTCTTCACCAAAATATTAAATGTAGCCCTGTCCTTTATTTCTAAAACATAAAAGTAAGAAGGAAAACTGGGAAAGGTATCACAATAATTACAATATTGTCACAACCTTTAATAAAACGTGTAAGATATTTGCAGAGGAAGAACGAGAGTGAGTCACAAGTCTGGCAAGCAAAAGTTTATCCGGAGCGCTTACAGGTGAAGTTCACTGGTCCAGGGGGGAACGTGGGCCAGGGAAGTCGCAGTGCTTTGTTCTTGGGAAGGAGTTTTGTACAAAAAAGCACAGGTGAGGGTCCTGTGGCGATCGGGGATTGGTGAGTAAGGGGTGATGCATGTGGGGTGAGGTGTCACATGACTTTTGGGGGAAGTTTGGCTTCAGGTTTCAGCTTCTTTGCACGGGAACTGGTATAACTTTGTTTTCCCTGTCAAACTTACAAAAGGCATACATTTTAATAGGATAAATATTGGCTTTGAGTTTTATTGCATTTTGTTCACTTCAGGATATATTTTAAATAAGAGAACTATGTTCAAATATACTGTGAATATCTACACAAATAAAGCAAAAGGTTATAAGCATGCAATAATCACAGAATTATACAAATGTATCAAACTATTGAGTCTGTTTCTGTTTCTACATATAATAAAAAAGGATTGTGTGCCTATCTCTTCAGCCTGTTTTTTTGTTTTGTTTTGTTTTAAAGAGGGCAATCTTCATAAATAAAATTAATGAAGTAAAAATTTAAATAGAAACCTCAGTTAAATGTAATTCACAATTTAATTCCCACTAAAAATATAAAGTACAGGGTTGTGATTTCATCTGTGGTTGATGGTTTGTCCTCTTCCAAGCTCACGGGTTGTTTGCAGCATCAGTTCCTTGTGACGGGAGGGTGTGGCCCTCGACTCCTACAGGCTGCCCCTGTCATGTCACATGGTCTTCTCCCCAACATGGCAGTTCATTTCTTCAAGACCAAAAGGAAATCTCTTTTCAGGCTGCTAAGATAGAGTTTTATATAACATAATTTACTAAAGTAGCTATTCTATCACCTTCACCATATTCTATTGGCCAGAAAGAAGTCAGATTTACCTACAGGCAAGGAGAGGTGATTCATAAAGGTGTACATACCAGGAAAGGAATGTTGAGGGCCCTTTTAGAATTCTGTCTACCACAGTTAGTTTCCTACGGTACTCACAGTTTTTTCATCATAGTCTTCTGTTTCAGCTAAGATCCAAGAAAAAAATATAGGCCTCTAAAAGTGGCTTTAAAACCAGGATTTATTTTTTTCTCACATGATTGTGGAAGTAGACTGCTGATTGATGGTTTTCTTTGAATCACAGTTTCTTATTATGATGAAGTGAAAACTATTTTTTCTTTTGTTGCTCATGTTTTTGGTTTTATATTGAAGAATCTCTCACCAAATTCAATGTTATGAGGATTTACTCCTATGTTTTTTTCTAAGGGTTTTATAGCTTTAGCTCTTATATTTAGGTTCTGATCCATTTTGAGTTACATTTTTATGATGTGAAATAAGGATCCAACTTTTGTTTTTTGCAAGTTTCTATCTAGTTTCCCCAGTATGTTTATTTAATTTTTCCCAAACTATATTCTGGAAAGTTTTACCAGGAAAAAGCTGAAGTAATTGTAGGGTATACCTGTTACATTTACCTTCTCTGAAGGATAATAGCATTTTGCTATGATATCCAATGCATGAGAAGAGGTGCTCTATGTATTTTGCCCATTTTTATAGTTGCTAATTGTGGGAGAAAAGTACTAAAACAAGATACTTGGTCATGACCCTCTCATACCACTTTTAAACATCAATATTTACAAAATTTGTTTTGTGAGATATCTGGCAGCTCAGTGAGATAGTTTACATAAATAATATTAAAACAGTTTTATGGGAAAATCTGACATGTAGCACCATTAGGACTTTTTGAGAATGAACAGGTGATGATAGGGTTAGGTGTCAGACAAAATATGGTTAGATGGGCATGTCTCCACTATCAGAAGGGACTCACAAAATTTAGGTGTTATCAGCATTTCAAAGGTCACTGATTAGACCCACAAATTGGGCATCAAAGTTGATTTTAAATAGGGGGATGCATAAGAAGCAACTGAAATAAAGCCCACTTAGGTGAACAAGAAAATATTTTTTTAATAACTAGGGAATGATGCAGACCAATGATGAAAACTGGGAAATTATCTTCTTGAACATCCTAAAAGGATGTTTCATCAGTATAAACAATGTTCAATCATCTACTAAGCACTATGTAAGTATATTTGCAGAGATATGATAAATGTGTTTATATATTATAACCTATAAATAATATTATACAATTATTAAGGTATTCTTTTTCATTATAAGCCATCCTTCTTGTGAGAAAAAAAAGATAAATTGTTATACAAATCAATTAATAAACTTTAACATTATAAAAAAAATAGAGGAACTGATTTCCTCACTGACCAAGCAGCTAAGGAAAATCTAAAAGAAACACATAGTATCAAAGTAAAAGGAAAAATAATTATACCTTTTTGAATATTGCAACATTCAAAATGTTGAAGGTTAAATATTGCAACATTCAAAATGTGGCATGTAATGCTATTATTCCAAGGAACTGAATGATTGCTGATAAAGCTTACGTTATGAGATACATGCTTGCTTTCAAGATTTGGTTTAAATGCAAGTTTAAGGCCACAGAGATAACTGTTATTTATTTTTGGCAATGTAAGCTGGTCATTTGCATTTTTAAGAGTGAGAGAGAGGTTGAAAGAAAACTCTACTTGTTTTTACTTTTTTATTTTCTACATGAAATAAAATACAGTTAATAAAACCATTTGTTTGCCATGAGACAGAGGAAAAAGTATAATGAAGACATAGGGTAAAGTGTGGCTGTAATCATAGCTATACTGAACTAACCATAGAATAGTTAATGAGTTTTTTAAAATATATTTTATTAATTATGTTATTACAGTTGTCCCATTTTCCCCTTCACTCCCTTCCACCCTGCACTCCCCTCCCACCTACATCCCCCCCTTTAGTTCATGTCCATGTGTCGTAAGTACTTTAGTTTCCACATTTCCCATACTATTCCTACCCTCCCCCTATTTTCTATCTACCATCTGAGCTACTTATTCTCTGTACCTTTTTCCCCTCTCTCCTCCTCCCACTCCCCTGTTGCTAACCCTCCATGTGATCTCCATTTCTGTGTTTCCATTCCTGTTCCAGTTTTTTGCTTAGTTTGCTTTTGTTTTTGTTTTAGGTGTGGTTGTTAATAATTGTGAGCTTGCTGTCATTTTACTGTACATGTTTTTATCTTCTTTTTTTTAGATAAGTCACTTTAACATTTCATATAATAAGGGCTTGGTGATGATGAACTCCTTTAACCTGACCTTATCTGAGAAGCACTTTATCTGCCCTTCCATTCTAAATGAAAGCTTTGCTGGATAGAGGAATCTTGGATGTAGATCCTTGGCTTTCAAGACTTGGAATAGTTAATAACTTTTATGAACACTTATGTATGTATGTATGTGTGTGTATGTGTATTTACATATAGAAATGTAAATATGCAAATACATATTTTTATTTTATTTTATTTTTTATTGTTTTTCAAGTATAGTTGTCACCATTTTCCCCTCTTCACTGCCCTCTGCCCCACCCATCTCCATCTTCCACCCTCAGTCCTACTCGCTTTGGCTTTGTCCATGTGTCCCTTATATATTTTCCTTGATGACCCTTTCCCTATTTTCCCCCATTATCCATCTCTGCCCTCCCCTCTGGTTACCATCAGTCTGTTCTTTGTTTCAATGTCTCTTGCTATATTTTGCTTGCTTGTTTTGTTGATTAGGTTCCACTTATACATAAGATCATATGGCATAGGTGGCAAAAACAAGGTCTGTGGACTGAATTCAGCCCTCCACCTTGTTTTATCTAGCCTGGCACCTTGTTTCTACCTGGTAGCAGCACTGAGATCTCACTTAACTGTTAAGGAGTAGTTACATTCATTTATGCAGTCCTAAAATTACTTTCAGACTTTTGAAGGCAACTGCAAGGCTGATGTAGCCCCCAGTGAAAATGAGTTTGACACCCCTGCCATATGTTATTTGTCTTTTACCCCCTGGCTTATTTCACTTAGCACAATGCTCTCCAGTTCCATCCATGCTGTTGTGAAGCATAGGAGCTCTTTCTTTCTTTCTGCTGCATAGTAGTCCATTGTGTAAATGTACCATAGTTTTTTGATCTATTCATTTACAGTTGGGCAGTTAGGTTGCTTCCAGCATTCGGGTATTATAAATTGTGCTGCTATGAACATTGGGGTGCATGGGTCCTTTTGAATTGGTATTTCAGGATTCTTAGGGTATATTCCCAGCAATGGAATTGCTGGGTCAAAAGATAGTTCCATTTTTAGTTTTCTGAAGAAATTCTGTACTGTTTCTCGCAGTGGCATATTTTTAAACTCTTACTCTATATGCCTAAGATTAATTACCTGCTACAATAATTGCACAATCATAGAAATTATAGATTACCAATCTGTTCTACATCAATTTCATTTAATTGAAAATGTAAATTGAGAAAAATCTTGAACAATATTAAAATTGCCCTGGCTGCTGTGGCTCAGTGGTAGAGTGCCAGCCTATGAAATAAAAGGTGACTGGTTCAGTTCCCAGTCTAGGGCACATGCCTAGGTTGTGGGCCAGGTTCCTAATGTGGCACGTGAGAGGCAGCCACACATTGATGTTTCTCTCCCTCTCTTTTTCTCTCCCTTCCTCCCTCTAAAAAGTAAAATAAATAAAATCTTTAAAATAGAAAAAAATATTAAAACTGCTGGCACAAAAGTTTTTTGATATCTGACATTATAAATCTATACACTGATACATCAAAATGAAGTTATTTAATATTCTTTTTAAGTAAAAACTATAATGCAACAGAGACATTTGGAAATAAAGTAACAATTGTACAATAAAAAAGAATTTTCTGTTTTTAATAGAAATATTTTTTTACTTTCCTGTATGACTATCACTTTCTTGGAATTCAGTTGGGTTTGGCACACAGTTTGGACTTATTTATTGAGTGCCTGGTGTTCACTCTTTGCTCATTCCCAAGGTTAGATTGCTGCTGAGTTTCAAAGAACTATATTTAAAAAAAATGTGCTGATGAAGAAGGCAGGGAACTTAACTGCCTTTATTTCACTTTGTGCTAATTTGGGTCATAGACAAAAATAAAATTGCAAAATAATTACAAATTGAAATTGGTGTTACTAAGAAAAGAGCTCAGATAGAAGGGGGAAAAACTAACTTTAAGTAGACTGTCTAGGAAAGGACTCCCAAAGATTAAGAGGAATTAAGCCTGTGAAACAAGAGAGAAAATAGTTTCCCAGTTGGCAGGTCAGTGTATACAGAGACTCAAAATCGGAAAGAGCAGAGTTTTTTAATTAATTGAAAAATAATATATTGAGTATATAATGAGAAAAGGGAGACTGGCGAAGGTCACAATTAGAATGCTAGGAAGGGAATTGATTATTCAGGACCTTGGAGGTTGTTGAAAAAATTTAAGATTTTTTCATTTCTCTTGGTGTATTGAAAGTTATTGAAGCTGCTTAGAATAATGGGTGAAGATATGATATATTTTATGTGAAGAAAAAATATTTCTATTGTGTCAGAAATTGGTTGGAGTTAGGCAAAGAGTGTCTAGGAAAAATTGTAGAGGTGAAATTGAAGAGGTTTTTAAGCATTGCTCTATTAACAAATGTGCACCACCAAAATTTTAAGCAAAGCTTTTAAGACTGAAAAGATTTGTGTTCAAGTCAATAACTTGGAAAGTAGTTGAATATAGACAAGATTATCAACTAAGACAGTAGATGAGGTTAATTATTTACACTTGAACACTAAAAGAATGACAAAAAGCAAATTTGAAAAAGCAGATAATAAGATTGTAAGTGAAGGCACAAATAAAGGAAACAATATTATGTGCTTACGATAGGAAGAATTAATATAGTTAAAAATCCAAACCACCCCCCAAAAGTCTACAGTTCAATGCAACCCCAGTCAAAATCATGCTGATATTTCCTCCAAAATAGAAGAAAACAATGCTAAAATTTGTATGGAACCACAAAATATCCTGAATAGCCAGAGCAATATTGAGAAAGAACAACAAAGACAGAGGCATCAAATTTTTTTTCAAGGTATATTTCAAAACTATATTACAAACTGTAATTATAAATAGTAATAAAAACAGTATGGTGTTGGCATAAAAACATGGACCATTGGGACAGAATAGAGAGTTCTGAAATAAATACACCCATATATGTTCAAATAATATATGACAAAATAACCAAGAATATTCAATTCGGAAAAAAACCAGTCTCTTCAATAAATCATTTTGGGAAAACAGGACAGTCACGCACATAAAAATTAAGGGACCCTATCTTATACCATGCATAAAAATTAACTGATAATGGATTAAAGACTTGACTATAAGGTTTGAAATAATAAAACTCCTAGAAGAAAACATAGGGTACACTGATCTTGACAATAATTTGGGGGGATTTAAACACCAAAAGCAAAGGCAACAATAGCAAGAAATACAAAAGTGGGACCACATAAAACTAAAAAGGCTTCTGTAAAGCAAAGGAAACCATCCACCAAACAAAATTCAGCCAACTGAATGGGAGAAAATATTTGTGAATCATATATTTTATAAAGGATTAATATGTAAAATATATAAAGAACTCATATAACTTAATATCTGATTTAAAATCGGGTAGAGAAACTGAGTAGAGAATTTTCCAAAGAAGAAATACATATGTCCAATAGGCACATGCAAAGGTGCTGGACATCAGTACTAAACAGGGAAATGCAAGTCTAACCCACGATAAAATATTATCTCACATTTGGTGGAATGGATATTAACAAAAACCAAGAATAATAAGTGTTAGAGAAAATACAGAGAGAAAGGAATCCTTGTGTACTGCTAGTGGGCATGTTAATTGGTATAACCACTATGGAAACAGGATGAAGAATCCTCAAAAAAATTTAAAAAAATAACTACCATATAATCCAGCAATTTCATCTCTGGGTATATATCTGAAGGAAATGAAAGCACTGTCTTAAAAAGGTATCAGTATCATTGTAGCATTATTTATATAGCCAGGGCATGGAAATAACTTAATAACCAGATTTACTGCGGTAATCATTTTGTTATATACAATTGTATCAAATCACTGTTTTTTTAGTTTAAACTACTACACAGTTATATGTCAATATCTCAATAAAACTGAACATAGAAAAAAGATAAAACAAAAGTAAGACTTTATTTGGACCTTACAAGTTTGAGGTTCATTGAAACATTAATGTAACAAACTTCAGTCATTTTAAATTATGAACCTCAATTTCAGAAAAGATATTGTGGATAATGCATTTAATTAATATGATTATAATTCCTCTGGTTGTGCTGAGTGTTCCAGCAATACATGCTGTTTTAACAACTAAAATGTGGTTGAAGAAATGTGAATTAATAAGAAGCATATACTGAAAAAGTGGTTTTTAAAAAGTAAATCTGCCAGAATGGCTACCATTAATATATCAACAAACAAGTGCGGGTGAGAATGTGGAGAAGAGGGAATTACTATGCACTGTTGCTAGGAATTCAGATTGGTACAGCCACTGTGGAAAACAGAATGGAGTTTTCTTAGAAATTAAAAATAGAATGGCCTTAGACCCAGCAATTTCATTTCTGGGAATATAATCAAGAAAACCTGAAACACTAATTAGAAATAATATATGCAGTATTATTTACAGTAGCCAAAATCTATAAACAGCCCAAGTGCCCATTGGTAGAGGAGTAGATCAAAAAGCTGTGGTATGTTCATACAATGGAATACTATGCAGCTATGAAAAGAAAGGAAATCTTACCGTTCGTGACAGCATGAATGGACCTGGAAATTATTATGCTAAGTGAAATAAACCAGTCAAAGAAAGACAAATACTATATGATCTCACTTATATGCAGAATTTAAAGAACAAAATAAACTGATGAACAAAAACGAAACAGAGGCATGGGTACATGGAACAGACTGACAGTTGTCAGAGGGGAGGGGTAACAGGGTATTAGAAGAAAAAAAGTGAAGGGATTAGTTAGCTAAAGAGCATATATGTATAACCCATGTCACAGAAAAGAATGTGATGATGATCAGAGGGAAGGAAGGGCAGGGACTAGGTAGAGGTGGGCAAAGTGGGGCGAGGATGGGGACATCTGTAATAATGTCAACAATAATGTTAAAAAAGTAAATCTAAAGTAAGCATGAAGTTAAAATGTTTGACTATGTGTTGGGAACCACAGTGCCAGGTTTCAGGAGCTGTAAATTCCCCATAGCTAAGGCTGAGTGAGCGACCTTCAAAATGTGAGTCACTAAGGAGACAAAGCTTATCCCCCTGGCAGACGTACTGTCTCTGCCCACTTTACTTCACCCTGCCTGGCCCCCAATGCTTGGTTGGTTAGCCAATGATGGGTAAGAGTCCCTCAAGGGAGGGGTCACCTAAGACAGGCATGATCATGTGGGAGGCCCCCAAGGAAGGACTTGGGGAGCTATAGCAAAAGGGGGTGATGGACCCTCAGCTATGACATAGCCTGAGTCCTCATTCTGTCTGCAAGAAATTTCCTAATCTCTTGGCTGCCTTTCTGACTGTGCTTGACTTAAACCTGAAACAATGACAGAGGATGGTGCCGCTCTGTGCTGGATAGGGCGGGTTCCCTGGGTGATCAGGCCTAAAAAAGAATACATAAAATCCTGTGAAACCTGTTTTGCTAAGAATACTCTCGATTGAATGATAAGGGTCCAAGCAGGAAATGAGTTTGTTTCCCAAAGTTTTGTAGCCTTTTTAGCTAACAGACCCTGACTCAGAATAAGCCCTCAGTGTTCTTTGCATGTTATCTATCATTTGATCCTTACTGCCGGACAATGGTTAATGAGCGATACTTGTATTCCTGTGTAAAATGAACCTGATAAAAGACCATTGAGGAAAAGGCTCTTGGCCTTTCTCCTTTGAGAGATTGGCCACCTCTCCTCCCCAAGCAGATCATGTGTTGGTAGACTTATTCTCATTCGCAGCAGCCAGGGGGTCCCTGTGGGTGGAGCACCCCTACCCCACAACTATGGAGTCTGAACATGGTCAGGTGTTCAGGGACAGAAGGACAATAAGGAAGAGTTAATGTTACTGTTTAGGATGAAGATACTTCATCCTGAAAGACACAAAACAGCATTTATTGAGTACTGTTTATTTGTAGGGCAATTTACAATGTGCTTCACTTCTAATTTTTATAAATATTGCAGAATAAAGTTTTCATTTAAATAGATTCTCAATGAAATTCAATAATTTATCCAATATGATAATTTCTTAAGAGAGCATCAGGATTTTAACCCCTATCAGCCTCTCTCCAAAGCCCATAAGGGTCAGAAACAGAAATTCCATAATATGGGGTCCTGGGAGTGGGACATCTCTTAGTGTTGTTGAGTATTCAACTGTGGCAACATCATCAAGCAGTGACATGACACTGAGGATGAAAAGTACTGAAGTTCTATGAAAGAGAGCTCATTCATTATAAAGAATATAAAATTAATTATTTTTACAACTTGAAAGCATAGATTTAACATGCATAACCAAATATTAAACTAGAAAAATTAACTTATGATGCACGATAGGTATTTTTATTAAAATAATTTTCCATATATCTTATATGATAACGAGTTAATGGATAGAACCTAATACCTAAACCTATGCTCAAAAATAACTTTAAAAATGTGTGAATGCTATAAGAGAAACTTTTATTATAGAAATCTCTTATTTGAGTTTCAATCTCTGTGGGTTGACATTGGCAACCCATTAGTATCATAGATAATAATCAGGACTGGTGGTTTATTTAGTATGTCACTACAAAACTTCAGGTTGAGACATGAAGCATGGGTCACGTGTTTGACCCTTCTGCCATTTTGTGGTTGGTGTCATTTTACAACACTTTACAACAAATTGACCAGCCATATAGCTAGTCTCAGCCAATGGTATTAAAAACTAACACACTCCTGGTGGGTTAATAAAAAAAAGACTTCCACATGTGACCTAGTGGCTTATGGCAACAGCAATGTAAACTATTTCTATAGACTTTAAGTTTCAATAATTTAAAGTCCAATTTATTCCTTGAAAATATATGCAAACATTTACCTTATCTGGCACCTATACTAGACCAGAGATATGAATATGACCAAGACAAAGACACTGCTCATAATGAGCCTAAAGAAAGGTTAGTACATGTGTATACATTCAAATGTGCACTCTCCCAAATGTTACACATCTTTCAAATTTTACCCCCAAACAAGAGATTTTTACAGTAAGCTAGTTTAGAAATTCTGATCTAAATTAACTAAAATTACATATGCAATAGAAAAAAGGAGAAGAAAAACAACTTTGAAAATGAAAAAAATGATGTAAGCTTGTGAAACAGAGATATCTAGGATTATGGAGTTGAAATCTATGGTTTTCTGTTGACCTTTTTCTCAAATCTTTTTTCATATATTCGAGAACCAGAGAAAGCCAACAGTAGAACAAGCTCTTTAGTGCTGTTTTGAAATTATTGTATACTTTTCCATGCAAATTGTTTTTGAGCAAGCACCTGGGGCATGCAGTGTTCATTTGATTTTGCACGAAACACTAATCCAGAAGAATGCCATCATCTTTGGGTTAGGATGACTTCAGTTTTCAAAGAACAGTATTTGAATGCCACATCCAATGCCATGAACATAACAGTTTAAGGGGTTCACATAGCATTTGATTTAAAAAATACATGAATAATTTTATGGTTTATATTTAGCAGTGCTAGAATTGTTAAGATTATGACTAATGCCATCACACTAATTGAACTATGGGAATAAATCATTGTGCTCTAAATGTTGCTGGACTCTGAGAAAATATGTAATTCATGATGAGGTAGTTCAATTAACCTTTAGCACATGCTACATTTTGGCATAGCAGCTTATTTATGCCATTGCTTCACTTGTAAGGTTTAATTCACTGACATTACTGTCAAAGAGGAGGGATTTGAATAAGATAGACAGTGCTTAATTTACTTAGGATTTGATAATAATTAAATTGTAATGTGTGTGGCTGTATATGTATATAATTTATAAGGGGGAGATCATTGTGTGAGACCACAATTTTTATTTATGAGGACATACACATTTTAAATAACACATAGTAAATTCCTTCTTCAGATCTGTTCATTAAGTCTTCTGGTTTTAGTTCCCTTAATAATACTCATCAACTCTTTTATATAGTAACTTTGTAGCTAGAGGTTAAGAACCTGTATTGACAGGACATGGCGGGGAAAGGGGAGTGGTGAGCATATGTCCAGTGGTCCAGTGTAAGTGAAAATTTCTCTTGATATTTCTATTTAAATAAAAAAGTAAAGAATATTGTACCCTAGTTTATACCTACATTCTTTTGACAAGTTGCTAGTTACCCTAGTTTGAGAAAGTCCCAGTATCATAATCTTTGTAAGTGCTTTCTTATCAAAGATACCTTAAAAGTAATGCTTAGTACAATGTCTGGAATATAATAAATTCTTATTGTATTTATTGCAATAAGAATATTGTAATAATATGGACAATATGGTATTATAATTACAGTTCTGTTGGTAGATATTATGTTACTACATTATAAACAATTAGTTGAAAGAAAACTAAAAAAAAATAAAAATCACAGGTTTTCAGGAATATCTATAAAGGACACATGGACAAAACCAAAAGGGGGTAGGATCAAGGGTGGGAAGTGGGGATGGCTGGGGTAGGAGAGAGTTGTGGGGAGAAAATGGAGACAACTGTACTTGAACAATAAAAAAAGTTCAAAAAACCACAGTGATGACATATGAGGTAAATAATATACAAAATATTGGCCCTTCCTCTCATTTTAGAATGACCCAGGTTCCTCCAGCATTTCCTCATTTTATAATCTGCCTTTTTAGCGTCCACTCACCTGCTCCATGGCCCAGAATTCATGAAGTAGCAACCACATTCAGGGATTGCCAAGGCTTGCTTTCAGGACTTAAGTCCACAAGACTATTTACTTACCTATTAAAAGTTTAATAGTGGGCATTTTGTTCTATGGAGAAAATATCTGAGGATATATAGACTTCTGGAAAGTCCTCATATTGCCTGTTTCTTCTCTGGGTATTGCCAATTTAATTAACTAGCTCTCTGAATATATTTATATGACGTTGTAAATGTCTTGAGAACTCTTTCTACATATATAACATAATAATTATAAGACAAAGTCATTTGAATTAATGAGATAAATATTAACAAGATTGAAGTAGGAAGCATGGAAGTACCTGATTAGACTCTGCAGCAGAGAAACAAAAGGAATGCTGCTGTCTACAACTTTTTGAAGAATGTGCATATTTAAAGTCTCATTTAATTATAAGTCTTACATTTAAGTCTTTAATCTATTTTCAGTTTATTCTTGTATATGGTGTAAGAAGGTTGTCTAGTTTTATGTTTTGCATGTATGTGCCCAATTTTCCAACAATTGTTTTTATCCCATAGTAAGTGCTTTTCTTCTTTATTAAATATTAATTGACCATAAAAGCATGGGTTTATTTCAGGGCTCTCTACTGTGTTCCATTGATCTCTATGTCTGTTTTTATACCTGTACCATGCTATTTTGATTATAATGGCCTTGTAATATAGTTTGATATTAGGTAGTATAATTCCTCCAACTTTGTTCTTTCTCAAGATTACTGTGACTATTTGGGATCTTTTGTGGTTCTATATAAATATTTTGGATTATTTGTCCTAGTTCTATGAAATGTATCATTGGTATTTTGATAGGAATTGTGTTGACTCTGTAGATTGCTTGGGCAGTATGGACATTTTAACAATGCTAATTCTTCCTATCCATGAGCATGATATATTCTTCCATTTACATATTTGTGTCTTGATTACACAGTTTTGCAAATGGGACTCTAAATACATCCTAACAAATACTTCATTTGCTCTTTGCCCACTGACCCAATATCAATTTTCTTTCATGCTGCATCTTTATTAGGTTATCCTTCTAAGAGGATAATGCAGATGGATGCATACAGAGGATTTCCTTAGACATGATGTTCAGAGCACTTACATTTTCTCATCCTGTTATCCTTATGTCTTTGGAGAAATTTTCTTCCTTGCTTATTTCTTATTCATTTATACTTTTATATAGAGTAATTATTAGTCACTATGGGTACTACATATATGCCTTTAAGTAGAAAGTAACAAGACTTTACAAATTTTAAGATAATATCCAAATCAGAATTTTAAATGAAACAGTTATCATTGTAAAAATATAAAATATATATTCTGACTAACTCTTTAGACAATTAAGGAGTGTGTCCCTGGAGAGTTAATCTGTTTCTATTATCTGTTCCAATAATTTAGAACCTAAAAGAATATTAGACCACAGTTTCTATAAAATCATTACACTTTTTAATATTGTAAACAATCAATTTATTTATGAGATTTCATCATCTATGAAAGTCACAATATCTGAAGTTGGTTCTTACTTCTTTATAGATTACAAAAGAAATTCAACTTGAAATTCATTTGAACTCATATTAACTTCTATCATTATTGTGCCTTTTAGAATAATTTAAGTGACTGGAATATTTTTAGTTTGTGTTAGAAAGCATAGAATTTCTTGTTGACTTGAGAAATATATCTAATAGTCAGATTAAATTGTGTATTTCCTGGTCCTCAGGGGATTTTAAGAGTGTAAAATAAATAAAAACTCACAGCTCATGAGTCTGTCATGACCCAGATGACACGTTCCCTGCACTGTACAGCATGTATTTTGCAAATGTTCCAAAGTGCCTGATGCCTGTGGCAGCAAATGCACTAAGCCATCAGCTGGTAAATGACTTTGGAAATTAGTTGGAGGTTAATTCTCTGCCTCATTGGCCTCCAAAGTGGACAAAATGTAATTGATTTTGGTAGCTTTCATGAAGCACTTTTTTCTTTTCTAGTAAATAATGGAGGAGTACTCACAAAAACATCCTCTGGATATAAAAAAACAATTAAATGGGTATAAGTGAGTTGCCATTAAAAGTTTATGTTTCTGTGCTTAATAAACTCTCCATATCTTTAACGGTTTGTTGCTTAAAAAAACCTACAAATTCTAAAATTTCAAAATGATTTAACACAAATATTTTAAACTGCAGTAATATTTTATTTCAGTACATACTGTTGTAGAAAAAAGCAGCTACTGATGCATACTTGTACCCATAGGCTCAAGAAGGGAAGAATTCAGTGTGGTCCCCTGGGAGAGTAACATCCTCAAATGATCTTGAGTGAAAGGGGTGAAACATGATCAGGTACATGTTCACAGTCATGAATCTTGTTCAGTAGTTACATGGAAAAACTAAGTCAGTGTTTTCCTATTTAAGTGAATTTCTCTAATTTCTAAAAAGTCAATTGTATGTTTTAGCCTTTTATTTTGCATAATCTAGATCTTTTAAAATGTGAACTGGTATGTTAAGACAAATAGTTCTGTTCTGTCTTTAAAATATAGCAAAATAGATGTCCTGATTAGTTTGATGATATGGTGAATGTGAAATATCTAATTGCATCTGATGTAGGTTTACTATGCTGAGTCATTAAAAGAATTAAACCCAACATATTTGTCAAACATACTATGGACACTTGATTTTGAGAAATTCTATGATGTAGCAGCAAATACACAGTAAAATGAGTATTTTTGAGAGATAAATATTTACTAAGCACTTAGCCATTGTTATGCATTATTTTATAATTATATCATAAGTAAATTCAGTTATATTTTTCCCACTTTACAGATGAAAAAACAGGTTGAGCAATTCTAAGTAACTTGCCTAGCATTATACAGTGAGTGCTGGAGCTAGAATTTTAACACATTAAGTTAAACTAGAGATAATTCATAAGTCAAAAAAATTGGTAAAGGAGATAGCACGTTCTTCAAATAGTATATCATGCTTACACGTGGATTATCCAGTCTGATGTATTCCAGAGACACTCAGTAAAAACAAACCTAATGCCTAACATTGCTATGTCAAAAACACTGGAAAAAAAGATTTACTACTTAATTAGACTCTTCTACATTCATAATATTAGAACACAGATTATGAATGTTATAAATAAAAATGAATGCTACCTTTCTTTACAGTAAGTTTACAATCCATCTAAAAATAGCACAATCTGGAGTGTTCATAAACTTTTCTATTTTGATGATGAAAATGCTATACATAGGCTTTATATTTGTATTACCATATAAATTGGGAAGAATGAAGGAGATTATTTTGTACAAAGGATCTAAATAATGAAGAAAATATTTAATTAAATTCAGGACCCACTCACCCCATATCTTTAGTTTAGTTCAGAGACTCCTTGTTTCTTTTTCATACTTTTCATTTTCAGCCAGAATTTTTCATTTGATGAGGGATTAATAATGTGGTGTGCAAAGATCACTGGAGCTAAAAAATTCAGTGAGTATTTCAAAACATTATTTATCAGGCCATCAATTTCCTTATTGTTAACAATGGAGGGAGAATATTTTTTATCATTAGCATGATGTTAAGTGAGGTAATGGCCATGACACACCTAAGAAAGTACCAGAAACTAGCCAGAGTATGTATGAGTCAGTTCCAGCTCTTATAACAAAATACCATAGGCTGGGTGAAACAATGCGAAAAAGCAGAAATTAGTCTTCTTAAATTGAGGCTAAACTTCCAAGATCCCAGTACTGACTGCTAATGTTCCTGATAAAGCTTCTCTTCCCAGCTTGTAGATAGCTGCCTTCTTTCTTATTGTGTCCTTATGTGGTTGAAATCTCTCTCTCTTTGCCTTTCTTTTCTTACAATGCCATCAACGTGTTGGATTAGGGCCATAGCTATATGACCTCAGTTAAACTAATACACCTCCAAAAGCTTGATCTACAAATACAGTTACATTGAGAATTAAAGCTTCAATATATGAATTTGGGAGGAGGAAGGGGACAAAATTCAGCCCTCTGAAGATACTTCTGGTACTTTTAAAATAATTTTTAAAGTACTCATTATTATAAGCTGCATTGTCATTTTAGTTAATGAAGATTTTGTGATGTATTTTAGATCATCTTTCTGAAAGTACCACCAATCAAGTTATTCTGATTAAATTCTATGTGCTCTATGTGTTTATTTGTAAGAAGGAAGAGAGGACCTTTTCTTCCTTTATGCCCTTAAATCTTTGAACTGTGTTAGACATGGTCAAAGTCAGGGTACTTATAAGCTTGCTAGAGTCTCTAAATGACTATTTGGCATAATGGCCAGGGTGTAATGGCCCCTTAGTTCTACAGATTTTCTAGGAGACTCTTACTGCTCTGTTAGAGCAATGTTAGAGCTGGCTGTTTAAACAATAACATTTTCTCAAAATAGGCCTTTATTGACAATTTCCTTCTTTATGATTGGTGCTGCTATCTCCTTGAACTCAGTTTTCTTTTCTGTTTTTAGGTGGCTGATGGCCATCATGTTTTTTCCAAAGATGTTGCAAAGGGATTAGCATAGTTTTTTCTTCCCTTAACTACTTCAAAATAACTCATGATATGAGGAATAAAGTTTCATCAATGAAATATAACATACATTTTTAAAATAACAAATTTAAATGTAAATGCTATGTAAATATTGAAATTCTGAAACTCCTAGTAACTAAAATACTGAAATTTCTTATGATTTAATGGCTGCTTACCTCCAGTAGAAAAGCAGAGCTATAAACTGAACAAATAAGTCAATAGAACACATTTAAACTAAAATAAAAACAAGTAGAAATATGTGAAAATATGTGTGTGTGTTTCTGTGTTAGAGAGGAGTGAGAGAGAGGGGGAGAGAGACTATGAGATGGGAAATAGTGAAGAGAAGTGAAAGATAATGTACAAAACAATATATTCATATAGATAATAGAGTAGAATTATCCAAACTGATGAAAGTTATTAATTCTCATATTTAAGAACTCTACAAATCCGAGCATAAAAAATACAATGAGGAATACATCTAAAAATATTATCATCATTTAGATAAATACAGACAGGAAAATGTAAACTCAACTAGAGGAAAAGGACTGATTTCCTTAAGATGAAAAACAATAGCTTTGCAATGTGGAATCTCAACAAAAATAGTGGAAGACAAAAAATAATGTAATACCACGTAGTGTTCAAGTAAATTAATCTCAATTCTAAACTGAATATGTCCTCTCAGAATAATGGCAAAATAAAAAAAATTCCAGGTAAACACAAACTTAGATACATTCAAAAGAGTTCTTTAGACAGAAGATAAAAGATTCCAGGTTAGATACACAAAAATATTGAAAACAACAAATAACTAAAGAACAAAAAAATGTATGGATAAATATAAAGTAATACTGACTTTGCTAGTAACATATTATACTTTGGTATTTAAAATATACAGAGAAATTAAATGTGTGTTAAAGTAACAAGCATTGTGAAGGAAGGGGATGTAGAGGTAAAGTAATCTAAGTTACTACATTATTTGATAAATGGTAAAATAATCAATGTGGCATTTTGTAACTCTAAAGTTAGCACTAAATGCAGAGTAAAATAATATGTAAATAGAAGCTTAAAAGGTGGGTAAGGGAGAAATACAGTAGTAATAGTATTGATTGATGCAAGTGAAAGCAATAAAAAAGAAAAGAATGCAAGACATAATTCAGTAGAAAATAAATAATAAAAAGTTATATAGAAACCTAAATACTTTTACTGTAATGGACTAAATACTCAAAAGTTAAGATTATGAGATTGGATAAAAAGAAAATCCATCTACATGCTGCTATAAGTGATCTACTTAGAATACAAGACCATAAGAATAGCACTGGATAAAAATTAAACACATATTTATTTTACCAAAAGCCTTTAAACATACAAAGTAGAAAGAAACTATCCCTTAATTTAATAAAATATCTTCAAAAATTCTAGAGCAAACATCATACTTAATACTTTCCTCTTGAGATCAGCAATGAGATAAGTATACTAGCTATGACCACTTCAAGTTTTTACTGGATACTTCAGCCAGTGAAAGAAATCAGGGAAAGGAAATAAAAGACAGAGGTTTGGAAAAGGGGAATATATTTTTCATATGATTATTTAAGTGCCTCTAAGACCTAGAAACAAAGTATTATAATTAAAAAATTAATGTACACATTTACTGAAAAAAAGAATAATATTCACAATTAATTATTTTAATATTTATATTCTCCAGAAACAAACAGAATTAAATTAAAAAGTGTATTATGCATAACAATAAAAAACATTAAATTCCCAGGAGAAAATATAATGAAGGATCTTTTCTCTTTAAGCTAATAAATAAATAAATAAATAAATATTCCAAAACAAATGGAAAAATGGTTTATTTTACAAATTGGAAGAATAAATACTTTCCCCAAATTTATCTGTAGATTTAACACAATTCAATGAAAATTCTGTTTCTTTCTTTTTTTTTCCCAAATTGAAAAGTTAATATTAGTTGCAATGGAAGGTAAAAGCAATCTTGAATACACAGATCAAAGAGAAATACATCAAGAAAATTCAAAGCCTTTGTAAAACTAAACAAAATAATACTATGGTGTGGATATGCAGTTAAGAAAATGGGAAATTGATACTGATTGTAGCATCCAGTATAAGATATGGAAACACACACATATATACTGTCACCTGGTGTGAAAAAGGTGACCCTGTACTGTGTTGGGGAAATAGTGGTCTTTTCAACAAGTGGTACAAGGCAGATTGGATATTTACATGAAATTAAAAAAAAAAAAACAGTTTTAACTCCTACTCCATTTTATACAAAACAATGAAATTAAGATGGATTGTAGATTTAAATTTGAAAGTTGAAACAGTAAAGCTTTTAGACGTAAACAACATTTTTGTGACACTGGAGTGGACAAAGATTTCTTAAACCCAACACAAAAATATCTTACCCATAAAGATTTTAATATTAAATTTTATTAAAATTAGTATCTTTTGTTTATCAAAAGACACCATTAAAAGATAGAAAATAAAAACCACAAAATGGAAAGAGAGATTAACTGTTTATATATTTGACAAAGTACTCATAATGAGAATATATCAAGAAAGTTTACAAATCAATTAGAACAGCTAGAAAATCCAGTATAAAAATAGACAAAATATTTGAACAGGCTTGACATTAAAAGAGTATCTAAAAAGACCAATAAATGTACAAAAAGAGTCTCAAACTCATTAGTAAGCAAGAAATGCAAATGAAACCATAGAGTGTTATTACTAAAAATCCAGAAAATGGCTGAAATCAGAAAAAAAGGAAAAAAATGTCAAAATACCAATTTTGAATTGGGTTTAAGAAAATGTCAAGGTTGTGGAGTAAGTGGAAATCTTTTGCAGTGCTTGGGGAAATGTACATGTTACTAGTTGTTTGGAAAACTGTTTGCTAATATTTACTACAGTTGAACTGTAGGCATGCCCTATAACCTGCAGTTTTCTTCTTCATGATATACTCAGCAGAACTGTGTAGATAACTTAACCAAAAGATATGTATAAAAATATTCAAAACAAGGTCATTAATTAGAGTTTATAAAGGGGGACAATCCAAATGTAAATCAAGTGAAAATTGATAAATATAATGTGTGTGTAAAATGATTATGCAACACTGAAAATAAGTAAATGACCACTACCCACAAACATTTCAGGCATAATGTTGCATACAAGAAGTTAGATACAAATAATTCATATTCTGTGATTCAATTTCTGTAAAGTTAAGAAATGGTGGTTTTATCTGGTGGATGATATGGTTAGAGTCTAGGTAAAGGGATAGTGGAAACTACTTGGGTGCTAATAATATTCTCTTTTTAAAAAGAAAAATCACAGTGGCACCTCCATAGTCAATCTGATATCCAGATGGTCAATAAGTGACTAAACAGAGGGTGGCATATACACTGTGGATAAGCTGGACAAAGGGATGATTCATTCCCAGGTGGTACAGAGTAGAATGCGCAAGCTTTCATCATGATATTCAGAATGATGTGCAATTTAAAACTTATGAATTGTTAATTTCTGGAATTTCCCATTTAATGATTTTTGGATGACAGTTGACCATGGGCAACTGAAACCAAGGAATGCAAAACCATGGATAGGGGAGACTATATTGTGTTTAAAAACTCATACTTATAAACTACACATAAAATTAGCTTTTAATAAAGTATTAATTTTAAAGCTGTCTGTTTAATATATTATTAATCATAAAAGTGTTAAGTAATGTCACCTTGAAAATTCATGGAAAATTAACTTGTTCGCTTTTTGTGTTCTGTTGTAGATTTTACCACATTAGATATTTAACAAAAGAAAGTATAAAGTAAGAACCTGGATCATCCAGGTAAAAAGGTTGTGTTAATCTAAGAGGAATTTCAAGCCTTCAAAGAGGATATTATCAGGAGATTAGAGGCTTATTTTGCACTTACTTTTTATTTTTTAATGAATAGACAATACCAAATCTATGAGTATTGTAGGAGACGGTTCTGCGTGGTGTGGGCCTAGCTCACATTAGGAGATGCACAGGACCCATGCCCATGGATGGGTTCTCCTGTGGGGAATCAGGCCTGCACTGTGTCCAGACTGCTGTGAGACTTGCTTTTGCTAAAATTCCGTCACCCTGAATTGAGACAGCAAGTGCTTACTGTAACTTCCTAAAATCCATGCTAAGCCTTGCAAGAACCAGTGTAACTGGTCCAACCACTTTTCCCTTTTCATTTGCAAATATCCTTCTTCTGTGATATGATTAGTGTCATCCTCTCCTTTGTTGTCTGTAAAAGGTAACCACCTAAATGGAACCTGTGCATTGTAACTGAGGACCATCATGTAATGTGCCGAGAAACCCAATAAAGGCTGGTCATGGCAAGGGCTTAGTCTTTTTCTCCCCTTGAGAGAAAAGCCATGCTTGCCCTTTTCCTCCACAGGACCCGGTAGTCGGTGTGAATGTCTCATGCCTCATCCACAATGTGGTAGACCCCACGAGCCAGGGTCCACATCAAATAGTTATTTAGCATAAGATAATAAGATTTTAAAGAAGTACAATGCTTGACAATTAGGTAAATGAATAAATAAAGTAAAATGGTGAATGTTTGCAAAAATAAGTATTTTCATTGAGCTGTTTTATTATTTCATTAGGTTGAATCTATAAATTTAGTTACCAGATTGATGAAACAACCTTTATCCAAGTAGCTCAAAAAATATTACTATATTATTATATATTCTTTGCTAGTCACATTAACAAAAATAATTGAGGTCACTATTATAATATTTATTTTACAATCATAAAATACAATAAGTAACTCTGTCAAGATGGTAGATGGGAAAAATCATGTGAAGGGATGATATTTGCCATTGTATTTGTTTATAATAAAAATTATATTCAATTTAGTAAAATCTTTCCTGATGAAAGTTAGTTTTTATTACCAATGTAATCTATGGATCACTATATATAAGTATCATTATATTTGATTAAGAGTAGAAATAATATTTCTTGAATCTTTCCTTTATCAGCATAAATTTGAAGAACATTAGATCCATGCAAAATCCTCACTCACTCCTAAAATATTTCTTGGTATGTAACATAAGTTGTATCTCTGAGTGTCAAACAGACCTTTCCTGCTGTAGAAGTTACTTGAGTGCATTGCCATAGACATGCCTCCCGTGACTGACCACCTGCTTTCACCTTCCACACAAAGTTTCTGTTAGGAGGAGACATAGGGTTCCTAAGATTACAAATCTCAAAGTAGTGTGTGCTACACAGAAGTGATGAGGAAACTACTTTTTCCCCTATTTTTCTCACATTTTGTACTCTTCGTCTAAAGAAGATATGTTTGTGTTTCATAGAATGTTAGTGAAAATTGTCTGTTTTTTCTGTTTATAGCCTCTCTCCATAGGTTCTCTCCAGAGGACACAAGATTGTGGAGTCTGGCCAGGGTCTGTATTAGGAACAAAAACTCATACTTCTCTTGGGAATATACTCAACAGAACTTCATGCCCCTTACTCCTTTCAGCAAAATCTCTTTTCCAAACAAAAGCCCTCCATCAGTAACGCCTACAGCGATTCTGATCACTGTGTCATCCCACCAGTCTGACGTGTCAGAATCTGAGATGAAGTTATTTACACCAAAACTCCCACTGAAAGAAAAACCTGTTCAAAGGGATTATGGAGTTTAAGAAATAAACAACTCTTGACAGTCTTTCTATGTATTGTGATTGCAAAGTACAATGTTGCCCTGAAATTAAGCTTTTAATTGAAAGTGAAGAAGCCTCTGGGCCTTGTCTCCATTTCCATGATGGGCTGATTTACTTAACCTACTCTTTTATCCAGTACTCTAAATAAGAAGTGGTTTTTATTTCCCCTGGGTGCAATAAAGTCTTGAAAATTAAGCTCAGGATCAAAATTAGTTTTGTCTTCTTTTACTCTCCTTTATTTTGGATATGTTATATTGAGTAAGTAGTCTGTACAGTATTTGAAAGACAGCTGAAAATAATTCTTTTTAAAAGTATATTTTATTGATTATGCTATTACAGTGGTCCCAATATTTTCTCCTTTGCCCTCCTATACCCAGTAACCCCCACTCCCTCAGGCAATCCCCAGCCCATACGTGCATGTCCATGGGTCATGCATATCAGTTCTTTGGCTACTGTATTTCTTATGCTGTACTTTATATCTTTGTGACTATTCTGGAACTAAAAATTTATCCTTCTTAATCCCCTTCATCTTTTTCCCCTAACCCCCCACCCCCTGTCATCTGGCAACTATTAAAATGTCCTTTGTATCTGTGATTCTGTTTCTGTTCTGTTTGGTTAATTATTTTGTTTTTTTAAATTCAATTGTTGATAGATATGCATTTGTTGCCATTTTATTAATCATATTTTTTATTTTCTTCTTCTTCTTCTTCTTCTTCTTCTTCTTCTTCTTCTTCTTCTTCTTCTTCTTCTTCTTCTTCTTCTTCTTCTTCTTCTTTCTTCTTCTTCTAGAAGACCCTTTAACATTTCATATAATGTTGGCTTGATGGTGATATACTGCTTTAGTTTTCTTGTCTGAGAAACTCTTTATCTGTCCTTCAATTCTAAATGATAGCTTTGCTTGTTAGAGTAATCTTTGCTGTAGGTCCTTGCTTTTCATCACTTTGAATATTTCTTGCCACTCCCTTCTAGTCTGAAAAACTTCTTTTGAGAAAAAGCTCCCTTATAGGTAACTAACTGCTTTTCTCTTGCTGATTTTAAGGTTCATTCTTTGTCTTTAACCTTTGGCATTTTAACTATGATGTGTCTTGGGGTGGACCTCTTTGAGTTTATTTGTTTGGGACTCTCATTGCTTCGTGGACTTGTATGTTTGTTTCTTTCACCAACTTAAGAAAGTTTTCTTTCATTATTTATTCAAATAGATTTCCATTTCTTTTCTCTCTCTCTATTCCTTCCAGCACCACCAAATGCAAATGCTGGTGCACTAGATGTTCTCCCAGAGGTTCCTTTCACTAGCCTCAGTTTTTGGATTCTATTTTGTTCTTGCTGTTGTGGTTGGTTGTTTTTTTGTTTCCTTATATTCCAAATCACTGATTTGATTTTCAGATTTATCTACTCCACAGTTGATTCCCTGTAAATTGTTATTCATCATGGTTAATATATCCTTAATTTCTAATGGACTCTTTTTTTTTTTTCTTTCTGGTTTCCATACCCTTTTTTATGCTTTTGAAGTTCTATCTGAGTTCATCTGCTCTTCCTCTAAGTTCATCAAGCATCCTTATGATCAGTGTTTTAAACTTTGCATTTAGTAGCTTGCTTGTCTCCATTTTGTTTAGTTCTTTTTC
This sequence comes from Anoura caudifer, assembly GCA_004027475.1. Classification (NCBI taxonomy): domain Eukaryota; kingdom Metazoa; phylum Chordata; class Mammalia; order Chiroptera; family Phyllostomidae; genus Anoura; species Anoura caudifer. The sequence goes on from PVKU01001547.1 coordinate 90,990, forward strand.
TGGAGTTTTATTCTCTTCTTTCGTTTGAACCATGTTTCTTTATCTCTTCATTTTGGCAGCCTCCCTGTGTTTGTTTCTATGCCTTAGATAGATCTCTATGTCCCCCAAGCTTAGTAGAGTGGCTTCATGTTGTAGGTGTCCTGTAGAGTCCAGTGGCACAGCCTCCCCTATTACCCAAGCTGGGCACTTGAGGTGTACTAACTATGTGGGTTGTGTGAACCGTCCAATTGTAGTTGAGGCTTGATTAGTCTTGTTCCATTCAAGGTCAACCAGCACTTGTGTTCTGTCGAGGGTCACACAACATAATCTACAAAGCTATCTGCAGATGGCTGCTAATTGTGCTGGGCTTGGAGGTGCCCAGGAAAAGCCAATCTGTGAACCAAGGTCAACTGCTGCTAGTGCCAGGCCTGGGGGCTCACTGAAGCCAGATGTTGCTTGCTTGAGAGAATTTAGGAAAATCTGATGCATGGGTCAAGACAAGCCATTTGTATGGAAGAGCCATTGGAAACAGCTTGTGTTGGCCCACACATCAAGTGGGGCAAATATTGTGAGGCAGGTTGGTGGAGTCTCATATGGAGACAACCTGCCAGCTCTCTGGCTTTCTGTGGGGAGGGCTCAGAAAAGGAATGATGTTCTCTGCTGGCACTTCTGTCTGGGGGAAAGGTGCTCCCCAGCTCTTGCATTGATGCCAGACAATTCAGTTTCTCCCTGTATGTCTCTCATGTATTTCAATTTGCTGCCCCTGCATGGAGCTCAGAGCAAATGAGTCTGAGTAAGTCTGTGCACTGTCCCTTGTAACAGGAACTTCCAGGGATTCCAGCTGTTTCCGTCTTCCAAAGTCTTAATCCCCACTGGTTTTTACAGTCAGAAGTATAGAGATTTATCTTCCTGGCACTGGAATCCCAGGCCGGGGCACCTGTTGTGGGGCTAGGACCCTTCACTCCTGAGATAACCCTGATGACTTTTCACTGCCATACGTGGGTGTGGGACCAGCCCATTCCTCATCTCCACCCCTCCTACCAGTCATGATATAATTTGTTCTTTAATCCTATAGTTGTAGAACTTCCATTAGGTTTGATTTCTGATGGTTCTGAGTGATGGTTGTTCTATAGCTTAGTTGTAATTTTGATGTGGTTGTGCAAGGTAAGCTATGTTTATCTATGCCATCATCTGCACAAAATACTTCTTGTGATTTTTTTGCCATTTTTCTCAAATAATCCAAAGCATGTCCACAAATTCAATGGTAATATAAAAACCTTTTTATACATGAAATTGTAACTTACTTAGCATTAAAACATTTGTGCATTCTAATTTATTGAACTAAAGGTTTTAGGTGAATATATATGTATATATATATATATATGTATATATATATATATATATATAATAGCCATTTTTGTTTACCTAATGTGTATATGGAATTCTGATGGAAACTTTTAGGAAATGGAAGAATTTTTACAATCTTTTTTATATATTGGTATTAAAGTATATAATTATTCCCTGAAATTAAGTATTTTTAGCTGAAAGAGAAGCTTCTGGGTCCCATATTTATTTCCATAAAAGACTAATTTAATCTATCCCTTTATTCTGCTACTTCAAGGAAAAGGCAATTTTGTTTATCTTAGAAGAATTAAACTCTCTAAAAATAAGTTCCAAAACACAAATTTCTCTCTTCTTAACTCTCCTTTGTTTTTGATATGCTATGTTAAAAGAATAGTTTAATATTTCAAAGAAACCTAAAAGTGGTTATCTTTTTGTGGTATTTTCCCTAATAATTCTGTACAGAACCAAAATTATTTGAGAAATACTCAAGTTTTTACAGTATAGCACTGTATTTAGTATTTTATCTTTTTATACTTTATGTTTTAAAGATTATATTTATTTATTTGTTTATTTATTTATTTATTTAAAGGGGAAGGTAGGGAGAAAGAGATGGAGAGAAACACCATGCAAGAAAGATACATAAATATTTTACCTCTTACATGTACACTAGCTGGGGATCAGGCCCACAACTGAGGCATGTGCCCTGACTGGGAACTGAACTGGCAATGTTTTGCTACATGGAAAGACACCCAAATATCTTTGTCATGCCAGCCAGGGCTATCTTTTCCACTTTAAGTAATATCTTGGAGAAAGATACAGGGTTAAGATGATATACAATTGAAAAATAATAGGATAATGTCTTTACAGCTTTGGTCACAACAGAATATTACTTTTTTAAAAATTTGGCTTACAGAGCAGACCTATTTTGTGTATAGCATGCTAGAAGGACTGAGGAAATGGAAAGTGATGAGGACCTATTCTTTAGATATTTAATATCCAGTAAAATGACAGGGTGAATATAAAAAGGTCTCCTCTCACAAAGAATGTTAAGTGGCCTAAGTAAAAAAATGAGGAAAATGGCTTCAAGGCTCTAGGGAGACAGAGAGCTTTCACTACTTAGGGGATTCAAGAAATGCCTTGTGAAAAAAGTGGGCCAGAGGAATTAAAAATTGAAAGATTTTTGATAGATGTGGAAATGTTAGTGTGCATTATTCTAAGTCAAAGTAATATAAGGTAAAAATACAAAAGCAAGGGAGAAAACAGCTTCAAAAGCTGCTTTGTTTGTTTATGAGGAATCTGCTAGACACTGAGGTAAAAATTATCAGTAAGCAAATAGTTATATGAATCTGAAGTTGAAGATAGAAGTTTTAGCTTGGAAATATGTTTTTCTCTTATTTCTTGCATTGCTAGCTGCTAAAGATACAAAGATAAATAAGGCTGAATCAGTTCTTAAGGAGCTGGCACATTAGTTGGAAGTTAAACATATAGTTGAACGATTTTGATGAAACTAGACGTATGTCATATTAAGGTATTAGCAAGGTGCTATCAAGGGACAGTCTGATATTTGCTTGGGAAAATCAGGCAAAGCTTGGCAGATGGCGATGTTTCAGTAGTGTCTAGAGGGCATAATGTGGGCAACTTCCCAAAGGAAGAAGTAAAAATGTGTCAAACTGTCAAATTACAAGCATCTTGATATGAGAACAGTATTGTTACGTACAGGAAAAATGGATGAGATCGTACCAGACCAAAAATTACTTTATCTACCATTCTAATAAATGTTCAAAATTTACCCTGTATTTGATGATACATCTTTGAAATTTACCTGGGAGGGGCTATCAAATACATTTGCATTTTTAGAAAAAAACTCTCACATTGAACAATATTAGAATCGGTCACAATAGCAGGGAGAAGGGGCCTTTGTCAGGTTATTCCAATAAGCTTGACAATACATATTAAATGTCTAAAATATATCAATATCATATGTATTTTATGCTCTAAGAGAAAGGTTTATGGTTTTTAATGGTGGATCATGGGTTTCTGCATCATTCAGGGAGCATTATTCAAAGTAAGTATTAAATGAAAAGTAAATAAACAATAACCCCTGCTCACCCATATACATAGAGTTTTTTAAATTTTTTTTTAGTGGTAAAAAAAATACAAATAATTTTAAAGTGCTGTGGCATTTGGATCCAACAAAAATTGAAGATTATATTCATGCTTGAAAATATCATTAATATGCACTGACATCCAGTTTATTTTCACTTATGCAAAGGTATAGATAATGGCGTTATTTATGTAGGTACTGGATACAGCAGAAAGACCGTGCTAATAGGTGCAGGTATGGATGTTGATCTTAAAGCACCTGCAGATTTGTCCCAGGAAACGATTTAGATACAAGGAGATTCTGTTGCTTAAAAAGGCTTTGATACATAAATTTGGAATCTGTCATTCTAATTTATTATACTACTCATGATTACTGAGACCATGGGAGGGGAAATGTGTGGAGGAGGAGGAGACTGAGCACAGAATTCATTAAAACAGAATTATGAAGAGACAGCTATAAGTTACTATCTACTACAATTGCCACTGGAATTCTATCTACATACAACTATATAAATATTTTAGATGAAAACGAAAGCAATCATTTGCCCTACTTATTGGAAAAGTCAAAATAGCAGTTAAAGCAGACAGTTAATGTGACATTTTATAAATAATATATCTGTTGTGCGAATATGTGACCCAGTTTGATGACATATAGTAACACTCAATAATTTGATGTAATTTTAATTCCATTATTTTTAGAATGTCAGGCAAGGAGTTCTCAGTGTGAGCAGTGCCTCAGAAAAATATAAGGTTTTAATATCTTTTAATATCTAATAGTTGACAGAAATTGCTCATGGGAAGTAATCTTGCTTAATAAGGTTAACTTGAATTCTATTTATTAGGTCAGTTCCCAGTATATTCACTCACTTTTTTATTGTACATTTAGTTTTGAAAGAGGTTTGATAAGTAGTAACTAAACATTTGAAGCACACTTCCAATATTTTGACATGTATAATTTTAAGACTATTCAAATTGATATAATTCTAAAATGCCATCATCTTGCAGTAGGCAGTTAGTTAGTTATTAACCAAATGGGAAGCAGTGAACAGAACCAGAGATCTGATTAAGCCTGATTAAGTTTCTCAGGTACCACAGGAGTCTGCCCTACCAACAGGGAGAGGGAGAAGAAGGCACAGGGACCAGTCCTTTCACTAAATGCATGCGCAGTAGAAGTCAGGATGGCGACTGTAAAAGTGGGAGGGCACTGGCCTGGGGAAATCCAGGAAAGACATTGGATAGGGTGTGGGCACAAACATAGGCCCCAAAAAAAGCCAGGAAAGAGAATGGTAGTTTAAAAGAAAGCCTGCTCTTTTTCCCAAGACCAAGGAAATTCTGTATCACAGAGTTTTTGCTATATAGTGGGATTATGAAGTATATAGGTATTTATATAATATTTATGATTTTAATTATTTTTCTTAAAAATTTAAAACTATAAAAATATAAAAAATGTTCATTCAAATATATTAAAAAGAATATTAAATCAAAGTAAAATCCAGTATGTATTTCATCAGTGGATGAATACTGTACTGTACGCAATGGAAATGCAGAACACCACTACCATTTGCACAAGTTTGCCAACATGAGATTGTACACAGCACACTATTGGCTGAAGGAATGGAAGGCAACCAACCACAGCACTGTGTTCTGTACCCTGGGCACTGATTGGCTCAGGGACAATATCATCAGTCTGTTTTCTCTCCCACACTGGTGTCCATTACATTCAGCATCTCTCATTGTCTACTTCACATCAACATCTGATCGCTACACGTAGTGTTGCTCTGTGGTGTTGTGTTTTTGTGAAATTTTTGTAAAAGTTTGAATTTATTTCAAACCCTACAATACCACCCAAATGTTTTGTGCCTTTTAAAGCTTCTGGCAGTGAACCCAAGCACCAGAGGAATATGCTTACCATCAAAGAAAAGGTGGAACTTCTTGACATGTTAAAGGAAGGCAAAAGCTACATGGCTGTAGGCAGCCATTATGGGATCAACAAATCTACTGTTCCCTACATAAAGAAGGATGAGAATGATATTAGGTCTACAGCAACAATGACTTTTAACAAGACTGCAAAGAGGGTGGTCACTTACCCACAATAAGGCCATTGTGAGGATGGAGTCTGCATTGGCCCTGTGGATAAATGACTGCAGGAAGAGTAATATCTGGCTGGATACCAACACCATCCGGAGGAAGGCCAGGAAACTTTATAATAGTTTTGTGGAAAGCATGGATGTTCACAATGATGATGAGGATGAAGACGAGGATGATGACGCAGAAGCAGGACCATCGAGTGCTTCTCCCACCAGACCAACCCCATTCAGTGCCAGCAAGGGCTGGTTTGACAAATTTCAGAGATGCTTTGGACTCAAGAGCATTTCTCTGTATGGAGAAGCTGCCTCTGCAGATAAAAAGCAGCACCAGCAACTCCCCATAATTGGATGAAGAGATCAGTTATACCTATGCCTTTAGGGGAAATAGAAGTTACAGCCCAGGGCAAAGATACTGCATCACCTGATGAAGTGCCTGATGAAGTGATACCTTCAGAAGAGCTGTAATGGTCTTCTTGGCTGTGCAGTACATTCATCTCATTGTCATCACCTTCATCACCATCAGTACTGCATGGCTACATAATTCATGATCTTCATCAGTCAAGTTGTAGTATACTTCACTGGTGAGTACCCATATAGAATTGTATATGTTGTTAAAATTATGTAGGTTTAAGAGTATAGAAAGTGTTTAAGAACATATGAAATGTTTATAAGAGTGTAGGAAAGGTTAATAAGAGAGTGGGAAAGGTTTACAGGAGTGTGGGAAGGTTAAAATATATATAAATAATAGAATAAGTATAACACCGCTACTTCATGGATTTCACCTTTTGTGGGGGTCTCTGGAATGTAACTCCCATGATAGGTGAGGGATCACTGTAGTGGGAAAGACAGCTGCGGGAGCTGGATAGAAGCAGAGACTGACTCTGAGCTGAGCTACTGGAGCTCAGGGGCCAGGGTGATGGCGCTGAATTTCTGGGCTCTGGCCCTCCTGGGCCTGGTGAACACAGGTGGTGAACATAGGTCTGTGCCCCAGGAGCTACAATTCTGCAGTGAGATTGAACTAAACCACCTGGTTATGGATGAGACATCAGGCATGATGTGTCTGGCGGCCGGCTTTATGTGTCTTTTTATGAAGAAATTAGATTCCTCTTCTATTTATGCAAATACGTTGCCATGAAAATAATACTCATTAAGAGTTTTTACATTATAGAGGAATCAAGTAGGAAGAAAAATATAAATGCTTCAACATTGCTTATTAAGGTACAATTTACTAAGTTGCTCTAAAAAACTAACAAGTTTTTTTCATCAGCTGTATATTGTTTCAGCTGTATATTATCATTTGGTCCCATAATAAATTCTTGTTTATTCAGATTGTCAGTATTTCCATGAATCCAGTTATTCCTTAGAGTTCTGTAATATTTGTCTAGTATAAATGTATGATCTAAAATCTTTTCTCAGAAATGCATATATTAGAATAAATCAGAGTCATTTCCATGGATCTTTCTGAAGATGTAACATTTTTGCAAATGTATCAGAGTAAAACAATGACTAACTCTAAATGACAAATATTACTTAAAATTACATAGTTATAGGTCTGATTATAATGCAATTGACAAAGGAATTTTATTTTTCTATAACAATATTTTAAAGTAATATTCAGAATTACAAAGGAAATTATATCATGTTAAGAAATCAATTAATTTATTCCCCACTGTAAGTTGTATCTGAGTTTCCTGAGGGGAATTTACAATTGTTTTTGAAAAACTCAAAGGGAGCTTCCCAGCCTTTTATGAAATTACCATTCCACCTTACCATCTATCTATGTACCTTTCCTTTTTGTTCTTACTTTTTTTTTCCATTTTCATTTCCCTTCTTGAGAATTCCTTCTCTAATGTTCTTCCTCCATAAAATATGTATATCCCTTTCTTTCACCCTTTCCCACCTTTTTTAACTTTCTCAATTCTTTATTTTTGTTATTTCCCTCTACACAATCCTGCAAATTTCACAAACCCTCTGCCACTCATACAGACCCCTGCCACTCACACAGACCCCCTGCCACTCACACAGATCCTCTACCACAGACCCACTGCCACTCACACAGATCCTCTACCACAGACCCACTGCCACTCACACAGATCCTCTACCACAGACCCACTGCCACTCACACAGATCCTCTACCACAGACCCACTGCCACTCACACAGACTCTCTGCCACAGACACAGACCCACTGCCACTCACACAGACTCTCCACAACTTTTCTGGTCCTTTTTAGTTGGTCCTTTTTAAAAAACTCATTCAGAAATAATTATTTTTAGAGAAAGTGTCTTCAATTATTGTGCAGTTCCTTTCTAACTTAATTAAAATTTTTAATTCCTAGAAACCTTAATTTTTAGTGAAATTTCAAAGTAAGTAATTAGCATTGTTTAGATTGGCAAATTTATGAATATATTTCTTAACTTTCAGAAGCAAGTTCTTTTCAACGGGCAAATACACTTACATTTTAAGAATCACAACACAGATAACATGAACTTTTTTGTAAACCAAGACAAAGCAAACATATTTTATATTAATAACTTTAAAAGACATAGTTGGATTTGTGATAATTAGTCCATTTCTTTCATGTGTTCAGAAGTGACCTGCTTAATCATCTAGTGTCTTTTACAACTTTTAAAAGCATGGGAAAAGGCAGGGGAGATAGGTTTCTATAGCCCACACAGAATTTGGGGTGACATTTACTTTTCCCATTGTTCCCAGAACTGTAACATCTACTGGACTTCCAGGAGGATGGTTTAGGGTATCTAAAAAAACTCATTTTCTCATTTTTCTTCTTTCTGAGTTTTACTGTCTGAGAGGGGAGTGAGATCTTTTCCCACTCTTTGAACCATCAATTTTAATATTATCTGAGTAGAATACTTATGGTGTAACAACATGAAAGCTTGCGCATAAAAGTTCTTAGCCCATTTACCAGACCTTTTGCAAAACATTCTAATTAGAATTGCAACCTAATGGAATTTCTGATGGGATCAAGACCAAACCATCCATTTCAAAACAGAAACAAAACAACATCTAAAGCAAAGACAGAATTCAAACAAATGAGTACCCTTTGGCCTGGGGGTCCCTAAATCACAAGGGTGACTGAGTGAGAGGCCAGTCATAGGAGGATAAGCACTATGGGACTCCACTGACAGGGAATGTTCAGAAAGGACAGATGAAAGGACAGATGAAGGGCCAGAAAGCAGGCATGTGGTTGCCTGGGGCTGGGGAAGAGTGGATGGGGGTGAGTCCTAATGGGTGTGGGGTATCCTTTGGGTACAGGGTTCTTCTCCCCAATTGTACCACCCCCGCTAGAGCAGGGGGAGGCAGGTGGTTCTGTCCCTCACTCTGAGGGCTTCGTAGACAGAATACTCTGTGACCCCCGGGACAGTGACACAGGGGCTGGGCCCTATCTGTCTGCATGCCCCAGGTGGCTGGGCAAGACCACTGTTAGGATCTTATCTCACACTAGCACGTACCAAAAAATGACTCTGCAAGGTCCAAGTGGCACAGAACTCGAATGGTGAACACAGAAAATTCCCAGTTTTCAAAACAACAAATATCAAAACAAGTCCCCAAAATATGAGAAAGCAAGAAGAGGACAACTGTAACCACAATTTTATTTCACATAGATGAGCGAAAAAATATGAGCTCTCAGAGAGCTCTCAAACAGAACAGACGGATGAGAGATCTCAACAAAAACTGACCTCTTCCCACAGAGGAACTGGGATTAGAACAGAGGAACAAAAGTAACAGACAGGTGAAGAGTAGTATTGTTGTACAAATTTCTCAAGGCCATCATACCAATGTAAAAAACACAATGATAACAACAGCCCACGACACAGGAGCAATTAAGAAAGGATTTAGTATGGAGAAATCCATGTAATCAGACCAGAAAGAGTAGTGAAAGAGAAGGATAAACAGAGGGAGAGAAACATTGGCCAGCAACCCAGGCGTGTACCCTGACTGGGAATTGAACCCATGACCTTTTGGTTTGCAAGCCAACACTCCTTCCACACCAGACAGGGCTCTCCTGCTGCTTTTAAGATTCTCTCCTTATCTTTAAACTTGGGTGATGTAATTCTGATGTGCCTTGGTGTGTGCTTCTTTGGGTTCAACTTCTTTAGGACTCTCTGAGCTTCCTGAAGTTCCTGAAAGTCTATTTCCTTTGCCAGATTAGGGAAGTTCTCCTTCATTAAGTTTTCAATAAGTTTTCAATTTCTTGCTCCTCTTCTTCTCCTTCTGGCACCCTTATGATCCAGATCTTGGAATGTTTAAAGTTGTCCTGGAGGTTCCTAAGCCTTTCCTTCTTTTTTTGAATTCTTGTTTGTTCATTCTGTTCTAGTTGAATGTTTACTTCTTCCTTCTGCTCCAAATTGTTGATTTGAGTACTGGTTTTCTTCCCCTCACTGTTGGTTCCCTGTATATTTTCCTTTATTTCAATTTGCCTAGCCTTCACTTCTTCCTCTATTTTGTGACCATACTCAACCATTTCTCTGAGCATCCTGATTATCAGTATTTTAAACTGTGCATCTGATAGGTTGGCTATCTCTTCATCACTTAGTTCTATGTTTGTAGCTTTGATCTGTTCTTTCATTTGGGTCATATATATATGACACAAATGAAAAAAATATATATATATAGTCTCAGTGGGCCTGTTATATACTAAGGGGCAGAACCTTAGGTATTCGCCAGTGGGGGACCAACCACCTCCCTGCACTACAGCACTGTATGTGGGGGATGGGTCACAGAGGGAACAATCCTGTTTGCTTGGCTCTTGGCCAGCTTTCAGTCACTTTTCCCACTACTCATAAGCAAATTGGGCCCTTCTGGTATTGATTCCAGGTGGGTAGTTTTTTATATGTTCCAGGGCCCTGCAGGTCTCTCTAATGAACTCTCCTGTGAGGCTGGTAGTTTCTCCCCCTGCTGCAACCCCCACAGGTATTTACAGGCAGAGATTTTGAGGCTTTCTTTTCCCACACTGGAATCCTGGGTTGTGCAGTCTGTCTAGATCCTCAGTTTTTCCTCCAGGTTTGTCTGCATGCAAATGTGGGACTGCCAGTCACTGCCTTGCCCATCTGGTTCTCTAGCTGACACCTTGTTGTACATCTTTTCAGCCCGGCTACCCATCTTCACTCCTCCTATCACTTTGGATAAATGTTTCTTCTTTAACTCCTTGGTTGTCGGACTTCCATGCAGTTCAATTTTCTGGCAGTTCTGGTTGTTTTTGTTTTCAAATTTGTTGTTGTCCTTCTTTTGGTTGTGCAAGGAGGCAAAGTGTATCTACCTATGCTTCCATCTTGGCCAGAAATGTGTAAACCATTGTAGTCTTTATAAGCATTATACACTTAGGCTACATTAAATTTATAAAACAAAATGAGATCAAAGAAGGCACAGGGAAATAATGCAACTGAGAGACACAGTAAACATGAGATGTATGAGGTTACTGCCCACCTAATGGGGAATGCTCTATTATAGCAAACTTTTTAAACAAACAAGGTAAAAAATATAACTAGAGGCATTGAAATAAAGAACAAACTGACAGTAACCAGAAGGGAGGGGAAAGGGGAATAATGGGAGAAAAAAGGGGAACAGTCATCAAAGAACATGTGTAAAAGACCCATGGACAAAACCAAAGGGAGGTAGGATCAAGGTTGGGAGGTGGGGATGGGTGGGGTGGGTGGGAATTGTGGGGGGAAAATAGAGACAACTGTACTTGAACAACAATAAAACAATAAATACCCTCTTAACAAAAATAATAAAAAAATAAAATATATGATAAAGCACACTGTAATATAATAAAAAATATATAGTATAGCCCTGGCTGGTATAGCTCAGTAGGGTGAGTGTGGGGCTGTGAACCAAAGGGTGACTGGTTTGGTTCCCAATCAAGGCACGTGCCTGGGTTGTAGGCCAGGTCCCTAGTACAGGGCATACAAGAGGCAACCACACATTGATATTTCTCTCCTTCTCTTTCTCTTTCCCTTTTCCTCTCTAACAATAAATAAACAAAATCTTTTTAAAAAGTATAACATATCCAATACTCAAACCAGTAAGATAGTTGTTTATTATCAAGTATTATATACTACAGAAATTGTACTAGCTGTACTTTTATACAACTTGCAGTGCAGTAAGTTTACTTGCACCAGCATCACCACAAACACAGGAGTAACATGTTGCACTAGATTTTTAGGATGACTACAACCTCATTAGGTGATAGGAATTTTCCATCTCCGTTATAATGTTATGGGATCCCTTTCATATGTGCAGTCTGTTGTTGACAGAAACATTGTTATGTTTCTTGTCATCCTCACATTTCTGAAATGTTTATTGTTATAACCATCATTTTAAGACACACAAAGAAACTTCAGTGAGAAATTATGTGAATTACCTGATTTACACAAATATTAAGTGTCAGAGTCAGGAATAAAGTTTTACTGCTGCTATTCAGAGATGAATAAAATAAAAGACAAAGAATAGAAATATATCACTTCAGGGTGCAAAACTTTTTTCTTGAAACTATATCCCTGAATAAATACACTGACTATATTCTGAGTCATAAAGCAATTAAAAAAATAAGTTTTAAAAGATAATAAAAATACACTCTAGTCACAATAAAATTAAATAGAAATCTGTCATGAAAGAGAAAAATATCTGTATAAATAGCAATTTGTGTGTATGAATGTATTTGAATATCTATGCATGTATTTCTTAGCTATGGCTAGAGATCTTAGATGCAAAAATAATCAAGTAACAATAAAAACATTAGTACTCAGAGCTTAGTTTTTAAATGGCATTTTTCAGTAATGGGAACACAGCTCTTTGAAGAAATGCTTTATTTATATCTAACAGAAAAAAATATGAGAATCTATCCCAGAATCATAAATGAAATAATGAAAAAACATAAAAAAATGGGAAAAAGACACTGGCACCAATTTCAGAATAGGACCCAAAAGCCAAACTTTGCAAATTTAGCAACAATTTAAATAATTATAGAAAGAGCATATATTCCATACAATAAAATAAGTATTTATGAGTTTATTCTCATATAAATAAATAATTGAATGAAATGTAAAAATAGAAAGGACAGCTCTTCCTTCCATAGAATTTCAATTTTAAAATGTTGATTAAATATAGGATATAAAATACCACAGCAATAACTGTTGTAGGTGATAGCCACTAATAGGAGCAAAAATAAAAATATGATACAAAAGAATATATATATAGGCATAAGGAATATTCCTAAAATATACAAAAAAGTGGGAAATAATATGAAATCATGAGCAACTGAAAACATCTTTAATACAAGGCAATATATTTACATTAATAAAATTGGTATCAGGGCTTAGAACCTTGCAGACAATAAGGTTTCACTGAAAAGTACATATGCTTCTTAATGCCAAGAAAGGAAATAAGGTATAAGAAAATTATTCATTAAATATCTTCCTGTTACCATCAGTATTTAGCTAGTTATTTAGAAAAGAAAAGAGAGCAAAGGGAACTAAACATTAAGTTTAATAAAATGGGGAGCAGGTACTTGTCTGCTTCACCAGGAAGCTGCAGCTCTTCATACCCCAGGGGATTAGAGCATTGCTCCTTAAAAGGATTAACACTCCTCCATTCCCCTCTCCAGTAAAGGATTGTTGGAGGGGCACAGTGGGAGGTGTTGGACCATAGAGGCCTGTCAGTCTAACTAGGGTGTGGACCAATCAAAGCTTACAGAAGTCTGGGAAGTTGGTCATGCTCAGAAAACAGTTGGTCTGTCCCAAGCCCAAGCTCACAGTTATAACCCCAGAGGAACAAAAGAGCTCTTTCTCTTGCTCGTGAGCTGCATGTACACGGTGCACTTGCCTGTTCTCTGCATGGTCATGTGGCCTTAGTAGCTAGCTATGTGGTGCATGTCTGTGCAACCCCACATGCAGGCTCCAGGAGGGAGCCTGAATACTGCAGCACAGCAATTGACTGTAGCTGGAAACACACACTAAGCGGGCTAGGTGCTTGACTAGAATGTACTTTGATATGGAGCATAAACTCTTGGTAGTGGTCTTCATCAGTCCCTACAGAAGATAAGATTGGGCTTTTTCCATGGCAAGATGGATGGAGATGGGGTATTGGAAAGTCAGGAGAGGAACCTCATTAATTGTACATCACCAATAAGCCATACCACGGAGTCACATCTTCTTTCTGGGTCTCAGGAAATTCTTTTTCTTTAGATACAACAAGAACCCTACTTCTACTGATAACATTACCAGCTTTATGAAAACAAAATACTTTGCATCTTTATAAATAATAAGTGTCATAGCTTTTAAAAGATTTGTAACCCATTATCAGAGTTTTCTCATAATAGTCACTTTACTTTTGAAAAATTAAGGTTAATGTAACAAGTAATTCAACAGAAATGGCAACAGCTTCCCCTTTAGTGAAGACTGACTTCAACTTCTCAAGGTAATTTAAAATTATAAACCTGAAATATCTCTCAATTATTTTTCAAAATTTTAGAACAAAGTTTTTAATATTGCATTAAATACATTAATAAGGATAAAAAGGTTCAGCACAAAATTAGAAAACGCAAACTTTAAAACTAATAATAACATTAGCTCAATTGCATTGCTCCCAAGAAAACTCATTATCAGATGGCCAAGACCAGTTCAGCGCTGGTCTTGTGCAGCAGCAGCGATGCGGCCAGTGCTAACAGGTTCACGCTGAACAGTGGAATTCTAAATGCGTTCTCATAATTTTACTGATACATCTCTGAAATATTTTTTAAATAACATCCAGTATTTTTCCTGTTGTAGTAATTGTTTTCTACAGGTTTAGAAATTTACTTTAAAAGTAAAAAAACAGAGTTTATCAGTCTGGTTTTAAAACAGTTCTTGCAATATTATTAGTTCATTTTTCCATAATCACACTCACTCTTCTAAACTAACTATGAGTATTACACTTCTGCAGGGTCATCAAGGAACAGGTATAAATTTAGGACACACGGACAAAGACAATGACGGGGAGGGTTGAATGAGGGAGGTGGGGGTGGGTAGGGTAGGAGAGAGTATTGGGGGGAGAATAAGGACAACTATAATTGAACAACAATAAAAATGTAAAATTATATTTGTTTTTAAAATGGACTTTAACAGATGAAACATGTCAAGACAAATTCTTTCCTTGTATTTCAAAAATGAAACCATATCTACTGGTTCAAAATGCATTTAAAATATATAAAATACCTCAATAATTTTTAATAAGTTAATATTTTTACATTATATTTATAAAGTACCCATTTTATAAATTTCATAAATGTATCTACATATTTACATATATCTATCTAAATATAAATGTATGGTATCATTTCATAATAGAGTTCTCAACTAATTACCCTTCAATACTTAGATCTAGATAAACCATTTAATATTTTCAAGTGTATTTCTTACCTAAAGAAGTAGATGGATTAAACTACCCATATTTTGCAGTGCATAATGTGCACTCTTTTGCCCAAATTTTTGAGGGAAAAATAAGGATGCACATTATACATGGGTGTAATAAATACATGCCATGTGTATAATAATCCCACATATAATCCACACAAAAACATGCTGCACATTATACACAGCAAAATGCAGTAAATGTTTAAGGTCTGTTACGCAGTCAAATATTTGAGTCATAAGATTTCTCCATTTAGTTGTCAGTCAGTCAATTAAAGGCAAGTTTACTTAAGTCTGCTACCTGCATTATTTCAAATGATATTTGCCTAACACTTCACTTTTCAAATGCATAGGAGGTGTTACAGATGTACAGTACTAACCTTTCAGGCCCCCTAACTGCTTTGGTATCATGTAGACACTACTTTGTAGATACCAACTTTGGTGTGTTTCCACATTTTCCAGTTGTTAGTCTTTTCTCATCAAAGGTAATGAATAAACTTTAAACAAAGAAAAGTTAAAAGCCATTTTATACCTGAGACCCCCTACAGTTAGGAGCAAAACTAATCAACGTGTTTTTCCATAAGAAGGAAAATTTTCCAAGACAAGAAATGTAAAACCTTCACACTGATTTAAATTCTCCTGCCAAAGCGTTGAAAACTTCAGCATTGATAATAGGTAAAAAAAGATTTTTCATAGATCATCGAATTTAAAAATTGTGATTGTTGTAAACAAAAGTTATATAAACATGTCCAGCAAGCAAAAGTGACACATAATAATCTAAAGTATGTCACTGTTATATTTGAGTCTAATTTAATTTTTTCCTACCAGCAGGATATCATAAAACTGATGATTTTAAGGGTATGGTACATAAATCTAATCTCTTATTTCTTAGCTATTTTCTTTTTTATGATTCTCTCCACCTAGCAGGAGATCTTGTAATTCTTTACTGATTCTATAACCTTATAACATGTTTTATAAATTACTCTGTAAAATTGCTTATACATTTAGTCTAAACTCTGTGTACATACAACTTTCTGGATATTTTATATATTAGTGGAGACTTTCAAAGAATTAAATGTAGGTCTCTAAACTAAGGTTAAAACTATTCTAAACAAAACTGCATTAATATGTGTAGACCATAATAATTACATTAATCTGTAACACTTTCTTTAAAAACCGTAACAAAAGAAACTTTACATAAATATGTTTAACTTTCATAGCTACTTTTGAGTTTGCTACATTATTTTCATCAGACCAATTTATCATATTAGTTTTCTAGGTCTGCTATAATAAATACCACACACTGGGTATTTTAAAAAACAAAAATATATTTTCTCACAGACTGGAGGCTGGAAGTTCAAGGCAGTTTTCAGCAGGTTTGATTTCTCCACAGGCTCTCTCCTTGGCTTGCAGATGGCCATCTTCTTGCTGTGTCCTCACTGGGCATTTTTTTCTGTGTGCCCTTGCATCCATGGTATCTGTTCCTCTGCCGATAAGAACAACAGTTACATGTATTAGGATCTTATCCTTGCGATCTCATTTAACCCTAATTACCACTTTGAAGGCCCTACCTCCAAATACAGTCATATGGGGTTAAGGCTGCAACATGAATTTTGGTGGAAGATACTTCAGTCAACAACATTTAAGTGTTTCTCTAAAATATGGAGTTTAAAGACTTACAGGAGGTTCCTGAATGATGTGCTGAAACATGAATATTGTCAACATAGAGTAACTCCAGATAATTAGGTTTTGTTATGCTTTGTAGGAGGAAAAGATCACAAGTCAGTTTTATAGCATTGAACTGTTTTTCAGGCTTTTTTCAACTTCACAATATCTTGTCAATCTCAGAAGTTATATAAAGCAGTCATTCCCTGCTATGAAGAGATTGAGGAGTCCTTGTGCATGGCCACTTGCAGAATTTACATCCAGAAATGCATATTTTAGATAAAAACATCTAAGAGATTCACAGTTACACTCAAATGACATTTGCTTGCCAATCTTGTAATAAATGATGGATTATTAAATTATTCTGTGACATATTTTGTATCATTTATAAACAACCATAAAACGCATGACAATTTTTTTTGTCTTTCAGATACATAAGTGAAGGAGCTAGTGCTTCCAGATGATGTAAATGATTTCTAGTATAATAGGCTAAAGTGAACTCATTTCAGTTTTTAAAATAATCATTTGGGTAGTATAATAAACAAATATGATAGACGTTTTCTTAATTAGTCACTTCTTAAATGTTTACCTAGGTTAACGCATCATCATTTTCTCTGAAAATATGATCCCTGACAGTTACACAATGTACAGAACTTCTGAGTAATCTTTTCCATACGCTCCCATCAGCAAGACTAAAATTCACTGTGCTTGTCACCAAAACCTTTTATCCTAGTTGTACCTCTTATTGTAATCACATAATTTGATCAACTATTAAAACACAGTAAACTCTGAGCTTGAGGCAGTTGTTTCTATGGATACTGGGTTTAATATTTTGGAAATGCATTGAAAAACTAAATCACTAAAATTGTCCCCTAAATTAATATTGATACAACTTTATAAATTTGAACAAATCATAAAATCTAGGCTTATCTACTTTTATTGCTTCATACTAGTTTTCCATTTTTCTCTATAGAAGCTGAAAATAGAAAATGTGAATGGATCTCCAAGTGTTTGAATTAGTAACTAAAATTCACTCCACAAAAGTTAGTCCAACCAAATGTATAAAGAAGAAGTAATACTAGTTCTTTGTAAAGTATTTCAGAAAAATACTTGAAGAGGGTACATATCTCCAAACTCCTTCTGTGAAGCCAGTATTACATTGATATTAACTACATTAAAATATGATGAATGCCAATGTTTGCCACTAATGATTACATGCAAAGTATTAATAATATGCTGAACAGTGGATAGCATGGATAATTACAGTTAATGGAAATAGAATACAAATAATCTAGGTTAGAATGACAGAATATGGTGTTTTATAATACTATGTTTTCAACAAATAATTTCCAAGTTAAGATTGCTATAATTAGCCAACTCTGTTCCCTATACATGTATCTCAAGTAAATGACTATCTCTGTAATAATGTTGTCAAATTAACCTTAAAGTGAGACATTTAAACCTTTAAACTCTTTAATTACTAAATACTAGTGATGTCTACATTTTAAGAAGCCTTCAATGATCTTTACAAAATATTTCTCAGCATTATAAAATAAGAGGTTACAGACTATATGAGTGCTAATTTGCTTATTTCAAGTATTTGTACTTTTATGAACCTAAACTGAGTTCACAGAGTTATACTGTAGATAATTAATAATAGTTACTGAACTAATTTTGCTAGTATTTGATAAATGTTTTTATTGAATGTTTGTTTAATTTAGAGAAAGTAGAACTAAATCTTAGATCAAGGGGCAATTATTTAATATATTGTTAATGAAGATGCACAATCAGCACATTAAGTATTGTCTGTTTCATTTTATGAATTATATATATGTTACATGATTTATTTATTCCTTTTTATTCTTAATTAAATTTATTGGGGTGATATTGGTTAATAAGATCATATAGATTTCAAGTGTACAATTCTATGATACATCATCTGTCTTTTGCATCGTGTGCCTACCACCCAAAGTCAAGACTTCTTCTACCACCATATGTTTGAACCTCTTTACTACTCCCAACACCCCTGAAAAAGAAATAAATACAAAAAGACAAAAATTCACAGACAGCAGTATGGTGGTTACTAGAATTCTATATTTTAGTGTTTTACAGTAACCTTTGCTTTCTCTCTGGTGTCTTCCTAAATAAAATTAAGCATATTTTGCAGACACCTTATTGTTATAAGCTATGTTATAATAGTTGCTGAACTATTTGTATTTTATTGTTCCAACCATCATGTTTAGGTCTAAGTTTCATAAAATTTAAACATAGGTAATTTTTGGTATTAATAATAGGCAAAAATGTTAAAAAATTCTATAGAAGAGACATGCTTTAAACGTGTTAGTTTTTTTTATACAAATTGCATCAGCAAATTCATTTCAAATTTTAGTAGATGACAGTTGCTTGCAAAGTACACTGGTCAAAGAAAGAAGGTCTTATAGAGTAGTTACAAAAATAATGGATGGATACATTACAGTTCATCAAATGCTTAACCAGTACTTAAATAAAGATGGCAATGTCTCTTGGCTCTAAGTCATATATTTTACAGGAGTCTAAGTCGTATATTTTACAGGAATACATTTTATGTATTGCAGAGATTTTTATTTTATGCTTCATTAGCCTATTTTCAAGTGAATCATAATAAATATTGCCTATAGTCAGTTATAAAATGAAAAGAAGTAACTATTTTATTTAAAAATCAATGTAATTTAAAAATAAATTTGCTTCTATGCATTGAGTGATAAGGAAAATATTCAAGTATATTTTTATAATGCAAATGTTCTATTTCATCTTTATACTGAGATTCAGGTATTTGAATTACTACACACACAAATTATATTCATGAAATAAATCTTTTGAATTACATTGAGAACACACTATACAAAGTAAATATACTTATATGCATGTGTTTTATCAGAACAAAATAATTTTCATATATAAAAGATACCCAAAGTGGAAAGGGTCTGCCAACAATGCTTTCAAAGTTAAATTACTTACTATATATAAATAACTGGTTTTTAACAAGTCAGTTTTTAGTGAGCCTCAGAGTCTTGTGAACTGACAGCAATCTACAGACTGGGATGTAGGTGGATGGATCCATCTTTAATTCTCTTGGTGCTATTGGTTGTACATGTAATTCTGATAAAAATTATGGCTGCATCAATGACAGGCCTCTAGTTTGTTACACACCCCCAGGAGCAACATCTTCATGACCTCTGAGGATTGGATTCTGTCACTGGGTGCTGAGAGGCAAACACGAGACCTACAGAAACAGCCATCCATTTCTGATGTTCCAAACAAGATTTCAGCCTGGAGATGACAATTCAGAAAGAATAATATCCTATAAATGAAAAAAATCCTGAATGTCCTGAAAATAGATCAATGAGCAAAAAATTAGAAGTGTGTAATAGTAAACCAATGTCTTGTTTAGATAATTAAGGTAACATCTTCAGGTAAACTAGAATTTTCCACTAAAAATTAGATAAACAAAGTCAGTGATTAAAAATTTAATTTATTTTGTAATTACATCTCACAATCATGTACATACTGTACAAACTTCTTTATTTGTACATTAAAGGTACATTTCATCCTGTAGCCCACCTGTGTTCAAAACAGAATGAGTATCTTACAGCAATTCTGTAGCAGTACTCTGTATTAAAATAAAGCATGAATTACAATGGGAAAAAATTTGTACTTATTTGGGTTTTAACCACTCATTAAATTGAAAAGGCAGCTTACTCTAAGAAATGTGGTCATCTCTGGGAGAATGGGGAGGTTTTATGAAAAATTAACGTACTTTCAGTGAGACAACTAATTACTGACCCTACAACTGGACACTTGTGTTTCCAACAGCTAGTTTCATAGCCTCTCTGTAGGATAAAATTCAGTTTTAAGATTTAAAATGTAATTGAGTTTTACAAAACAAAAGTTACAGTTAGACACAGTTTTAAGGGACTTAAAGACATCTGAGTGGAATCTTCACTTTTAACCAAATGGGAAAATCAATATCAAGAAAGGTCAAAAATGTTTCCCAAGATCATACAATTAATTGCTTACAAAATAAAGGCTAAACCCAAATTATTGATTCTCAATGTTTTTGTTCTAGCAGAAAGATAAACACAATCAAGAGTAAACATGACATATAAGTAAACTATGCACTGTGTAGGAAGGTGATAAGAGTAATGAAAAAAGGGAAAAATAATCAGAAAGAGAAATATAAGGATGTCAAAGTTGAAGAAAATTGAGGTAAGGTATACTGCAGTATCACATAAAATAGTCATCATTTTCATCATCAAGGAGGTGAGATTTGAGCAATGGTTTGTGAGAGGTGTAAGTTAGCAATGGAGACATCTGGGGAAGAGTAATCAAGATAATGAGAACTGATAAACCAAGGCACCACCTTAGTGGGGGACACTGTCTAGTTTGTGCTAGCATTCCATAGCCAGTGTGGCTAAAGTGGAATGACTAAAGGCCATATGAGGAGGTCATATAGAATTTAGAAGACAAATAGGAACCATTGATGAATTTTGAATAATGAATTATTAGACTTAGTTTCAAAGTAAATATTCTACTATGGCTGGTGTGGCTCAGTGGGTTGAGAACTGGCCTGTGAACCAAAGGGTTGCTGGTTCAATTCCGAGTCAGAGCACACACCTGAGTTGGGGGCCAGGTCCCCAGGAGGGTGTGTGTGAGAGGCAACCACACATTGATGCTTCTCTCCCTCTTTCTCCCTCCCTTCTCCTCTGTATAAAAATAAATAAATAAATAAAATCTTTAAAAAAAGTAAACATTCTAGCTTCTGTTTTGTAAAATGTCAATAGAAGAACAGAAAGAGTGAGACCTGTTAGTAATATAGTGACAATGATGATAGTTCAGCTCAGGTGTTGGCAGTAATGAAAATGGTTGGAATTTCCAATATATTTGAAAACTAAACATGGATTGGCTGGATTAGATGTGGCATGTATATGGCATGCGGCATCGTTGACTAAAAAATCTGAGTCTGTAATGACATCAAGATATGTTGCTTGGTCCTAACCTTAGATGAAAAGATTTCAGTTTTTCACTGTTGGGTATATTAGTTGAGGGTTTGTCATATACAGTTTGTATTATATTCAGGTACTTTTCCTCCATACTCATGTTACTGAGTGTTTTAGTCATAAATGGATGTTGTATCCTATCAAATACTCTTTCTGTATCAATCAATAATATCATATGATTTCTATCCTTTATTTTTTTTTAACATTTATTGATTTGTGTATGTTGAACCATTCTTGTGGCCCTGGAATGAATCCCTGGTATATTTTTTTAAAAAATATTTTGTTGTATTTGATTTGCTAACAATTTGTTTAGGGTTTTTGCATTTGTATTCATCAGCAATATTGGTCTGTATTTTTTTTGTGTGTGTTTTATACCTGCCAGGTTTGGGTATCAGGGTTATAATGGCCTCACAAAACGTGTTAGGAAGTATTGCCTCTTCTTCAGTGTTTTTTGGGAGAGTTTGAGAAGGATAGGTAACAAATATATTAATGTTCAATAGAATTCACCAGTGAAGCCATCTGGACTTTTAATTTTGGGGAGGTTTTTGATAGTTGTTTCAATTTCCTCACTGTTCATTGATCTATTTAGATTTTCCAATTCTTCATAATGCAGTCTATAAAGGTTATATATTTCTAGGAATTTATCAATTTCTTCTAGGTTATTTAATTTGGTGGCACATAGCCTTTCATAGTATTCTAGTATGATTCTTTACATTTCTGTGATGTCTGTGGGAACTTTCTTTTTCATTTCTGATTTTATTTCCATGTGTCTTTTCTCTTTTTTCCTTAGTGAGTTTAACCAGGGATTTGTACAGAGAATGTATCATAGAAAGGTATTCTTGAAACCTATATAATATTATCTTATTAATGTCACCTCAATAAATTTAGTTAAAATAATAATGTAATCATTAAAAAAAAGATATGTGGTTTGAGCAACTGGATAGATCAAGTTGTCATCTTAAAATGAGAGGAAGACTACAGGAAGGTAAACTTGGGGGAGCAAGATTACAACTTCAGTTTGGTTCATTTATTAGCCCTCTAAATTGAAATGTTGAGTAAACAATTGGATAAATGAATTCAGATATAGAAAGTTAGTGTAGAAAGGAAATATAAATCTAGATGTTTGGGGCATATAGGTAGATATTAGTTTAGTACAGGGACTGAATAATGTTTCCAAAGGAAAAAAAAAATAGGGTAGAGAAAAGATAAAAGCATTAAACCTTGGAAACTTTGCTATTTAAAAGAATGAGATAAGAATAGTAATCTACATAAGCAGCTGAAAAGGAATATTTTTAAATATATTTTATTGATTATGCTATTACAGCTGTCCCATTTCTCCCCATCATTCCCCTTTACCCTGCACACCCCCTCCCACCCACATTCCCCCCCTTTAGTTCATGTCCATGTGTCATCACATCTTTAGTTTCTACATTTCCTACACTATTCCTGCCCTCCACCTGTCTATTTTCTACCTACCGACTATGATACTTATTCTCTGTACCTTTTCCCCCTCTCTCCTCCTACCACTCCCCTGTTGCTAACCCTCCATGTGATCTCCATTTCTGTGGTTCTGTCCCTGTTCTAGTGGTTTGCTTAGTTTGCTTTTGTTTTAGGTGTGGTTGTTAATATCTATGAGTTTGCTGTCTTTTTACTGTCATATTTTTTATCTTCTTTTAGATAAGTCTCTTTAACATTTCATATGATAAGGGCTTGGTGATGATGAACTCCTTTCACTTCACCTTATCTGAGAAGCACTTTATCTTCCCTTCCATTCTAAATGACAGCCTTGCTGGATAGAGCAATCTTGGATGTAGGTCCTTGACTTTCATGACATGGAACACTTCTTTCCAGCCCCTTCTTGCCTGTAAGTTCTCTTTTGAGAAATCAGCTGACAGTCTCATGGGAACTCCTTTATAGGTGACTGTGCCCTTATCCCTTGCTGCTTCTAGAATTCTCTCCTTCATTTTAATCTTGGCTAATATAATTGTGATGTGCCTTGGTGTGTTCCTCCTTGGGTCCAATTTCTTTGGGACTCTCTGAGCTTCCTGGACTTCCTGAAAGTCTATTTTCTTTGCCACATTGGGGAAGTTCTCCTTTATTATTTGTTCAAATAAATTTTCCACTTGTTGCTCTTCCTCTTTCCCTTCTGGAACCCCTATAATTTAGATGTTGGGACATTCAAAGATGTTCTGGAGCTTCTTAAGCCTCTCCTTACATTTTTGAATTATTGTTTCTTCCTTCTTTTCTGTTTGGTTGTTTCTTTCTTTCTTCTGATCCACTCTATTGATTTGAGTCCCAGTTTTCCTCCCATCACTGTTGGTTCCCTGTGCATTTTCCTTCATTTCACTTATTGTAGCCTTCATTTTTTCATCTAACTTGTGAGCAAAACCAACCAATTCTGTGAGCATCCTGATCACCAGGGCTTTGAACTGTGCATCTGATAGGTTGGCTATCTCTTGGTTGCTTAGGTGAATTGGCTCTGGGGCTTTGATCTGTTCTCTCATTTGAGCCATTTTCTTTTACTTTCTTTCTTTCTTTCTTTTTTTTTTGGTCTGGTTGCAGCTGCTACTTAGTGAGGGGAGGAGCCTTAGTTGTTGCCCAGGTGGGGCAGCCCAGATGCTGGGTTGAGATGCTGTATGTGGGGGCGGGGTCTAAGAGGGAAAAATGGCACTTGCTCCTCTCTCTCTTGAATTCTAGTCCCTTATGCCACTTCTCCCAAGCAAATTGTGCCCTTCTGGTACTGATTCCCATGTGGGTGGGCTTGTATACATTCTAGGACCCTGTGGGTCTCTCCAACAAACTCTCCTCTGAGGCTGGGAGTCTCTCCTGGACCCTCACCCACCACAAGTGTTTTTAATCAGTGTTTTTAGGTTTTGTTTCCTGGCGCTGGGGCCCTGGGTTGTGAGGTCTTTCTTGCTCCCAGTTTTCACCTGGATTATCTGAGCACGAATGTGAGACTGCCTGGTCAGCCAGCCTGTTTGAGTGGCCTCACTGGGCCTGCCCATTGCCACCCAGTGCCTGGGGTCCACTAGCTGCCACATGTACACCTGGGATCTACCAGCCACTAACTGCACACCTGCCCGGGTCCATCAACCTCCACTTTTTCCTGCTTCGGCTCTGCTCCTCTTACTGGTCTGGATGAATGGTTGTCGGACTTCCATACAGTTAAATTTTTCTTCAGTTCTGTTTGTTTTCTTGTTTCTAAATCTTTGTTGTCCTTAATTTTGGTTGTGCGAGGGGGCACAGTGTGTCCACCTACGCCTCTATCTTGGCCAGAATTCTGAAAAGGAATTTCTAATGACAAGAAGGAAAACAAAGAGAAGGAGGTATCCTGGGAATTAAATGAAGCAAATCTTTCAAAGATGAGAAGTGAACAGTGAGACAATGCTACTGATCATTCAAGATTAATAACACTAAAAATAATTTTGAAATAAGTCCTGTGAAAATTTATGATCTTAGGAAATATAATTACAGTGGTGTTACAGGAAGAAAAGCCAGAATATAGTGTCTGTATATTCATCAATGTATTATATCAAAAATAAGATACCATTTGTATACTGGCAAGAGATACACTAATTACAGACTTAGAAACCTGTCTTAGGGCTTTAATTCTTTAATATTAGATCCTTCTGCTAAATATATATTAAAAGAAATCTGTCTTTGCAACCTTAATTATCTAAATACTCACTAGAATGTCTTGTTCATTATTAATAGACTCCACTTGAAAGTCACATATGTAGTCCGATAACCTCGTGGTGAATGCAAAAAAATAAACACCTTACCATCATGGTTAATTTGAATCTTTAACAATAAAGAAAATTTTCAATTACCCCCCCTATGAAATTTATGCAATTATTTTGTTTCCCTCAGCTTGATTGAAAAGTCTATATTTATTTGTTCATATATACATATACTAATTTTTTCATATCTGTTACAAATCTTTTCATCACCTCTAAAACTGTAAGACTACTAACAAAATAACAGAAGAGTTGACCAATTTTACCCCACTGAACATATCCTTTAGAGTTAAGAGCATGCAAATTCTCATCTTCAGCTTTTACATTTCCTTAATCATTCTATTCCAATGTGCCCCATAAAAAATTGTCATGATGTTGTTTGAAAGTCATTGTGTAACAAAATAAGCTTGAAGCATTTAAAAAATATAGTCTTTCACACCAAACTCCATTAATTTGGAATCAATCCCAAATGCTGTTTTCTGAATATTTATATTTTTAATCAAGAATTCTGTTAGATTTTTAGCACATTAACCCACATAACTAATCAAAAACATTGTGAATATATATTTTTAAATCTGTGTTAAATCTCCTAAGATTTAGGTTTCTTTGCATTTCAAATTATATTATCTTTAGAAAGATTACAAATGTGTTATGAGCCTGAGTTCTTATCCAAAAGTTAGATAACTGCTGAACATAAAACATGCTTTTTTGAATTAACAATTATACAATCTTGAGAGATGGGAATTACTTAAAAGTCATTGCATCTTATCGTCTCTCTGTTGAGAACTGTCCTGCCTGCTTTCAGAAGCTGTAACCCCACCATGTCTAAGGCTGAGTGAGTGACCTTCGGACCATAAGCCACTAAGGAGACAAAGCTTATCTCCCTGTTGGGGGTGCTGCCTCTGCTCCTTTTATTTCACTGTGCCTGGCCCCTAATGCTTGATCAGTTAGCCAGTGATGTGTAAGATTCCTCAAGGGAGGGATGACCTAAGACAGGCACAATCATGGGGGGCCCAGGGAAGGACTTGGGAGCTACAGAAAAAGGGGTGATGGACCCTTGCCCCTGGGCTTTGACATAGCCTGAGTCCTCATTCTGTCTTCAAGAAGTCTCCTAATCTCTTGGCTGCCTTACTTCCCCTGCCTGACCTAAGCCTGAAACAATATCTTAAGCCTGAAACAATGCTAGAGGTGGGTGCCGCCCTCTATTGGAAAGGGTGGGTTTCCCAGGGTGATCAGGCCTAAGAAAGAATGCATAAAATCCTATGAAACCTACTTTGTTAATACCCTGGATTTAAATGATAAGGGTCCAAGCCTGAGGTAAGTTTGTTTCCCCCAAAATTTTATGGCCCTTTAGCTATCTGACCCTGACTCAAAATAGGCCCTCAGAGTTCTTTGAATGTTATCCATTGTTTAATCATTTCTACCTGACAATGATTGATGAGCTTTATTCCTGTGCAAATTGAACCTAATAAAAGCTTGTCAAGGCCAGGGTCAGGGAGCTTTCCTCTTGAGAGAGAAGCTGCACAGTCTCTTTCCCTCCACAGGACTCGGTAGTCCATGTGAGTCCGTGTGAATTTGTCTCATGTCTCATCCACAATGTGGTGGACCCCGTGAGCCAGGTTCTGCATCACTCTCAAAGTGCAGGATTTTATCTTTCCATAATTCATAGTTTGGATAAGCAAACTTGATAGGCTCACAAAGAACTTAGACTATAAAAGGAGAGAAAACACATGTCCACTAATAAATATAATAAAGTAAAAATTGCATTCATAATAGGGAAAGAAAACCATGGTAGAATATTTACGATAAAAAGGAATTATTTCAAGTAAGACAGAGTGGGAAAATATAAAGGAGGTTACATTTTTAGTATTTTACTTTATTTTTTATTATTAAAAATTTTAATCATATTATTTAGAGTATAGTTGGTTTACAATCTTATGCTGGTTATATTAGTTTCAAGTGTAAAATACAGTGATTCAACAAATTACACTTAAGCTGGGCTTAAAAAAGATGAAGAATGGGGAAGATATAAGAAAAGTGAAGTGAAACATATTGGAGCAAATCATGAGCTATCACAGAGTTAGAACAATCTAGAGTGACAGAAGACTTGTTTCTCAGGTTTATGAATATCCATGTTTGCAGATCCTATTTTGCATATTCATTTATTAAAAGTTTTCCTGTCATAATGCATGTTGTCATCATCTTGGCCCATTCATACATCCCATTCCATATATTTGAAATCATAAATAGGAGCTCATACATCTTTTCATGAAAATTTAAATTTATTACAAGTTATACACATATGTTTAATTTAAGAAAAAAATATGTATTCTCAGTATACTTTCCTTCTAAACCATGCCCCCACATCAATGACATAAAAGATAGTCCCAGCTCCTAAACCAGGAACAAGAGTGTCCCATCTCTTCCAATGAGCCATAAAGGGAAGTATATAGTATATAAATATAAATAAATAAACAAACAAACAAATACACATATATCATAAGTACACACAGACGTGTGTGTGTGTGTGTGTATGAACAGTAGGTGACAAAGAGTAAGTACTATAAAGGCTAAAATAATTTAAGTTGGTGTGCAATTAGATTCTGTCCTGAATCTCTGATATCATTGTTATTAAACCAACAAGCTCTTTGTTCCAGACATACTAGGTGATCAAAATACATTCCAAGTCTAGGGCATTATTGAATTTTCTTCTCCACACAGTTGCAAT
Source organism: Anoura caudifer (assembly GCA_004027475.1). NCBI lineage: Eukaryota > Metazoa > Chordata > Mammalia > Chiroptera > Phyllostomidae > Anoura > Anoura caudifer. The sequence continues at coordinate 119,077 of PVKU01001547.1, forward strand.
TATGCATAATATGTGCCTTCCACATTCACATTTGTGATTATTTCCCGTTACTATTTCCTCTCTCATCCCCACCAATATTGTTGAAATTTTTCCTGACAGTAACTCCTGAGAAGATGCTGACTCAGCCCATATTCATGGCTTGATTTTCTTCATGCAGATCATGATACATACATCACAGAGACCAAGAAGAGGTTGAGGGATCTCTCAAACCCAGTTAAAACTATGAGGAAAACTTTTATATTATATATAGCTTAAATAGCATGACAATTAAGTTAAAACTAAGGCAAGGACAATTTTTTAATAAGATAATTTCTTTGAGTGGTAGTTTACATATTAATTTAAGGAGGTAGAGTCAACAAGAAATGGTAATTGATGTGACATTGGCTACAGAGATGAGGTTAAGGATAACAAAAGGCTTTAGGTTTGAGCAACCAGGTAGAGAAAAGGGCTATTCATTAATTTAGAAAACAGATTCTGCTGATGTTAGAAACTTGCAGAGTGGAAGGTAAACTTAGAGTAAGAGCAACCACGTAAAAAGTAGAATATTCTATGTTCTAACCACTATTTGACTAAATGATGAGAATTTGTTTTGGGTTGATCAGTGCTAATGTGTCTCTTATTGGAAATAGCACCAAACTGCTTTTTCCATTATGTTTTGTTGATTTCTTTTGTAATATTTTGCAGTTAATATAACAATATCCACTATGTAAATATGTTAGAGTTAATATTTTATTTTTAAAGATAAATTGCAAAGTAATCATTAAGTCAATACACTATACTTTCATACAAATGTGTGTGTGTGTGTGTGTGTGTATCCAGAGACTGGATAATTATTTCCACTATAAATAATTTTATGTCAAACTACAAAAAATACCCATGAAAAAACAAATACCATGTTTAAGAATTCAGAGGAGCCTGCATTCCTCTTTTAGGAAAGTATATTTTCACAAAACATTTACTATTTGTCATTTCTTCCTAAAAGGGAAATGCTATTTACTCAAAAAACATTTTTGATCATTAGATTTCATATATGAGTGAAATCATATACTATTTGTCTGTCTCTGGCAGACTTATTTCACTTAGCATAATGTTCTTCAGGTCCATCAACAAACAAGTAACAAGCAAAACATAGATGAACAGATGACAGCTAGTGGGGTGAGGGCATTGGGAAGGTCAGTAGGTGGAGGAATTGAGTAAAAAGGAAAACTAACTTATGTATATGGACAACAAGTGTGCTGATTGTTGGGGAGGCATAAGGGGACTAAATGGTAATATAAAATATATAATAAAGATTTTATATTTGAGGACTGGGGCGGTGGGCTAGAAGGGGAGCAAAAGACAGAAAACTGTACAAGAACAATTAAAATAAATAAATAAAAATAAAAGATTTTATATTTAAAAGTATTTTTGAAAACAAAGTCAGAAAAGATTGACGCAAACAGGTTTCTCCTTACACATGTGTTATCTCATTAGCAATTAGAGAAATTCAACCTAGTATACAATGAATCTTAAAAAATCCATTGGGTCTTTAAACATTTTGAAAAAGTCAATGTTGCCAAAATTAATAAGTATAAAATGTCTTTATTTTATACTATGATTTAAAGTGAATAAAATTTGAAGTCTTTCATGCCTTGGTGGAAATATCAGCTGTGTCATTTATTAGCTGCTCAATTTAGGGGAGTTACTTGAGTCTTTTGTTTTCAGTTTACTTATTTATAACATAGTTTCATTAGTAATAACACATAAAGTATTAACAAAGATTAAGCAGGAAGTATAATAGTGTGTACACAAAGAGTTTTCAACCCTGAATCCAGATTGCTTGGCTTCAATTCATGAACTGTGTTTACTTAGACAAGTTATTACATCTCTGTGTGTAATCTTCACATGTGAGCAATGGAGATGATAATAATACCTGTTTTATATTGTATTGTTTGTTGTTGTATAGTTCTATACAATTTATGTCATGAATTATTTTAATTTGCATAATTATATAAATTAAATTAAATAGTCTCTAAAGATACTAATTAAATTGCTATGGGGCAAGAACAAGGCATGTGTATTTTTAAAATAATTCCCAAATTGATGATCATATGCATGCAGATTAAAAACACCTGGGACCTGAGACAAATTGTCTCCATATGAATTAGGATCTTTGGAGACCAGACACTGGTATTTTAAAAAATTCTGCAGACAAATCTAATGAGTAGTCAAGAAAAGAAATTACTGAATTATATCATTACCTAGACATGCCAAACTAACAATCAAAATGGAAAAACATGGTACAATTTTTTTAAAATGTAGCAAGGCATATTTGTATACTCTGCATTTTTCAAAAAATTATAATTATCTTTTTACTTTTATTCATTTCTTATTGTTATTCTATTATAGTTGTCCTAATTTTTCTCCCTTTGCCCACCTCCACCCTTCCCACCCCTGGCTCCCACAGTCAATTTCCACAGTGTTGTCCCTGCCTGTGAGTCATTCATACATGTTCTTTGTCTAGGCCTTTCCCCTACTTTCCACCATTATTCCCCTCCCACCTACAGTTCACTTTCAGTCTGTTCCATGTTTCCATTTTTTTGTTAGTTTATATTTTTTTATTAGATTTCTCTTATAGGTGAGATCATATGGCATTTGTCTTTCACTGACTAAGCTTATTTAATTTGGCATAATATTCTCTAGTTCCATTCATGATGTCATGAAAGGTAGGAGTTCTTTCTTTCTGCTGCATAGTATTCCATCATGTAAATGTACCACAGTTTTATGATCCACTCATTTACTGACGGACACTTAGAGTGTTTCCAGCACTTGGCTATTATAAATAGTGCGCTATGAACATAAGAGTGCATAAACTCTTTTGAACTGGTAACTCAGACTTCTTACAGTATAATCCCAGCAGCAAAATTACTGTATCAAAAGACAGTTCCATCTTTACTTTTTTGAGGAAATTGCATACTGTTTTCCACATGGCTGTACCATGAACAGTGCATTCCCATGAGCAGTGCATTAGGGTTCCTTTTTATCCACATCCTTGCCAACACTTGCTGTTTGTTGATTTATTGATGATGGCCACTCTGACTGGTGTGAAGTGGTATCTCACTGTGGTTTTAATTTGCATCTCTGATGGCTAGTGATGTTGAGGATCTTTTCTTATTTCTATGGGGCCATCTGCATGTCCTCTTTGGAGAAGTATCTATTCAGATTCTTTGCCAGTTTTTAATTGGGTTCTTTGTCTTCCTGGTGTACAGTCATATGAGTTCTTTATATATTTTGAAGATCAAACCATTGTCCAATGTATTTGCCCATTGGCAAATAAGTTCTTTCATACAGTTAGTTTCCTTTCATTTTGATGATGGTTTCTTTAGCTATGCAAAAGCTTTTTATTTTGATGTAGTCCTGTTTGTTTATTTTTACCTTAATTTCCCTTGCCTTATAAGGTATATTGGTAAAAATATTGCTATGTGGGATATCTGAAATTTTCCTGTCTATGTTTTCCTCCAGGATTTTTATGGTGTCACACCTTATGTTTAAGTCTTTTATGTGTTTAGAGTTTATTCTGGTATGGTGTAAGTTGGTGGTGTAGTTTCATTTTTTTGCATGTACCATTCCAAGAAGCTATCTTTACTCCATTGTATGCTCCTGTTCCCTTTATTGAATATTAATTGGCTGTAGAAACTTATGTTTATGTCTTGGTTCTCTGCTCTGTTCTATTGATCCATGTGTCTGTTCTTATGCCAATACAAGACTATTTTGATTGTAGTGGCATTGTAATACAGTTTGATAATGAGTATTGTAATCCCTCCTACTTTGTTCTTCTTTCTTAAGATTGCAGAGGCTATTTGGGGTCATTTTTAGTTCCATATAAGTTTTTGAAATATTTGTTCAAGGTCTGTGAAATATATAATTGGTATTTTAATAGGAATTGTGTTAAATCTATAGATTACTTTGGTTAGCATGGACCTTGTAATGATGTTAATTCTTCCAATCCATGAACATGGTATATCCTTCCATGTATTTGTATATTCTTTAATTTCTTTCCTCAGCATTTTATAGTTCTCTGAGTACAGGTATTTTACTTCCTGGGTGAAATTTATTCCTAGGTACTTTACTTTTTCTTGTTGCTATAGTAAATGGGGTTTCTTTCCTAGTTTCTCTTTCTGATATTTCATTGTTGGCATACAAAACTTCCATCATTTTCTGATTATTGACTTTGTAACCTGCTATATTGCCAAATTCACTTATTAGGTCAAGTAGTATTTTGGTGGAGACTATAGGGTTTTCTATGTACACTATCATGTCATCTGCCAATAATGAAAGTTTTACTTCCTCCTTTCCAATTTGGATGCCTTTTATTTCTTGTTTATGTGCTGTGGCTGGACCTTCCAATACTATGTTTGATAAGAGTGGTGAGAGTGGACATCCTTATCTTGTTCCTGATCTGAAGTGGAAAGTTTTAGTTTTTGCCAGTTGAGTATAATGTTGGCTGTAGGTTTCTTATATTGAGGTATGCACCCTTTACTCCCATTTTGCTGAGTAGGTGCTTGAAAAACTATGAAATAGTTTTTCAACATCTATTGATATGATCATGTGATTTAAACATATATGCACCCAAAATAAGAGAACCTAAATATATACAGAAAATCCTGGAGGACTTTACGAAAGATACTGAAAACAACACAATCATTGTAGAGGATTTTAATACCTCACAGTCAACTATTGATAGATGTTCCAAACAGAGTCACCAAGAATATTGTGGCATGAAATGATATTTCAGATCAAATGGACTTTATATATATATACCTTTCACTCCAAATAAGCACAATATACATCCTTTTCAAATGCACATGGAACATTTTCAAAAACAGACCACAGGGTAGTAGGACACAAACAAAGCCTCAAAAAATTCAAGAAAGTTGAAATCATATTAATCACATGATCAGATCATAATGGATCAAAACTAGGAACTAACATCAAGGAAAAAATGACAACCAAAAACATTCAAATACATTCAGATTGAATAACATGTTGTTAAATAATGAATGGGTCAACAGTGAGATCAAGGAAGAAATTAAAAAAGTATCTACAAACAAATGAAAATGAATACACAACTACCCAAAACCTATGGGTCGCAGGTAAGGCTGTCTGGAGAAGGAAGTTCATAGCAATACAGGCTATAAAAAACTTAACTCTACATCTAAAAGAACTGGAGGAACAACAACAAATAATCCCTAGGGTGAGTAGAAGGAAGGAAATAATCAAGATCAGAGGAGAATTAAATGACATTGAGACTAAAAATATAATTCAAAGGCTTAATAAGTCCAGGAGCTGGTTCTTTGAAAAGATGAACAAAATTGACAAAACTTTAACCAGATTCATCAATTAAAAAAAAAGAGAGAGGACCCAAATAAATAAAATCACAAATTTCTAGAAACATTCAATCTTCCAAAACTAAATCAAGAAGAAGCAGAAAGCCTGAATAGACCAATAACAATGAATCAAATTGAAGCAGTAGTCAAAAAACTCTTGGAACACAAAAGCCCTGGCCCAGATTTCTTCACGGATGAATTTTACCAAACATTTAAGGAAGAACTAACCCCTATCCTTCTCAAGCTATTCCAAAAATCCAAGAAGAGGGAAGACTCCCAAACTATTTTTAAGAGGCTAGTATCATCCTAATTCCAAAGCCAGGTAAAGACACAACAAAGAAAGAAAACTACAGGCCAGTATCCCTGATGAACATAGATGCCAATATCCTTAACAAAATACTGGCAATCCAGATTCAGAAATACATTAAAAGGATCATACAAAATCATCAAGTGGGATTCATCCCATGTATGCAAGGATGGTACAATATTGGCAAATCAATAAAAGTAATACACTACATAAACAAAATGGGCAAAAATCTATATTTAAAAATCAATATATAAACATCATAATTAAAATTGGTGAATATATTGTATTGAATGAAATCTAAGCAGGTTATCAAATGCATGTATTTAATATTACCTATAGTTTATCAAGGCACACTTCTGATGTGTAATCTAACCATGTGATATGTATGTAATATATAATAAAACTATAATGGATTTTTTGTCATATTTATACCAAAAATTATACTTTCCTTTAGTCTTGTGAAAGTTAACATTGATTACTTTTTCAGTCTTCCCATGATTTCTATGGATATATTACTTTCATATATATGTGTTAATGTATGTAAACTACTATAGAATTTGAATTATGTAAACACCTATATGGAGTTCAGTATATTAGATATCTTTATATGTAATAGATTACTAATCTCCTTAGTAATTTAAATTATCCTCACCAATTAAAAGGATAATCCATATTATACTAATAAGAAAAGTACTGTTATTTCTTTCAATAACATGTAGCACCTTAGGGCCCTGGCTGCTGTGGCTCAGTTGGTTAGGCATTGTCCTGCAAGCCAAAAGTCACTGGTTCAATTCCTGCTCAGGGTTGTGGGTTCAGTCCATTGTTGAGGCTTTACGGAAGACAACCAACCCATGTACTTTCTCACACAGATGTTTCTCTCCCTCTCTTTCTCCCTCCCTTCCCCTTTCTTTTAAAAATAATGTAGCACATAGAAAGCAATGTTTAGTCAGGGGTGTCCAACCTGTGGCCTATGGGCCACATGCAGCCCAGGATGGCTGTGAATGAGGCTCCACACAAAATTGTAATTTTACTTAAAACATTATGATTTTGTTTGTGATTACATGTCACAGTATATTCAATGTGTGGTCCAAGACCACTCTTCTTCTTCCAGTGTGTCACAGAGATGCCAAAAGGTTGGACACCCCACTAAATGCTAAATGTTTTGATGTACAAAATAGATAATAATCACATAATACTTTTCATATGCAAAAATAGCTAAATTTCTCATAATAATGCATTCTGTCTCATGCACTAAAGTCATGCTATTTTTATGTACATTTTGCTTAGTTATCTCTACATGAATACAAAGGAAAATTTTTGCAGTATAGATTAAGCTAAAAATTATGCATAATGGAGATTTAACACTATAGAGATGCCAGAAGATATTATTAATATTTTAGAAAATCAAAGTGCCATTCTATATATGATAGCTATGCTAATTTATTTTTCTATAAATGTATAAGTACATTATAATTAACAATGTTAAACCGATAGCTTATTTTCTATACATTTAATTTAAATTCTCAATAATATTGATTTTGACAAAATATTTATAAATATTGATAGTGAGGTTGATGCTTTAAAAACCCTATCATTCACTGAAGTTGAGAACAGGCTGACAATCACCAGAAGGGACGGGGGGGTGGAATTTCACAGGAAAAGGGGAAGGGTTTATAGGAAGAAGTGTAAAGGACACATGGACAAAAACTAGGGGGGGTGGGAATGGGAGGGAGGGTGGGGAGGGCTGGGGCGGTGGGTTGGGATGGGTGTAAAAGACAGAAAACTGTACAAGAACAACAATTAAAAAAAAAAAAAACTATACCCAGTATCAGTAACTTCAGCTTGCAGTACATCTGAAAGGCAACTGGTCTTTGTGCTTCTCACTTATGACCAATGGTCCTGAAATCAGCCACAGAAGCTGTAACAGTTATTCACAGGTGACTTAGGCTTTGACAGAAGTCAGAAGAAGATTAGAAGCATAATGAAGAGCCCTATACTGGGGAAAGCTGCCTCTGTGACAACATGAAGATGATGCTAATTTCATGATGTGTGGCTGGAAGAACCTTACTGTATTATATTAAAGAACTACTATTGCACTCTAAAACAACAACAACAACAACAACAAAACACAAAAAAACCCCTATCATTCACCATGTTAAATTCAGGCTTTTAGTATTTTATAAAGGCCACAAGGAAATTAGAATTGTAAGTGGGACCTACACCATGCATATTAGTGAAATTCAGATAAGTATGGATACACAGATTTTCTAATTAGGTCTCTTCCTACTGCACTTGCAGAGAGTCTAATACTTCTGCAACAGAAGTGGCTGCATTTGGGAAAAAGGGTTGAGATTTGAGTTCAAACTTCAAAACATTTGAAACAACCTATATATCAAGTCATAATACAGATTACCCATATTTCCATTTAAACACACTGATAAAATACTTCCCTTTGGCCTCCATGAAGATAGCAAAATAAATACATTGACTTCATAAATTCAGTATGCCATGACTTTTTAAAATGTTGGGGTGACATAAACTGCTCTTGCACACTATATGAGAAGGGATTTTATTTATCCTGTTGACTTTATCAAGATTTTATTTGCACTACTGATTTCTACACTTACAAAGTATTTGCACAAATAATCAAGTGCCCACATAAACTCAGAAACTTTCAATCTTGCATTTTAGAAATATATGAATATATGCACAGTGATTGCTTTCACTTTGTATTTTACAATATATCCATAGGCCATTTTAAAATCAGTGTCAGTTTGAAAGGTTGTCTTCAGAAACACTCTGCAAAGATGTTCATTTCCTCAAAAATATTATTTTCTGAGCATTATCCCTCTGTATGTAATTTTGACAAACTGTGAAGGGCAGTTAGTAAGGACATAAAATTATTCTTTTCTTTTTTTATGATTTTATTTTTTTGAAAGGCAAGAACAGTTTATTTTTATTTACTTTAAAAAGAGAGGAAGGGAGGGAGAAAGAGAAGGAGAGAAACACCTGTGTGTGGGATAAATGTTGTGTGAAAGAAACATGGATCAGTTGCCTCTGGCACACCCCCAACTGGCACCAGGTCCACCACTAAGGCATGTGCCATGACTGGGAATCAAACCTTTCAGATTGCTGGCTGGTGCTCAATCCACTGAGTCACACCAGCCAGGGTGTGATATTATTTAAACATAAATCAGATTCTAGAGCTGTCCCTTGGGAAATCATTAGTAGGAACTGAATTAATGTTTTGCAGTTTGTAATTTCTTTTTTCTTTTTCTTCTTTTTTTGGTGAAAAGGAAAGGGATCATTTATTCAAAAGTTATACAGATTTAGAGTAATGACTTAATGTCTTCATTAAGATCCCAAAGTCCCTTAGAATACCCACAAACACACAGTGTCCTTCCTTTCCCGCTTTGCCTGGTCCAGGGTACCATATCTCAGGACAAGAAATAGAACTCAGAGCCTTAGGTAGCCTGCCCCCCAGTGACCCCCTGGGTTTCCCCCTGTAATTCGTGCTCTGCTGGCAGGCCTCCCACACCATCAGCTGTGTTGCTGGGGTCTCCAGTTCTTAATCCAAATCCCTGTGGCACCTTCTCCTGGCCTACCAGCAAGAGTTCTTTCACCCCTTTCCTTCCCTCAGCATCTCTCCTGCATTCTTCCTAAGTGCTATGAGAGAGCTCTGCATCACTGCTACATCTGGCTTTCTGGCCTCCTAAGCTGCATGGCAAAGGGACCCCTAAGCCGCATGGTTCTCCCTTCTCCAAAGCCATGTGAGTCTCCCTTTCTCACCGAAGCTGCATGGATCCCCCTGCAGTTTGTAATTTCAAACTCTCTGTTTTAATATTGCACATATGCTACTGGCTATTTGTGATGGAGCTAATATTTTGTAATACTTATTTTATGTGCACTCCTTAGGGTTCTTCATTTTGGCTTTCATTTATTACACCAGTATATCATTTGGCTGCAAGTAAGGACTTGAACATTATTCTGTTGTTCAGTTTAAGCTGCCAAAATACTTTAGATCAATACAACTCTTAGAAAAATTAGGCTATAAAAAAGCAATTCACTTAGTAGAACATTTTTGTCCTTACTAAAACTTTCAGTAGAAAGACTGAAAACCAGAGGTCTTGGTGTTCTCTCACCCTTTAAGTATCTTAAAAGTGCTTCTGCATGACTATTAAATATAAACTGTATGTGACACCTTATTCATCCCTTAAAAAACACATTGACTTTGAAATTATTTAATGCTACCATATAAATTTCTCTATAAATATTTTCAATTGCAATTGGATGAGTGGAAAACAATGGGGCAGAGTTAACAGCTTGACTTAATGCTTTCCTGCAGACACATCTCTGCTTCTAGCAGGAAAACTAGGTTTAAAGCTAACTTTTAAAAAAGTAGAAAAAAGGAAAGGAAAATCTACATCTCTGTGAACTTCTATGAAGAAAATAATTAGTTATTTTATAAAACAAAGTTCAGAAAAATAAAATACAATAGCATCTCACTAGATGAGTTCTTTTCTTTTTTTTTTTAAATATTTTTATTTATTTATTTTTAGAGAAAGGGGAAAGAGAAAGAGTGGAACAGAAATATCAATGTGTGGTTGCCTCCTGCGTGCCCCACACTGGAGACCTGGCCTGCAACCCAGGCATGTGCCCTGACTGGGAATCAAACCTGCAACCCTTTGGTTTGCAGGCTCGTGCTCAAATCACTGAGCTACGCCAGCCAGGGCACTAGATGAGTTTTTAATGATGGTCTTATAGATTATATAGAAAAAGTGAATGAGTTACAGGTGCAGAACCAGTAGCCTAATCATTTCATTCTTAATTCATAAATTCATGGAAGATACTAAAAATGATGATGCACATGTTTCTTAGAGTTTGCTTTGTAGATGTCAATAACAAAAGTTTCACTGAATTGATCTCTTTGCCTTAAAAATAAAGTTTACATAAGAAGTCGTTACTGAATTATTTTTATTTTTATTTACTATTATTTTTCTGAATTTTCCTAGAAATCTATTAAGAATAGGTGGAACACAACATAAACACTGAAAGGACTCATTCCATTAGTTCAAGTCAGAGTATAAAGGAGTTTCAGAAGACTAAGCATAAGCAGCCTCTCCCTAAGTCCCATGAGAAAATATTAAGGATGTATATCTGCTGTAATGTTGTGCAATAAAATGTGTAGAATCTTTTGAGTATAAGAATTTTGTTGCTCTAGGTGATCTTTTGGGACAGAAAGATAGCTCTTAAGCCTGGAAAGCTTTCCTACAGAAAATCATTTTTTCCAGCAATGGTAGCTTTGCCTGGGCTCTCTGAGAGAGCAGGTATTCACTAACAGACAATAATGAATTTTACCTGAGATGAAGGACAAATCTAAATTGAAGCAATTATCAATCAGTGAGTTAATTATTAAGAGATCCTTTTTATGCTTAAAATCTAAAATATATCTGTATGTTCAAAGTCTGGGCTCATTGTCAAAATTATATAGTTTCAGAAGATGAAAGGTCAGATCATTTATTTAATAAGTTATAAGTTTTTATTTTTTTTCTTTCTGTTATCACCTGTTCTGAAATCACTGTTGTATATTACTTGAGCAAAGTGGGATTTAAATTTATTTTCTCAGATTTCTCCAAAAGGTTAAAGCTGGCCTCTACAGGTATTTACATCTGTAAAACAATAACATATATAAAACAATAAATACAGAAATATTTTATATGAGCTTTCTCAAAAAATTTAAACCAAAAATGTAAATGTTTTCTTGATTTTTCTTTAATGCAAACAGAGTATCTTTGATTCTTTGTTCAAGAGAATTCTCAGTACTACATGCTAGGTCATTTTATTTTTAAATTGAGATATGAAATACCTGAAGGGCACAGATTGTATAACTCAATATGATGTATAATCACTTCCTAGATAATTACCAACATATGAGAAAGATCCACTGTGCTCCTTTCTGGTCCTAGGTCTCAGAGAAAACCACTATTTTTTACTTCTTTCAATATAAATTATTTTTTAAATTTCTTATAAATGGAATCATCATGAAGATGCAAATTTTGCATTGGTTTCTTTTGTTTAACATTATGACTGTGAGTTTCATCCCTGATTTGAATGTAGCAGCAATTGCTCTTTTTTTGTTGGTGCATAATGTTCAATTATATGGATATACCACTATTTATATATCCAGTCTATTATACATCGGCAAATGGTTTGACTTCAACCTGAACAATGAGAATTAAAGCTATTATAAACATGCTGTGCATGTCTTTTAGTGTATATATTATAATAGTGTGTGTATATATTCAATTCTCAAGATAGAAACATATTCAGTAGTCATTGCCAAAACATTCTTGAAAGTGTTTGTGATATCTTGATATTTTATTTTAAAAATTATTTATTTAAAATCTTATTTTTCTCTTACAGTTTTCATTCAAATTTAGTTTGCATTAGTTTTAGTGTATAGCAGAGCAGTTAGTCACATACTTTACAAAGTACCATCTTTCACCATATATTGTTATTACAATATATTTTACTATATTTTCTATTGTTTCCATCATCATGACTATTTTGTAACTACCAATTAGTACTTCTTTTTTAAAAGATTTTCTTTATTTTATTTTTAGAGAGAGGGGTCTGGAAGGAGAGAGAAAGAGAAAGAAACACTGATGTTTCTTTCATCCTGGGGAAGAAAAGAACATCCCGGGGACCTGGCCTACCACCCAGGCATGTGCCCTGACTGCAAATCTAACTGGCAACCCTTTGGTTCTCAGGCCTGCGCTCAATCCACTGAGCTACACCAGCCAGGGACAATTAGTCAGGCCTTCTTAATCCCTTCATCTTTTTCACCCAGCCCCCCTAACTCTACTCTGCTCTGGCATCCATCAGTCTGTTCTCTCTACATATTCATCAGGTTCTATTTTGTTTGTTCATTCATTTTGTTCTTTACATTCCACATATATGTGAAATCATATAATATTTGTCTTTTTCTGTCTGATTAATTTTGTTTAGCAAAAATATCCTCTAGGTCTAACCATGCTGTCACAAATTATTTCATTCTTTTTGGCTGAGTAATATTCCATTGTATACATGTAGCACATATTTTTTACCCACTCATGTGTTGATAGGCACTCTGGTTGCTTCCATATCTTGGCTATTGTAAATAAGGCTCCAATGAACATAAAGGTGCATATGTTCTTTCAAATTAGTGTTTTGGGTTTCTTTGGATATACAAGATCCAGAAGTGAAACCAATATGTCCTAAAGGAGGTCCATTTTTAATATTTTGAGGAATCTCACATTATTTTTAACAGTGGTTGCACCAGTCTGTATTCCCACCAACAGTGCACAAGGGCTCCCTTTTTTCACATCCTTGCCAACACTTGTTGTTTGTTGGTTTATTGATGATACGCATTCTGACAGGCATGAGGTGATATTTTATTGTGGTTTTAATTTGCGTTTCCCTTGATTAGTGACATTTAGCATGTTTTCATATGTCTACTGGCCATCTGTATGTCCTCTATGGGGAAGATCTATTCAGGTCCTCTGCCCACTTTTTAACTGGGTTTTTTTCTTTCTTTCTTTTTTTTTTTGATGTTGAATTGCATGAGTTATTTACAAATTTTGGAAATTAAGCCCTTATCAAATGTATTATCTACAAATTCATTATTATTTGCATAATCATGAGCAACCTAATAAAATTGATATTCTTTCCCCTCATTTACAGATGAAGAAACAGAGGCACAGGAAGTTAATGGAGTTAATAAGCTAAAGAACAATGATTTCAGCCCAGTGCTTTTAGCTAGCTACTATGATACCACTTTCTTTATAGTTAGTGGAATTGCATGAAGTTACCAAAGAGAAACAGCAAATTAATAAAATGAATATGACATATAGGAAAAGAAGAGAGGTGAACAGTAGTAGGAGTGAGAGTTTATCTTCCTCCCTATGTTAATGTGGTAAAATGACTAAAGTAAATATGCTATGATACAGCAGGATAGCATAATGATTAGAATTAAGGGAGTAAAATTGAAGTAGTGAAAAAGAATCTCTGGAGAGGGGAATGGGGTTAAAAGGGTTGAATATCAGTATTGTTCAACCTACTGTCATGTTTACATGTTATTTTTGTAAAAATAAAAGACTACTTCTATTTGTTTAGAAATAGCTTTAACTGTGTGAGTGCATTAAAACATAAAATTAAAAATCCTCTCTACATTTCTTATGTACTTGATAAATATTTGCCTTATCAGGATAATTATTTTTGGCTCATTTCTTTTTTATATCTTCACACAAAGATATGTTTATTGATATTTTTAGAGAGGGGAGAGACAGACAGAGAGAGAGAGAGAGGGAAACATCGATGTGAGACAGAAATGTCTATCAGTTGCCTCCCATACACACCCTGAGAGGGGATCAAACCTGCAACCTTTTGGTGTACAGGACAATGCTCCAACCAATTGAGCCACCTGACCATGGCTAGTTCAAAGCCCTTTTAAAAAAGAAAAGTCAAGAACTAAGAATGTTCAGAATGTATCCTTAATAATATTGTCAGGCATGAGAGAGAGAGGATGCTGGACTATTAGAAGCAAATTGGATTTCAGCCCTGCTTGTGAGAGGCACTTCTGACTACAAAGGACAGGCTGTTCTCTGGGAGTAGGAACTTCGATCCTCTAGACCTGTAGTAAACAACCTATAGTAAAGGATTCAGCATACAGGGTTAATCTGGTAAATGTTGCACTAGGCTCAGTGCTGTGCATTTTTAGACTCAAGTCAGATTTTTTCGTATGTTTATATCATGAAAGCAAACACTTTTATTAGAATTATTAGAATTGTTCAGTGAAGACAGTCAAAACACTGTTGCTTAAGAAACTCATTAAGCAAATACACATGTATATATAGTCTATCTCCATATGTCATCTATGTACCTATCATGTGTCTGTTTATGTGTCTTCATATCTGTCTCCTTACCCACCGGGTTTAGTCTGTGCAGGCTGCTATAAGAATATATTGACTAAGAGGCTTAAAAAACAAACATTTATTTCTCACAGTTGTGAAGGCTAAGTCCAAGATCAAGAAATATTTAATTTATAATGGATTCCTTTTTTTGTCATGCAGACAGCTGTCTTCCTGCTGTGTCCTCACGTGGCAGAGGGAGAAGGCTCTGGGTTTTTTTTGTTCTCTCTCTCTCTCTTTTTTTAAACAGTACTAATCTCATCATGGCAGCTCCACCCTCCTGGCCTCTTCTAAACACAATTGGCTCCCAAAGGCCCCATCTCCAAATATCATCACATTGGAAGTCAGGGCTCCAACATCTGGATTTTTTGGAGGGAGATGTAAAATTTCAGTCTCTAAGTTTATGTTCTGTCATCTATCTATGTATCTATTTATCTATCATCTATCTATCTATCTATCTAATCATCTATCATCTATCTATCTACCTATTATCTATCCTTATGTATAATACAATAACAAGATGGCTTGTAAGTCACTTCCTTCTCTACATTATTTTATTTTATTCTTCCAAAAATCTTGGAAGGTAAATAGGCCATAGAAAAAGCCCCTATTTCACCAAGACACCTGAGGGTTGTTTTCTGTGATTATGAGCCAGTAAATGGTGCAGACATGTCCTCTCTCCCCTCCCATTTGATTAATTTCCAGCCACATCTGCATATTAACTGCTC
This sequence comes from Anoura caudifer, assembly GCA_004027475.1. Taxonomy (NCBI): domain Eukaryota; kingdom Metazoa; phylum Chordata; class Mammalia; order Chiroptera; family Phyllostomidae; genus Anoura; species Anoura caudifer. The sequence goes on from PVKU01001547.1 coordinate 134,426, forward strand.
CCTGAAAAACCAAGTGATCATTTATTTCTCTGGGCCTTTGCAGGCCCATCACCTGGAATGTTTTCCCTCAGATGTCTGACTCTGTTGCTTCCCTCTAGACTGTTTAAATTTCACCTTCCCGGTGAGGCTGATTTTGTCCACTGTTTAAACTAAAAATTCTGCTTCTTTCACCCCAAAATTTCAGTTCTCCATATACTGTTTTATTCTCCATAAAAATTTGTGCTGGCTAACCTAGAAGATAATTTACATGTCTTTGTTTTTTTCTTTTCTCCCCTCCAACTAGAATGTAGGCTCCACAACATTAGGAATTTTGTCTTTATTAAGGCTGGTGAACACCCTGAAGAACTCCAGGTTCAACCAGAGTGGGCTGAATTTTAACCTGTCTGATTTGATATTTTAGCAGTTTAGATTAGAGCCAGGCTGATTATTAAAAAGGATCTTTTCTGATATTTTTAAGCAGCATGATAAATTCTAAGTAAACATAAATTTTCAGTAATTACAGAGCAGAAATGAGCTTTCATCATTTGTTTCTCCTTCAGACTCAAGAACCTAGATGCCAAATTTATCTTCTCTGTGTGAAGTGAGAATGTGTGAGAATGACTGGCCCAAGTTTAAATTAAATAAGAATATACACACACCACGCTTGATCTTAGCCAAAAGGCCAAAAAGCAATAGAATATACACATAAAAACATTTAACATTTAGCAAGGCAAAAGTGATTCACCCCATTTTCCCTCCCGTGAATCTTGCTTTCTCCTGGGTTATCATCCCTTACACTCAAAACAAGATATCGGGTCCGTACATGCTGCATTTAAAGTGTGGCTACATCCATACCCCAATCTCTGGAACACAAAAAAAAAATTCTGCAAAGTTAAATACAGTTTAACACATCTCCATTCATATATCATTTATTCCTCTGTGACTCCAATAAAGAATAAACTCACAGGGGAAGAGGCAGGTTACAAGAACACAAATGTGTGTGCGTAGGGCATCCTGACAGGTCCAAGGCTAACTTGGAAGGGAGGTGTTCTGGCTGAGAGTTAAGGTTCTCTCTGAAAATATCTGGTGCTATATCCCGCTAGTGTTTGTCTCGCTTCCGCCTCGGCCTTGCGACACGTAGACCAATGGAACAGAATAGAGATCCCAGAAATAAACCTAAGTCTCTATAGTCAGTTAATATTTGACAAAGGGGGAAGAAGCATAAAATGGAGTAAAAACAGACCCTTCAACAAATGGTGCTGGGAGATTTGGACAGCTACATGCAAAAACAAAAAAAAAAACAAAAAAAACAAAAACAACCAACCAAACAAAGAAAAAAACAAAACAAAAAAAAAAAAACCCCTGAAACTCAATAATCAGGCTTTTTAAATAAAGAAATCAGAAATACATTTTGACATATTACTAAATGGCTCAAAAATGATTATGTTTCAAACAGATCAGTTCAACTTATGTTCCTAACATAACTGTAAAAGACACAGGTGTTTGGACTGCCTGTCACTTCCAAATCCAATAAGCAAAGACAGTGATTGAATCTTTTATGGGTGCTTTATTCAGATAGCTGTCCATCCGAGAAGATGGTGGGTTCATACCCTAACAAACCATCTACCCTTCTCTTTCTTGGCCAGATCTTTTATAAGGAAGGTGGGGGAGGACAAACAAGGTGCAGTGAGGACTTTGAGATTCAGAAGCTGCAACATTCCTGTCCTAGGCAGTGAGTTGTTCCCAAGGGGAGGGGGTGGTTATCTGCTCCCCTGGAACACAGAAGGCCCGGGGTGCCTCCAATTTGTCCCCAGGTGGTAATCTCTAGCCAGTAACCCAGGAGGTGGGCTGTTTTTCCCAGGAGCCAGGATGGCCCTTATCCATAGTTTCTGAAACAAAAGCTTTAACATACATATTACTTGCTAGACTTACAACTTTTTACCTTAAGCTACAATTTTTCCAAGTCTTGAGTCCTCTATCACTAAGAGTAGCTATATCAACCTCACTTGGGAAATGCTAGATGGAAAACTCAGGAAATAGGACTCACCAACCTGGTTTTACAAAGCTTTAGGATGATTCTGATGGAGGTTAAAATATGAAAACAACTTACTTTAATGTGGATATGATAGGGGGCTCAGGACTTAGAAAATTTTAGCTTAAGGTAAAAAGTTATAACTCTAGCAAGTAATGTGTATGTTAAAGCTTTTGTGTCAGAAGTACAGATAAGGCTCATCCTGGCTCCTGGGAAAACAGCGGGCCTCCTGGGGCACCGATAGAAGATTACTGCCTGGGGACATCCGGACCTTTTGTGCTCCTTGAAGATACAGATGACCGACTGCTATTCCTGGGAACAGCTAACTGGCCAGAACAGGAATGCTGCAGCTTTGCTCACCTAATCCTCCCTGAATTTCAAAGCCCTCACCACACCTTGTTTATCCACCCACCCCCACCTTATAAAACGTCTGGCCTGGAAAGAAAAGACAAGATGGTCTATTAGGGTATGAACCCACCACCTTCTCAGATCACTGGCCATCTGAATAAAGCGCCCATAAAGACTCAATTGCTGTCACTGCTTACTGGATTTGGTAGGGACAGGTAGCCCAAATGCCGGTGTCTTTTCCAGTTACATACATTTATATGTTATTTAAACAAGATACTTATAATTTTGCATTTAATATATATCTTAATAAATAAGAGGGAAAATGGGTGAATGATAAAACCTTACTGTGATATTAATCTGCTAGTGAATGGACTGTTTTATGAAGGGAGACCCCCACAATGGAATTAATTTATAAAAATTGTGTATTTATTCTTACATGTTTAAACTTCAGTCACCTTCAAAATACTTTCCACATGATGCAATTCAACTATCGAAAATTTTTTTCCATTGCTCAAAAATAGTTTTTGAACTCATCAATTCTGATGACTTTTAGTGCTTCTGCTGTTTTTTGTTTCACCTCTTCCACATTGGCAAAACGTTTCTTTTTGAGGATTATTTTCATTGAGGAAACAAAAATGTCACTCAGCAAGATCAGGTGAAGCAGGAGGGTGGTGCACAGGGGTCATACTGTTTTTGGCCAAAAACTGCTGAACATTCAGTGCAGTCTTGACAGGCGCATTTGTAAATCACCTATCATGAAAAGGGCAAATGCGTTTAAAGATTCTTCAACATTTTTTTTTCCAGAAAAGAAGAAAAATTCACTGAAAATGAACACAGCTTCTCACAAAAATGCCAGCTGGTACACTGATATAGGTGGGTTCCTAGATCACTCACCTAGAGGGGGAAGCTTATATTACAAGGGGCTTGCCCTCAAGAAATAATTCCATTTTGGGGGGATTCCATATATATATGGAATATATATTAAATATATACATATGGAATATATAAATATATATGGAATATATATATAATTTTTCCTTTAATCTAAAATTTACCTTTACCTGTAGACCACAAACCTGAGAAACAACTCTGCCTGACAGAATATATTTGCCAAATTACTGAATTAAACACTTAAAATTGGTGAATTTTATTGTATGTAAATTATATCTCAATAAAAGTGACAAGAATTTAAGGCATCACTTTATGATTCCACCTAAACTTTCTCCCATATTTATACATTTCTACAAAATTCCTGTTATCCTGAGTTAAATGCTATTTATATCTAAATTATATCATAGACTTATCAACCTAGATAAGCCAGGCAAAGGCAGTCCTGGTGACATTGTTGCAGAACAGACCTGTGGAGAGGGGTACAATATACTGTTACTGAATGGACCCCCCCCTCCTCCCAGGGTCCCCTTGTACTAGGTTTGCCTTGTCCTCCACCAGGGAATTATAGCTCTCAATGTCAGAGATTGGTGAAAAAGAAAGGAATTATTTATTCAAAAGTTATACCGACTTAAGAGTAGTAACTTAATGTCTTCATTGAGATCCCAAAGTCCCTTAGAATGCATAAATGCACACAGTCCTTCCTTCCCCCTTCTGCCCAGTCCAGGTTACCATATCTCAGGAAAAGAAATAGAAGCCTGCGGCTTAGGTAGCCCCCAACCCCAACTGGTCCTTTCTAGTAATCTGTGCTTGGCTGACTGACCTCCCTCAGTTCCCAGCATTATTAGCTGTGCCACTGCAGTGACCTCCAGTTTAATCCAAAACCAAGCGGCACCTTCCCCTGGCCCACCAGCAAGAGTCCTTTTATCCTTTTTCTTCCCTGCAAGTTCTCTCCTGCATTCTTGCAAACTGCTGAGAGAGAGCTCTGCATCACTGCTACATCTTGCTTTCTAGCCTCCTAAGCTGCATGGCAAAGGGAGCCCCAAAGCTGAGTGGTTCCCCCCTTGCTTGGCTGCTGTGCTTGGGTATAAATCCCAGCACCAATCTTCCTCTGCAGCTCCATTTACGACTCCTCCTACAACTTGTTACACCTGCAAGCATTCCTGTATTTTTTCAGCTTTTCTAGGCTCCCATAGTGAATCCAGGCAGGCACAGCCCCATGGTGTGGAGCAAATCATCTCCAAGCTTTCATGCAAGAGCTGTATCCAGGAGAAGTTGCCTCTCCATTAGTCATGGGTTGAAGTCACTCCTATCTCCCTGGCTCAAAGCATGGCCACAGCTATTTAACATATCCATGAAACTTGTTAAAAGCTATTGATAGGTTAAATAACCATGCCTGAGGTTAGTTGCAAAACTGTTGCTATGCAGAACAACTCTCAATGGCCCTACTCCATGTGTCCCATCACCACTTCAGACTTGTGGGGGTGAGGGCATCCTATATTTTTAATATTTCTTGGACACCCTTAGTTCTGGACTCCATTATAAATCTCTCTTTGGGGGGCCCCTGCTGCACCCTGTTACAACATTCCAGATTTGATCAATAATTTTGCTTTGAGTATGTAAGAGAGTGGCCAATCAGGGAAAATCATGGGAGACCACATGCACAGTAGCTTTAGAGTAATACTACATGTGCAGTAAAAGCCCTCCAAAACTAGCCAGTAAGAATCTGCCCTATAAAAATAGAATTACTCCAGCCCATGAGGTTGATCTCTGCTTGGAGTTGGCCTGCTCCTGAACACCCAAACTCTGGGTGTTTAGTTCAATTCTTTGACCCAATCACCAAGAACCTGATTACCTGTGCCCACCTGTGACAAGTATGACAAAAGGAAAGTACACTGACCTAAAAATGTTGAACCCTGGCCATTTTAGAAAAATTAGGAAATTGTTCTATCTTTTATTGATGCTATCACAATGAACTGATGAACAGAGAGATCAGGCTTTACCTTAATAAGGATGGAAAAGTTCTTACAATACGTAAATTGTTTAATAATTGTCATCCACTTTGTGACACTAAAGATGTGCCTGTAGGAGAATGCATAGGCTTTCAATCATATGGGCATGGTATTTAATACTAACTCTCCAACATGTAATTTTGGTCAAAACTAAGTCTCCTTGAGCCTCAATCATACTTGTATGTTAAGATTAAATGTGCTAGCCTCTGTGTATTACCTAGCATAATAGTAGGTCCTGGGTTAGTGGATGGCATTGTTATTTTTCTTTAGCTAGCCCCTATTATCTCTAGAGTCCTTCCTAACCTCATTAAATTTTATTAAATTAAATTGGCAATTAATTACCTTCTATTCTTCTTCAACATCTTTAAACAGGAGTGGCACAAGTTCTCATTTTTATCTTGGGGAGGAGGAATGGTGGGATTGAAGTGGGGGAGATGAGGAAGCAAAAACCAGGTAAATGAGGGCAAGTCCTCTGTCTAAAGTATTCTCTATGCCTACATTCTGGTATTGAGTCAGATGCTTACTTGTGGGGTTATTTCTGGAATTGCTACCGCACCCATAGATATACTTTCTACTCAGAGAAATCAGAATAATCTCCATTCATAAAGAAATACACAAAGAATATTAACTACAGGTAGTTCCCATCTATAGCCAGTGCCTGAATGAATTTAATCTGCCTAGACATACCCTTGGAAACTCCAGTAGCTAGCTAAGGAAGCTCACTTAGTCTTTCCATTAACCTTGCAGTATATTGCATCTCCATATTTTATGTGATGAAGGCTTTTGGATTCTACTTATTATATTAAGATAAGATTTTACTCTGATAGTATATTAATCATGTATTTTTTGTCATTTTTTTCTGATGCTTTGACATGTTGGGGCTTTGCTGAACCTAAAGAGACTGCCCTTCCCAGGGCTAGCCAATTCAAATGCACACTAACCAGTACAGAGCCCATACCCCCACTACTGCTTTTAAGGGTTCTTATAATCCAGGCCACTATTCTCCTGCCCTAATCAGCACAGGCCCAGATACCAGTCAAGTACAGACAGCTTCTATATCTATACCCTCTATACCATGATGTCTACTGACATATTCAAATTAGTCAGTCCTAATACTGTTTATCCTGCCTTGCCTTTCCTAGGGAAACCACAATAAATGTTCTGCCCACATTTTTCCTCACTTCCTGTGTCTCTTGACTGACCCTGGTGCTTCCCTGAGTGATTCCTGCATGCCATGGTGTGCTCCCTCTACTTGGGAACTGTGCGTAACAAGCTATGTTTATCCCCTCATTTGTTGACCTCAATATACATGATTAAGAATAAAAACTACATTTTAAAACATTAAAAGTGTGAGGAGACATTTAACTAGTTCTTCTCAAACTTTAATATGCAACGGAATCACATGGTTGGACATCTTGATAAAATGTAAATCACAATCAATAGATCTGAAGTGGGGAGCTTCATTTTCAACAATGTGATGTCAAAGCTTCTAGTCTATGGGCCACATGTTCAATAACAAGCTATTAAAAATTACATACACTCAGTTTCAATATTCTGTTTTCTGAGAATTTTGGCTAATTATTTTACCTGCTCAAAAATGGTTCCCTTCTTTGCAAAATGCAAATTAAAAACACTGCCTACCAAATAAACTATGCTAATGGTAAAAAAAAGACAATATGGATAAAATAATACAATTTATTAAGTTTTAATTATATATAATGCTATAAAAATATAAACTGTCATATAAATTATTTCAGAACATAAAATATTTGTATTTCACCCTTTAATACTATAGAAATAGCCATTTACATTTGAAAGGTTTGTTATGGATTTTTCTATATCAGTGTATTAAAACATGTCTGCAAAGATCATTGACATTGTTAACATTCTTCATACTTTCATATAAAGTTGAAAAGAAGGGGAAAGATAATCAAGTAACATGTATAAATAACCTATGAACAAAGCCAAAAGGGGGCTAGGATTGAGGGTGGGAGGTGGGGGTGAGTGGGGCAGAGGAGAGTGGTTGGGGGAAAATGGGGGCAACTTATTTGAACAACAACATTTTTTTAATTTAAAAATATAAAACAATAACATTAAATTTCTCTAAAAATATACTATTAATAGTCCAAAATTCAGAAGTATTTTCTTCAAAATTAACTGTTTTTGAGATGTTGTTGCCCAGAGCCCAAAGTGACACAAAGTGTATATGTCCATACTATTCACAAGTTTAAAAATGCATCCCCCAAAACAATACATATAAATATGTTTTTTAAGCCAGAGTCATAATAACTGAAAACTTACTGTGAAAACCAAATACAAAACCCCAAAAGAAGTTTTTGAAACTATTTGATGAAGAATTTAATTTTTGCAATATATGAATAATTGAATTTTACTAACAAACATGGAGGTATAATTCAATTGAAAAATATAAAGACTGTACCCTGACTGGTTTGGCTCAGTGGGTTGGGCATCATCCTGCTAAGCAAAAGGTCATTGGTTAGATTTCAGTTCAGGGCATGTGCCTGGATGCCAGTCAATTCTTCATTTGAGGACCTAAGAAAGGCCACCAATTGATCAATGTTTCTCACACACATTGATGTTTCTGTCTCTCTCTTTCTCTCTTTACCCTCTCTCTAAAATAAACAAATAAATAAACATATTTATATATGCATTATATATAATATGTATAGATTCATATATATAATATGTATAGATTCATATATATATATATATATATTACTCTATTGTGTGCAAATCCCCACATTACCATGTGGAGTAAGAGACAGAGCCAGTCTTTAAAGAGCTGATTATCTATATACCTACATGGTAACTTAGATCACTTTATAGGAGACAGAACATGGTAAATGTCTTATGAGGACAAATTCAGTAATGGTGATTCCCAGAAACCCTTGATGAGGATAAGCTAAATTTATATGAAAAAAATGTGGAATTTGAAATGTTTTACATAGTTTGAATTAGAAATAAAAAGATAATGCAGAGAATGAAATTAAAGTCAGCAAAGACATGGAATATGGGACCTATTAGACAAGGTGAAAGAAAAATGCATATAAGGCTATCCAGCTTGGTAATATAATGACAATACAATAAAATCTATATTTCATAAGATATAAACAAAACCAAATATAGGCTGGATCTATTTTGTAGGAAGCTTTTGACCATAGGTAGGATCTTACAACAATATGAAATGAGTCTTTTAAAAATTTTGACTTTGTTAGCAAACTAAATAATACATTATTGTGAACACACAATGATGAATTGGAGAACTATAAAAAATATCAGAAATAGAAAAAGTTAGGGCCAAGCAGAGATATTTTACAGAACATTTTATGTAATGTGCTACTTTCAAATGGTAAAGTCCAAAGATGAAGAAATAACATTGGCCTTTGAAAATGATGCTAAGGGACATTAAAAATGACAGTTACAAGTTAACAAATTTAGGACAAATTTCGGTAACTAATAAAGTTGAAATATGATTAACCTTAGAAAATAAAAAAAGTAAAATATATATACAATGGAAAAATATAGTATTTTTTCCATTGTAAGATCTTGCCTCTTCTATCAAATATTAATTAGTTATAAAGGGGTGTGTTTATTTCTGGGATTTCTATTCTGTTCCATTGATATATATGCCTGTTCTTATGTCAGTGCGAGGCTGTTTTGATTACAATGGCTTTGTAGTATAGTTTAATACCAGGTATGGTGATACTTCCAACTTTGTTCTTCTGCCTCAAGATTGCTGAGGTTATTTGAGGTCTATTTTGGCTCCAGATATATTTTTGGAATATTTGTTCTTGATCTGTGAAATATGCCATTAGTATTTTAATAGCAATTGCATTGAATCTATAGATTACTTTGAGTAGTATGATCATTTTAATGATCTTAATTCTTCTAATACATGAACACAGTATATGCTTCCACTTACTTGTATCTTTTTCAATTTCTTCAGTGTACTATAGCTTTTCAAGTCCAGGTCTTTTACGTTTTTAGTTAAATTTATTTTTAGGTACCTTATTTGTTGTTGTTGTTGTTATTGCTGTAGTAAATGGGATTGTTTTCTTAATTTCCCTTTACAATAATCCATTATTGGTGCATAAGAATGCCACCATGTTTTTAATATTAATTTTGTGTCCTGCTACTTTGCTGAATTCATTTATTGGATCTGGTAGTTTTTTCATGGAGTCTTTAGGGTTCTCTATGTACAATATCATGTCATGTGCAAATAATGACATTTTTACTTCCTCCTTTCCAATTTGGATATCATTTATTTCTTCTTCTTGTCTGAGCTGTAGCAAGGACATCCAGTATTGTGTTGAACAAGAGAGGTGAAAGAAGGCATCCCTATCTTGTTCTTGATCTTAAGAAAAACAGTAGTAGTTTTTGCCCATTCAGTGTGATGTTGGCTGAGGGTTTGTCATGTATGACCTTTATTATGTTGAAGTATGATTCCTTTATTCTTACGTTGCTGTGAGTTTTTACCATAAATGGGAACTAGATTTTATTGACTCATTTTTCTGCATCTATTGATATAATCTTATGATTTTTATCTTTCCTTTTGTTTATGTGATGAGTTTCATTTTTTGATTGCAAATGATGTACCAGCCTTCTATCCCTGGAATAAATCCCACTTGATGATGTTGTATGATCTTTATAATGTATTGCTGGATTCAGTTTGTTTATATTTTGTTGAGGATTTTTGCATCTTTGTTTATCAAAAATATTGGCCTACAGTTTTTTTCTTTTTAATGTTTTTATCTGGTTTTGAAATCAGCATAATGCTGGCCTCATAAAATGAGCATAGGAGTCTTCCCTGCCTCTAAATTTTTTGTAATAGTTTGAGAAGGAAAGGTGTTAGTTCTTTTTTCAGTGTTTCATAATTCACATATGAAAGCCATCTGCTCCAGGTCTTTTGTTTGCTGAGTGTTTGTTGATCACTTTTGATTTTCATTAGCTGTAATTGGTCCATTCAAGTTTTCTGATCCTTTTTGATTCAGTTTTGGAAGATTGTATGCTTCTATTAACTTACCCATTTTACACAATTGTCCAATTTGTTGGCATAGAGTTGAGTTGTTAATAGTATGTTTTACAATTCTTTGCTTTTCTATGATAACAGTTGTTACTTTCTTCTTTCATTTCTGATTTTATTTATTTGGGTCCTCTCTCTTTTTTTTCTTGATGAATCTGGTTTGTCAATCTTGTTCAACTTTTTAAAGAACACACTTTTGGTTTCACTCATCTTTTATATAGTTCCTTTAGTGTCTACATAATTTATTTCTGCTCTTATCTTTATTATTTCCTTCCTTCTATTTACTCTGGGCTTTGTTTGTTGTTATTTTTCTAGTTCTTTTAGCTGTAAGATTACATTGTCTCTGCAATAAATGGTTAAGGGCAAATGGACAAGTATATGCAATAAATAAACTTAGATAAGCCAACTTATAGCATACACAAGAATAAGTTCAAAATGAATAAAGTACTTAAGTGTAATTTGTGAAACCATAAAAATCCTAAAAGAAAACCACAAAAATCCTAAAATCTCAGACATCTCTTGTAGCAATAAATATTTTAGCTGAAATACAAATTATATTCAGAGAAATGTAAATCATTATTTTTTAAGATTAGAGGAATTAATATTGTTAAAATGTTCATATTACCTAAAGAAATCTACAAAGTCAGTGTAATCTGTATCAAAATTTAAATGGCATTTTTCACAGAAATAGAAAATAATTCTTAAAATTTTTTCACATTTTTTCATTTTTGTTCAAGTACAGTTGTCTTCATTTTTTCCCACCACTCTGCCCCACCCCAGCCATCCCCACTTCCCACCCTTTATCCTATCCCCCTTTGGTTTTGTCCATGTGTCCTTTATACATGTTCCTGAAAACCCTTCCTCCTTTCCTCCCCACTATCCGCTTCTACCTCCCCTCTAGTTACTATCAGTTAAAATCACAATGAGATATTACCTCACTTGTCAGAATGGCCACCATCAATAAATCAACAAACAAGTGCTGGTGAGGATGTGGAGAAAAGGGAACCTCTCATTCGATATTGGTGAGAATGGAGTCTAGTATAGCCACTATGAAAAACAATATGGTGTTTCCTCAAAAATTAAAAATGGAACTGCTTTTTTAACTCATGGATTCCACTTCTGGAAATACATCAGAATAAACCAAAATACTTATTTGAAAGAATATAGCATCCCTGTGTTCATAGCATCATTATTTATAATAGCCAAGCACTGATCAGGAGATAAGTGAATAAAAAAGCTGTAGTATATTTACAAAATGGAATACAATGTGGCAAATATAGTCACCATCTACCATAATGTAGCTCCTTACTTTTCACTAAACAAATTCCCCTGAGTTAATTAAACATGAAGTAAGTTTTATAATCACTACAATTCATGAATTTTGGGGACATGCATATGTGCTTTCACATATTATAAGGAATAAGAATAATGATAAATAATATAGGATATTTGACTTATTATTGATCAATCTCAACCCAACCTATTTAATATCAAGCCATAGAGGGTAAAATGTCAATTTACTGATATGGGCTAAATTATGTTCCACTTTAATTCCAAGAAACTTCATGTTTTGAAAGTAGAGCACTGCTACAAAGGGAAATTCTGATGTGCCTGGCAAATTCTACTTTGAATAATTAGCTTATTCAAATTGTTCTCCTGGCCCAAAGGCAGGCTTTGAAATATGACACTGACCTACAGAACTGCCAATTTTCAGATCTACAACATACATACAGAAAAAGCCCAGCCATTGTTAACTTAATGAGAACAGTTTGTGCAACATTGATGTAACCTGGCGGCCAAGAAGAATGGACTGGAATGAACATAAGTGAACAATGACTTCACTGTACTAGTAGTAGTACAGTGTACTAGTTACTGAGTGCTGTAGATGCCATTGCTTGAGCATGCATAATGTGTGGCCATCACATTTCAATGACTGAACAAGTAGAGCAATGAATCTGCATCAAATTTTTCATTAAGCTTGAACATTCCTCTGAGGAAACTATTCAGGTTATTCAGAAGTCCACAACTATGGGCGATTGGTGACTGGCAGCTTCACCACAAAAATGTGCCTGCTCATGCATCACATCTCCTGCAGTTTTTTGGTAAAACAGCAAATCAATCAGGTGACTCAGCCCCCCTATGGGCCAGAGTTGGTGCCCGTGATGTCTTGCTTTTCCCAAAACCAAAATCACCTTTGAAAGGGAAGAAATTTCAGACCAGACCATTGATGAGATTAATAAAAACACAATGGGGCAGCTGATGGTGAGATGGGAGAACCGTGTGGGTTCCAAGTTGCCTACTTTGAATGGGAGTGAGGTGTGATTTTCCTATTAACAATGTTTCTTATATGTTGTACCTTCTTCAGTGAATGTCTCCATGTTTCCTGTTACATGGCTGGAAACCTTCTGGATAGACCTTGTATGAATGAACTATGGCACTTTACACTTCTTTTTCCCTATTAAATGCTTATTGGAGTCAAGTCAATCTTTCCACAAAAACACTAGACAATAAATTAGAATAATGCACATTCCAACCATAAATTCAATAGGAAATGTTAATTAATTTTTAAACATTTTCAAAGATCTGCAATGTTACAAATGTTTTAATGAGAAAGTTTAGAAGCACAATAGATTTAATAGTGTTTTGCTCACTATGTGATTGCAGTTCTCAAAATATTTGAAGTTCTGCATAATGAAAACACATTAATATTTGTGGTGTTGTAGGTAGCAAGTATTTTCTAATTAAATTATACCAACTGTAGTATTTTAATTTTCATGAATTTCTTTTATGAATTACAAAATTAGTAGTAATATGTTGTTCTTCAAAACAATGGTAGAATACCATTATTCTACCATTATTTCTCTATGTCATTTATGACATAGAAAAATAATTAGTGTCCCTTTTCAAGGTTACCATTCAATCTTTTAACTGTCTTTCTGAAAACATACTTCTTCTGTTAGACATTGAGGTGCTAGACATATTGATAAGAATACTAAGTACAACAAATCTTGAATAAATTGAATGTCTTCTCTGTTTTTCTGAAAAAAGTATACTTTTCAAAACTATATTCAGTATTAATATTTAAGAGAAAATACATAGTAAAGAGTTTGAACACTTAAAATAGAGGTTTTGTAGGGACTTCCAGCCAAGATGGAGGCATAGGTGGACACACTGTGCCTGCTTGCACAACCAAAATTAAGGACAACAAAGATTTAGAAACAAGAAAACAACCAGAACTAACAGAAAATTGAACTGTATGGAAGTCCGACAACCATTCATCCAGACTAGTAAGAGGGGGCGGAGTCACAGCAGGAAAAAGCAGATGCTGGTGGGCCTCGGTGTGCAGGAGCCCCAGATGCACAGGTGGTAGCTAGTGGACCCTGGGCACACGGTGGCAACGGGCAGACCCAGTGAGGCTGCTCAAAGTGGCTGGCTGACCCGGCAGTCCCACATTCACTTTGAATAATCCAGGCAAAAATGGGGAGTGAGACAGACCTTGCAACTCAGGGCCCCAGTGCCAGGAAATAAAACCTAAAAACACCAATTGAAAACACTTGTGGGGGTTGAGGTGCCAGGAGAGACTCCCAGCCTCACTGGAGAGTTTGTTGGAGAGACCCACAGGGTCCTAGAACATACACAAGCCCACCCACATGGAAATCAGCACCAGAAGGGCCCAATTTGCTTATGGAAAGTGGAGGATTGAAATATGAGAGAGTGAGGAGCAAGTAACATTGTTCCCTCTCGAACCCCACCCCCATATACAGCGTCACAACTCAGCAACTGGGCTGCCTCACCCTAGGGAACACCTAAGGCTCCACACCTAACCATGTAACAGGCATGACCAGACAAACACACACACACACACACACACACACACACACACACACACAAACCCAAAACCCAAAAATGGCTCAAATGGGAGAACAAATCAAAGACCCAGAGCAAGTTTGTCTAAGTAACCAAGAAATAGCCAACCTGTCAGATGCACAGTTCAAAGCCCCGGTGATCAGGATGCTCACAGAATTGGTTGGTTTTGCTCACTAATTAGATGAAAAAATGAAGGTGCAATAAGTGAAATGAAGGAAAACACACAGAGAACCAATATTGATGGGAGGAAAATTGGGACTCAAATCAATGGAGTAGACTAGAGGGAAGAAAGAAACAACCAAACAGAAAAGAAGGAAGAAACAAGAATTCAAAAAAATGAGGAGAAGCTTAGGAACCTCTAGGACATCTTTAAATGTTCCAATATCTGAATTATAAGGGTACCAGAAGGGGAAGAGGAAGAGCAAGTGGAAAACTTATTTGAACAAATAATAAAGGAGAACTTCCCCAATCTGGCAAAGGAAATAGACTTTCAGGAAGTCCAGGAAGCTCAGAGAGTCCCAAAGAAGCTGGACCCAAGGAGGAACACACCAAAGCACATCATAATTATATTAGCCAAGATTAAAATGAAGGAGAGAATTCTAGAAGTAGCAAGGGATAAGGGCACAGTCACTTACAAAGAAGTTCCCATGAGACTGTCAGCTGATTTCTCAAAAGAGACCTTCCAGGCAAGAAGAGGCTGGCAAGAAGTATTCCAAGTCATGGAAATCAAGGACCTACATCCAAGATTGCTCTATCCAGCAAAGCTTTCATTTAGAATGGAAGGGAAGATAAAGTGCTTCTCAGATAAGGTGAAGTGAAAGGAGTTCATCATCACCAAGCCCTTATCATATGAAATGTTAAAGAGACTTATCTAAAAGAAGATAAAAAATATGACAGTAAAAAGACAGCAAACTCACACATATTAATAACCACACCTAAAATAAAAGCAAACTAAGCAAACCACTAGAACAGGAACAGAAACACAGAAATGGAGATCACATGGAGGGTCAGCAAAAGGGGAGTGGGAGGAGGAGGGGGGAAGGTACAGAGAATAAGTAGTATAGATGGTGGGTAGAAAATAGACAAGTGGAGGGCAAGAATAGTATGGGAAATGTAGAAGCTGAAGAACTTACGACACATAGACATGAAATAAGGAAGGGAATATGGGTGGGGGGTGTGCAGGGTGGAAGGGAAAGATGGGGGAGCAATGGGACAACTATAATAGCATAATCAATAAAATATATTAAAAATAGAGGTTTCAATATAGTAGTGGAATAGGAGGATCTTTTTCACACCCTCTTCCAGAACAAAATTGGCAATAAAACTGAAGAGGGAAACAGACACCCAAAATAACCAACCACAGGCTACCTGAAGAGGCAACTTTTAACCAAGGATGGGCAGAAACCACCTTGGGACCAATATAAAGGATTGGGATGTGAAAGCGCCTGGCCCCAAAGTTAAGGGAACTATGGAACAACAAGTAATATGACAATATCCATATCATAGATATACTAGAAAGAGAAGAACTTGAGCAAGGGATAAAAAACCTGTTTGATAAAATAATGACAGAAACTTCCCTAACGTGGTGAAGAAAAAAGTCACACAAGTTCAGGAAGCACAGAGAGTCCCCATCAAAATGAACAAAAGACACATCAAGACATCTCATTATGGGAAAATGGAGACAACTGTACTTGAACAACAATAAATCACATGGGGAAAAAGACATCATTATTAAAATGTCAAAGTTTAAAGACAGAGAATCTTTAAGGCAGCAGGAGAGAAACAGTTAATTACATACAAGAGAGTTCCCACAGACTGTCAGCTAATTTCTCAATAAAAACACTTCAGGCCAGAATGGATTGACATGAAGTATAAAAGTAATGAAAAGCAAGACCTGCAACCTAGAATATTCTATTCAACAAAGCTATCATTTAATATTAAAGGTGAAATAAAAAGCTTCCAAGACAAAAAAAAAAGGCTAAAGGTGTTGATTACCACTAAACCAGAATGAAATTGATGTTAAAGAAACTGCATTGAGAAGAAGAAATAATGAGAGAGAGGAACATAGGTACAAAGAAAAAAATGGCAGTGAGTAAGTACCTATCAAAATAGCCTTAAATATAAATGGATTACATGTTCTAATAAAAAAATATAGCTGAATGGATAAGAAAACATGAAACATATATATGCTGTGTACAAGAGACCCACCTCAGAACAAGAGATTTACAGAGGCTGAAAGTAAAGATAAACAAAAAGTATTCCATGAAAATGGAGATAAAAAAAAAGTTGTGTTAGCAATACTTTTATCTGACAAAATAGACTTCAGAACAAAGGCTATAGCAACAGACAAAGAAGGTCACTACGTAATACTAAAGGGATTGATCCAAAAAGAGGATGTAACCATTGTAAACACATATGCACCCAATAACGGAACGCCTAGATATATGAAGAAAATCTTGATGGACTTTAAGGAAGACATCTATAGGAATGCAGTTATGGTAGGATATTTTGACACCTGACTGTCATTAGTAGATAGTGCTTCCAGACAAAAAACCAACAAAGAAAAGCAAGCTTAAATGACATACTAAATTGAATCGATTTAATAGATATTTACATAACAATTCACCCAAGGCAGCATAATGAGATATATTCTTTTCAAGTGCATATGGATCATTCTCAAGGATAGACTGCATGTTGGGATATAAATTAAGTCTTAACAAATTTAAGAAAAGTGAGTCATATCAAGCATTTTCTTGGATCACAGTGGCATGGAACTAGAAATCAACTTCAATAAAAAAATAAAAAAACACTCAAATACATGGAGTCTGAATAGCATGTTATTAAATAATTATGGGTTATCAATAAGATCAAAGGAGAAATCAAAAAGTACCTGGAAAGAAATGAAAATGAACACAGAACACACCAAAATGTATGGGACATAGTAAAATCAATCCTGACAGGAAAGTTCAGAGCGTTACAGGCCTACCTCAAGAAAATAGAAAAGTCTCAAATAAGTAATTTACTCTACACCTAAAAGAACTAGAAAAACAACAACAAAAACAAAGCCTGGGAGGAGGAGAAGAAAGAAAATAATCAAGATCAAAGCAAAAATGAGTGACATAGAAACTAGAAAAACAATACAAAGATCAATGTATCCAGGAGCTGATTCATTGAAAAGATAAACAAAATTGATGAACCCTTAACCAGGCTTCTTAAGAAAAAAAGAGAGAGGACCCAAATAAACTCTGAAATAAAAGAAGCAAAATAACAACAGATATCAGAGAAATATAAAGGATTGTAAGAAAATATTATGAAAAAATGTGTCATCAAACTGGACAACCTGCAAAATGGATATATTTCTAGAAACAAATATTCTTCAAAAACTAAAACAGGGAGAAGCAAAAAACCTGAATAGACCAATAAAAACTAATGAAACTGAAGAAGTAATTAAAAAAACAAAACAAAACAAAACAAAATCCTCCCAACGAATAAAAGTCCTGGACCAGAGGGCTTCGTAAGTGAGTTTTACCAAACATTGAAATAAGAACAAAAACCTATCCTTCTCAAACTATTCCAAAAAATTCAAGCCAATATATATCCTAGAACAATAGAAACAAAGAACAAAATAAACAAGTGGGATTAAATCAAATAAAAAGCTCTGCACAGCTAAAGAAATCATCACTGTATAGGAGAACATATTTGCTAATTAGAAATTGAACAAGGGTTTCATCTCCAAAATCTATAAAGAACTTATAAAAGTCAACCCCAGAAAGACTTTCCAATTAAAAAAATGTGCAAAGGAACTGAATAGACACTTCAAGGAGAACATACAGATGGCCCATAGACATTTGAAAGAATGCTCAACATCAGTAGCCATCAGAGAGATACAAGTTAAAACCACAATGAGATATTACCTCACAACTTATTACCTCACACCTTATTACCTCACAACTGCCAAAATGGATAGCATTAATCAACAAACAGAAAGTTCTGGCAAGAATGTAGAGAAAGGGGAACACGTTTGCAGTATTTGCAGGAATGCAGATTGATGCAGCCATTGTGGAAAACAGTATGGAGTGTTCTCAAAAAATTAAAAATGGCACTGCCTTTCAGCCCAGTGATTCTACTTCTGGGAATACATCCTCAAAGTCCTGAAACACCAATGTAAATACATTTATGCACCCCTATGTTAATAGTAGAGTTACTTAGCTAAGATTTTGAGACAACCTAAGTGCCCATCAGTAGATGAGTAAATAAAAAAAGCTGTGGTACCTTTACAAAAGGGAATACTACTGCACAGCAATAAAAAAAGGAAGAATTCTTACCTTTTGTGACAGCATGGATGCAACTGGAAACTATTTAAGTGAATTAAGACAGTCAGTGGAATGCAAATAATATATGATCTCACTTATCAGTGAAATTTAATGAATATGATACACTATTGAGCAAAGTAGAATCAATGGCATAAAAACATAAAACAGACAGATAGCTAGCTGTAAAAGAGGGTGGGGGAGGTAGGGACTGTGTTGAATTA
This sequence comes from Anoura caudifer, assembly GCA_004027475.1. Classification (NCBI taxonomy): domain Eukaryota; kingdom Metazoa; phylum Chordata; class Mammalia; order Chiroptera; family Phyllostomidae; genus Anoura; species Anoura caudifer. Next base: position 153,130 of record PVKU01001547.1, read on the forward strand.
AAGTGAAGGGATTAGTCAAAGAGAATATATGCATAACCCATGGATATGAACAACAATGGGGGTGCTGACTGTGGATGGGGAGGAAGTCTGCATGGAGGGAGCAAAGGGGAAAAATTGACACAAATGTAAAAGCATACATACAAAATGTTAAAAGTTTAAAGAATGATAAAAAGTTAAAAAAATAAAAATAACAAAGAGACCAGTGTGACTGAGATGTTTTCTTATGTTATAAATTATAGTGTTTAAACTAGTAGTTTTACCGTTTCTTTATTTCCTGATACATTTATAAACAAAACAATAAGGAATTTTTATCATTTTGATAAAAACCTTTGAGAGGCTGTGGAACAAATGTCATTTTCCCCAATGATAATTAATATTATTTTGTGCAATTTTAGTTTACACAGTCATTTGGGAGTATGTGGCAAACTACCATGCAGAACAAGAAGTGCCTTGTATTTGAATAATTTTAAAAAGATATACATTGTATAATTTTTTATTTCATCAACTTTAATAAAAATATCTTAATATACCTTAAGTTAGGTGATGAAATTAATGCTCCTGCACTGCCCTAAACCCTTATATTTCCATTCCTTTCCAAAATGTTTTTGTTTTGTCATTAGTTTACAATTATAGAAACAATGCAATTGTAGTTTAAATTTTATCTCTGATAGATTCTAAAAATTAAAAACCAGTAAGAAATATTTACTTTGAGTAATTTCATTTTTTTTGTTTTTCTTGACAAAAGGTATGGCTTATTCATATTATGAGTATCTTTTAGTTTTTTAATCATAATGTCTGTGGAGTAGAATTAACTTCCATTTTGAAGGCAATATTTTGGAGCCTTCTGACTTTCAAAATTGTCCAAGCTGAAAACCACCTGGGTTTATCATATTCAATTTCATTTCTGATCTACTGCATACCCATCATTTTGAAACATTTATGTTGGGTTAGTTACATTTTCTTACATATTCTTGCACTGAATATTTCACCTTCTTTTGCTAGATTACATCCTTCTTAAAAAGAAAAGTTGTGAAGACTTCTGGCCAAGATGGAGGCATAAGTAGATATACTTTACCTCCTCACACAACCAAAAGAAGGACAATGACAGTTTAAAAGTTTAGAAACAAAAAATAATCAGAACTGATAGAAAACTGAACTGTATGAAAGTCCGACAACCAAGACGTTAAAGAAGAAAAAATCATCCAGACCTGTAGGAGGGGCAGAGATGGGCAGCTGGGGTAGAGAGAACTCTGGGCAGGGTGGTGGCTGGAAGACAGGGGAAGGCCAGAAGGTGGCTGGTGGACTTGGCAAGGTGGTGGCTGGCTGAGTGGGTGGTCCCACATTTGTGTGCGGGTAGACTGGGAGGAACAACTGGGAGCAAGACAGACTCCACAACCCAGGGTTCCAGAGAGAGAGATAAAGCCTCAAAACCTCTGACTGAAAACACCTGTGGGGTTGAGGCAGCAGGAGGAACTCCCAGCCTCACAGGAGAGTTCACTGAAGAAACCCACCGGGTCCTAGAACATACACAAACCACCCGCCCACGAACCAGCGCTAGAGGGCCCAATTTGCTTGCAGGTAACAGAAGAAGTGACTGAAAGGCAGCAGAGAGCTGAGCAGTTGGCGTTGTTCCCTCTCACACTAATCCCCCACATATAGCACCACAACAAAATGATATGGATTGCCCCACTCTGGCAAATACCTAAGGCTTAGCCCCTTACTACATAACAGGCTCAATAAGACAAAAAAATATGGCCCAAATTAAATAATGGATCAAAGCTCCAGAAAAAATGTAACTAAGCAACAAAGAGATAGCCAACCTATCAGATGCACAGTTCAAAACACTGGTTATCAGGATGCTCACAGAAATGGTTGAGTATGGTCACAAAATAGAGGAAGAAGTGAAGGATATGAAAAGTGAAATAAAGGAAAATATACAAGGAACCAACAGTGAAAGGAAGAAAACCAGGATTCAAATCAATGGTTTGGAGCAGAAGGAAGAAATGAACATTCAACCAGAACAGAATGGAAAACAAGAATTCAAAAAATGAGGAGAGGCTTAGGAATCTCCAGGACAACTTTAAACGTTCCAACATCCAAATCATAGGGGTCCCAGAAGTAAAAGAGGAAGAGCGAGAAATGGAAAACTTATTTGAAAACATAATGAAGGAGAATGTCCTAGTGGCAAAAGAAATAGGCTTCCAGGAAGTCCAGGAAGCTCAGAGAGCCCCAAAGAAGTTGGGCCCAAGGAAGCATACACCAAGGCATATCATAATTACATTACATAATTACATTACCTAAGATTAAAGAGGAGAGAATCTTAAAAACAGCAGGAGAGAAGGAAAAGTTACTTACAAAAGAATTCCCATAAGACTATCAACTGATTCCTCAAAAGAGAACTTTTAAGCAAGAAGGGACTGGAAAGAAGTATTTGAAGTCATGAAAGACAGACTGTTAACATGTACACTGACTCTAAATATACCCTTGTGGTAGTCTGTGTGCATGGAACAATATGAAAAGAAAGAGGGCTCTTAAATTTGGGGAATGCATACATCAACATGCAAAAGATATTTTGAACACCAAGAGCATGGTGCCCAAACAAGCCAAGGAAAGCATACTGACAATAAAATAGCAAGACAAACAGCCCAAGAGTCACTTCTTGGGGCTTTAATTACCTTCTTGGATTTGTCAGAATTTGAGACCTGTCACTTAGAACAAGGTGAAGAGTGGGCCTGGAAAGAGGATTTTCTAACAGTGATCCTAATTCTATATGGAAAGTCAACCTGCATGATATGATCTTATTCCCTGAAGCTCTAGCATATCTCATCCTCAACCACATACTGATACATGAAGGGACCCATTATGGAAGAGATGCTTTAATGGGCCACATTAGATAACATTTGAAGGGCTCTCATGTGCAAAGGGCCACTTTGTAGTTCATCCAATCTGTGGAGGAAACTGAGAAAATGAACCACATAATAAATAAGACCCTGACACAAATATACCAGGAAACATGTTTGAAATAAGACCAGACACTTTTTATTACCTTGGTCCAGATTAGGATAGCAACCCAAAGTAGGCTTAAATTAAGTTCTTTTGAAATGATTTATAGGAGATCCTTCCATGTTTCTGTTTTAGGAATACCCCCTTTAAAATTAAAACTTGAATTTTTAAAATCAAAGAATATATATAGCATCTGGGGCAAACACTAACAATTTTGCAAAAGTTTGCTCACTGCAGGCCTATCTACCCTGTTTGACAGGCCCTTACACCCCCTCCAGCTGGCAGATCTAGTCTTACTAAACAACTGGAAGACTCAAGGTCCTGAACAGCAGTTAGCTGAGCAAAAGACCAGTCCTGCTGGTGTCCTGCTGACAACATACTCTCCCCTAAAGCTCATGGGAATCAAGCCTTTAATCCACCATGCACAGATAAAATGGTACTGAGTTGATGTCAGATCTTGTAGCTGCTGTTGGTACTGCAAGGGAAAACTAGAACTACACTCCTTAAGGAGATTTAAAATTCCTCTTTCAGAAAGGGATGGCACCTACAAATATTATTTTTAATTTTATTCTGCATTTCCCAGACAGTGACTTCCTGCATTAAGCTATAGCCAGGAGATGAGGGAGAGCTGTTTTTGTACACTTACGTGTATCCAAGACACCAGTCTTTTGCAGTCGGGTCTTGCTCATCCTCTACTCCACATGAATCATTTTCACATAATTATGATTTGTTTTTGGATACATCCAATGTTATGACTTGATGGATTTGACAGAACCCAGGTCATAGTGACCAGTTCCAGCTCATACATTTAATATCCAACAGTGGGCCATAACATCTCTGCCATGTCCTAGTATCACTCCAGGAATTGTTTGTCAAAAGATAAAAAAATAAAATTCTATGCTGCAGAAGAAATGGCCTAGCTCCAGAAACTTAAAGGCTATGTTATGATTCTTTGACTGGTACTTGTCACAACATACAAATGAACTTTACCCATCACTAATACTTTTAACAACAAAGAGTCTGCTGCTTGGACTTTCTGTGGGGCTTTCCATGCTCTGGGTTCTATACAAAGTTGGCAGTTTTTTGTTCATTCAATAAGCTAGAATGTTTAGTCCTTGTTATATGGTAACATCAAAACTCATCAAAATCAACTAGACATTGTGCTTCCTTCTTTTTGGAAGAACATTCAAGATGAAATAATTTGTCTTTTATTTTGCAAAACATGTCTTGTAAAAGTCCTCAACTCTCAGAACCCTGAAAATGCAATAGTTATGGAGGGACCTGAAACACATAGGCTTTAACATCCACATCCTGAGGTATTTGAATTCTACAGAATGCCTTTGGCATGCTACCCATCTCTTGATCATTTAGTCAATAAATATAATGTAACTTGTGAAATACTGACCAATATGATATTTTGAAGAATGGCAGGGTATCCCAGATATCTTTTGACAGTGTTATCATAGAAAATAAGAATGTTACTATAAACCTATGACATTAGTGGAAATTTCTATCATTGTCCATTTCATGTGAATTTGAAAATTTTTGGTTTTTACTTATGATTAGGGCAGAACAAATTAACCAAATTAATATCTACTTATCATGTACCTGAGAACATATTTACCTGCTCTAACAAGTATATCACATCTGGCTCAGCAACTGAAATTTGGGTTACTACTTGGTTTAACTGATGGTAGTCTATAGTTATTCTCCATGAATCATCCAGCTTCTACAATGGCCAGACTGATGAACTGAATATGGGCATAATGGGGAACAAACACCTACATCCTTTTTCATCCTTAAGTTTGGCACTAATTTTCACCATATCCCTTCCATGATGTGGCATTGTTGTTATTCTTTAGACAAGTGGGGGGCAATTTCAGATATTTCCAAGTGGTCTTCCATAGTATGGTAACTCTTATCATATGTAATAGCAGAATACTGGCCCCTTGGAGATTCCCATGCCTTAATTTCTGAATCCTGTGAATATAGTTACAGATAAAATGTTGCTAATTAGCTGATCTACACATAGGAACATTATCTTGAATTATCTGGGTGGGCTCAATCTAATTACAAGTGTCCTAGAAATGAAAGAAGTAGGGAGAAGAAGAACTAGGGACATAAAATGTGAGAAGAACTTGGCTTGATGTTGTTGAGTTTAAAGATGAAGGAATTACACTGAAGGAATTAGACCATGAGCCAAGTAGAGAGGATGATCTCTAGAAACGGGAAAAGACAAAAAAAAAAAAAAAAAAAAAAAAAAAAAAAAAAAAAAAAAAAAAAGAAAAAGAAGAAGAAGAAAAGAAAAAGAAAGGATTCTCCCTTAGAGATTCTTAAAGGTACGCAGCCCTGCTGGTACCTTGATTATAGTTCAGTGAGTCCCATTTCAGACTTCTGACTGCAAACCTGTAGGATAACCCAATTGTTTGTTTTAAGCCACTAAGTATCTGATAAATTGTACAGCAGTAATAGGAGACTAATACAGATGTAGGGGCCTAAAAATAGTGATGCGACTTTGGAATATAGCAGTGGTAACAATCCGGGCAAATTTTGGCTGCTACTCCATATGTGCTGGTTTTTATGCTGATTACTACAATAATTATACTTCTCTCCCCAACTTCTGATAATTAAGCAAACTTCACCTGGCTTTTATTGTTTTACTGTCTTATTATTTCCCTTACTTTCAGAAAGCCAAGTTTTGTAACAATCGTTCTTTCCATTATAGGGACACAGTTATTTAAGAGTGGTTATAAGATCTCAACACTCATTACATTACAGAAATGTTTTTGAATTATGTATAATATCTTTCCTCTTTTCTGCATCTATGGGGAAGTGTGTTTTCAACAATTCAGTCCCCAGCAGGTATTTTCTTTGTGGGCTACAGGGTTCACAAGGATATTCTCTAGTGTGACTCTAGGGCTATCTTGACAGAGAAAAGACATTCTCTTAGAAAATCTGAAAGGGCTCTTTAGAGGTTGCCTCCAGGATTCTGTGGGAGAAGCTCATACAAATTATTACAATTGGCAGGGAAAAACTTCTCTGATAGTATTTCTAACACATTCCAAAGAATCACATATTAAAGTTCCTGTATAATGCTATTTTTCTTGGTTGCAAATGGATTAAATAAAGACACTGGTTTAATTCCACAGAGATGAAAAACAAATAGTTGTATACTTTATAGAAAATTTGCCACTTTATCAATTTAAAGTTAAAAACATATGGTTTATGGATATTGATAAAAACATTTCTAAATCCTATAAAAAGTTTTAGTTTCTGACACAGCACATTTAGGACTAACATAGTTTTTAGGCTTTCATTTGGTTAATTGTATTTTTATTTTGCAACATTGCCCTATAACTTTCTTTTGATTTCATTCAGCAGTTGTAGCCTCAAAAATGCACTAAATGAACAGGTTAGCAATTCCTTTGAGTGTAAAAATAGGGCTCCGTTTTTCCACTTTAGATATTTTCAGGCTGGAATGGAACAAAATTCAAACATTGAACCTAAGGGATTAGTTACTTCAATTTTTTATTTTTTTTCCTTCTTTCTGGGTTTGATTCATCTTTATGATTATAATGTTACAAAATTATATTATAAAATATTTGTAATCTTACTCTGTTGTATGTTCTCAAAAACTGACTTCACACAAAATAAAAATTTGATATAAAAAAAGTGGTTTGATTCTTTTAAATTTTAATTTTAAGCCTTGTCAGGCTAGATTAAAAGTAGGGTTTGATTTAGGTCTAAAGGTGTCCCTCTACAAAGGCAATATCCTGCCAAGTAATTTACCATCATCCTGGAAATTTACAACATTTATTGCTGTAGCTGGAAGAAACATGAACAATTCCCAGTTCTTTGGGATTAATTTATTTGGTTTCTTTGGCATGGTCTATTCCTCTGGAAATACCTCACATGAGTGTTATGCTAATCAATACTCAGCCAAAGTTATGTGAGGGGCCTTAGGCAGATTTATGGTGCTCTCTCTCTCTCTCTATGCATCTCTATCCTTTCTGCTTCTATGCCTTGTGAATTCTTGCCACCTTGGGTTTCCTGATGTCTGAACTCTTTCTTTTCAGCTGAGAGTGACTGCCAGACTCCACTTGAGTCCCTTAGGTCATCATGGAAAATCTTTCCTGGGCAATAATTTGGGGAAATATAAGGCTTATTTTGCTTTTCCTCTTTCTGGAATAATAGTCCTGCTTGCCTGATGTTTAATTACAAAATCCGTAGTTTGTTTATGTTTTTAAATGTTTTTAAGTTGAGAGGGTAAATTGCGTCTTTTCTTATCATCTTGACCAGGAATAGAAAGTAGTACCTTTATTTCTAAAATACGCTACTTTTGGTCTCCTATGTAGGCCAGGTTAGGACTCATGGGAATGATCACAATGAATGATCTCTCTGATCTGAAAGAAGATGATGGGACCACCACATGGCACATTTTGAAAGCACATTATTGACAAAAATAAAATAGGTACATTTTCTACAAGTGTAAGCAGGAATACATCAATACATAAAATATTTTACATACTGGTATTTTTTGACAGTGGCTAATTGGTCATACTTTCTACAGGAATCAAATAGGTTTGCAGCCTACAAGAATACTGCTTGATTTAATATGAAGAAAATAACACAAAACAAAAACCACAAAAACATATAAAGAGCTGCTTGATAAAAGATCTGATTAGTCGCCACAACAGACTTTTGTATTCTTTTTTTTTAAATTAAATTTATTTATTCTTAGAGAGAGGAAGGGAGGGAGAAAGAGAGAGAAACAATGTGTGGTTGCCTCTTGAGCACTCCCTACTGGGGACCTGGCCCACAACTCAGGCATGTGCCCTGGGAACAGAACCAGCTACCCTTTGGTTCACAGGCAGGCACTCAATCCACAAAGCTACACCAGCCAGGGCAGACTTTCCTATTCTTTAATGCAGTGTCCGTGTCTATATCAGTTCTAAGATAAAGAGCCCAATAATCAAAGTAAAACCTGGGTTCCTTATTGCAGCGCAGGGGGGACCCTCTATCACTGACAGAATTTAATACAAATGTACAAGTGTCAACACAAGAAACATTCAAACCTGTAGAGAATTTTTGTGAGCCAAACTGACGACAATTGCTGGGAAGCAGCATTGCAATGGACTGAGAAAATGGTCCAGAGAATGGCAGTTCTGCACCTTGCTTTATACATTACAATCAAAAGACAAGGCATAAGTAGGTTACATAAAATACATCAATGATAGATTAGGGCAGTGAGAGAAAGCAAAATAGGGAAAATTCTAGGATTGGATAAAAAGTAAAATGATAGAAGCATGTTTCTTTTACATAAATGTGTGTAGAATTAATAGGATAACAACAACAATGAGGAGATTTATGATCTCCACTTTGGTGCTCTGGTGTGGTATCTGTGCTTTGAAGGGGTCCAGGAAAAGGAAATTAATTGACAGTCCAAAGGTATATTATCATAGATGCAAAAAGACAATAGAAAGACTTACTTAAGGAAAAGATTGACTTGTGTCATGGAAGATCCCAGTTGATATGGCATGGTTACCTGCAGTATACTACTTTTAGTTATTTTCATTACATAGAAAACCATCCTTTGTGGATACTTTAGGTCTCTGAGTTTATAAGGCTTCCATGTAGGCCTCCCCTGAGCTTGTCAGGTTAGTATATGATCTTTTTTCATCACACAAGTTAAGTATTCTTCCCAAAAATTTTAAATGAATTGGTAGCCATTTACAAGAACAAATATGAAACAACAGAAATAAAGTAGCCAGAGTATTCAGGGATTAGGGAACACTGACTCTGAGTTGGTATTAGTTTCTGGGGACACAAGCATGCTGTTTTAGTCTACAATTCAAATTGTGGGCTTTAGTTGGTGAGATGATATGGGCTAGTCTCCACTCACACTGGGCCCTGTTGTTCCACTAATTAGTGTTTTGGTTATCCCAAGTTCTTGAATATATTCTTGGAATAGATATTCTTGGCAAATGGCAGAATTCCCATATAGATCTCTAACCCATGTAGTAAAGCTATTGTAGAAAGGAACCAAAGGAATTACCCAAAACTATCCCTTGATACCAGGATAGTAAACAAAAAGTAATAATGCAATTATTACAGAGATTAATGTCCCTATCAAAAACTTGAATAAGGCATGAATATTGTAACCTACCACATCCCCTTTTAGCTTTCCTTTGTGTGTATATGCAGTAATTGAGATCACCTTGCACTATGACATTGGGTTATAATAAACTTCATCAAGCAATGAATCAAAGTGCAGCTTTTTTTATGTAATATCTTTGCAAAAACAAATCAATACACGTGGGATGCTTCCATGGACCTGAATAATAGTTTTTCTCCAATTCAATTTACAAAGGTCATGAAAAGCATTTTTCTTTTCACTTGGTAAGGCCAAATGTCCATCTTTACATCTTGACATTTCACATACTATCAAGCTACTCCACTACATTGACAATAAAATTAAAATTAATTCTAATGACCAGGAAGTAGTCAGTAATGTATAAGACATTCAAACTAGAGATTTATAGATATATCATATGAAATGCCAGGAATCTGTCACAACAGTGAAATGTCTAAAGACAAAATGGTCTGGAGCATATCAAGATAGGTCTCCCATGGTAAAATAAAAGTTAGTGTACTTCATACCACTACCACAGAAAATGAGGCACAGTACTTGTTATTGTTTATACGTTGGGTTTTTTTGTAGCAACATATAAAATAGGTGATGTGTTACTTCCACCTGTCCATTAAGTCACTCAAAAGACTGCCAATATTGAGGAAGTACCAGAGAAACCAGAAAAATCTACAACAAATCTAGACTTTTTTTTTAGAAATGCACAAGGTGCATTTCTACTTGGGATCTATGATCTAGCAGATCTAATGATATTCAAAGTGTCTAGTGAACTGGATTTGTGAGGAACAAATTTCAAGCTATAGTAAGAGAATAATTTCATATCTCTGGAATTTATAGCAAAGACATATCCTTTTAAGTAAATAAATATCCTTTTGTGAAAAACTGGCTTACTAGTGGGCCTTGGTAGAGAAATAATGGCCAGTCATAGAATATCAGATGGTCATGCAACCTGAAGTTCTTATCACAAACCAGCTTCTTGGGTTCTAATGTTCTTGCTCTCTTCTCTTTTCCCTCCAACCAGTTCAATTTCTTCCCTCCCACAAGCTCCCCTTCAACCCCAACCTGGGGAATGGAAAATTGTCCTGGCTAAGCCCTGAGACCTCCATGAGTAGAGGGAAGAGTGATCTATGTCTCTTCTCCCACCAGCTTGGACCAGTCCCAATCCCCTAATCACCTCTTTCCCTTGGAGGACCTGAGAGGTTCCTGCCAAGTATCCTGAATGGGAGAGGCCTCAAAGTGGATGGCCCAGGGTCCAGTGGGAGTAGGGGCTTCCTGCTCTGCATCTGTGCATCCCTACCCCATCTTTCCCTCTCATCCTCTTGTCCCATGCTGGAGACAAAAGATCTGAAAAGCAGATGCCACAAAAATGATTGGACAAGGACGGAAGGACAAGGACTTTTACTTTTTATTACATAAAAATATTTAAAAAATTACCACTTTACATTGGTGAGAATGGCCATCATAAACAAATCAACAAACAAGTGTTAAAGAGGATGTGGAGGAAAGGGAACCCTAGTGCACTGTTGGTGGGAATGCAGACTGGTGCAGCCACTGTAGAAAACAGTGTGGAATTTCCTCAGAAAACTAAAAACGGAATTGTCTTTTGACCTGACAATTCCATTTCTGGGATTATATCCTAAGAACCGTGAAACACCAATCCATAAGAACCTTTGCACCCCAATGTTCATAGCAGCACAATTTACAATAGCCAAGCACTGGAAGGGACCTAAGTATTCATCATTAAATGAGTGGATCAAAAAACTGTGGTACATTTATGCAATGGGATACTACAGAGCACAAAGAAAGAAGGAGTTCCTACCCTTTGCAACAGCATGGATAGGGTTGGAGAGCATTATGCTAAATGAAATAAGCCAGGTGGTAAAAAACAAATACCATATGATCTCACCTGTAAGTGGGACCTAATCAACAAAACAAACAAGCAAGCAAAATATAGCCAGAAACATTGAAATTAAGAACAAACTAACAGTAACCAGAGGAGAGGTGGAAGAGGATAACGGGGTAGAAATGGGGAAGGGAAGGGTTTCCAGAAACAACTATAAAAGACACATGGACAAAACTAAGGCAGGGTGGAATTAGGGGAAGGAGATGGGGATGGCTGGGGTGGAGGGGGAATGGTAGGGGGTAAATAAAGACAACTGTATTTGAACAACAATAAAATAATTTTTAAAAAAGAGAAAATATTTTAAAAATTAAAAAATAAAATTTTAAACTAACTTAAAAAAGCAAATCTGTGAAAGTGGTTGTGCACAGCTGTACATTAGCAAGTACAAACTGTATTTAAGAGACTGGGCTAGGGTCATGAAATATAGATGTGGTTAAGACTCCTTTGACACTGGCTACTTCTACATTGCTTACTCTCTCAATTGACACCCGAGACCTCACATTTAAATTGTTATAAACAGTTTATTAGAAAAGAAAGAAACAATGGTTTTGCATGATATACTGGCATTATTTCAAAAGCACATCTGCAGAATTACAATTCAATGAGGTATTATACTAAAGTATTATAGCAGAGGAAATTCTATCTGATGGCAAAAATGTGAATGATACTTTTGATTTTCCTCTTTGAACAAGGAGATTGTCATAACTATACATATATATTGATACATACATAGTTTCTACTGGACTGCCTGGGAAGTCAGGTACTTGGAAGGGAAAGGATTGGGAGAGTGGTAAAGTCACCAAGGGATTGGCTATCTCAAAATTGACAATGTGTGAACATATTAACAATCTATTAGAAAATCTAACACATGGCAACAACTGTGGAGGAAGTTTTAATAATCATGTAGAAAAATGACATATTTTATTTGTCAGCCAGACTCTTTTCCCAAAATGTCTGCTACTTGCTGTCTACTCAATACCTCACGAGACAAAACGGCCATTTGGGTAGGAATGGAGGTTATACATAGACTCAAAAAACATGGATTTCCCTTATAAAAGCTCATTTGACTACCACTATAGCTAAGTACCTAATTTTTCAACAGAAAATTTAAAACTGAGCTTTCAATATGGCACTATTCTTGGGGAAACTGCAAAATGTTTGCTAGTAAGTTGATGACATGAACTGTTTGTGTCATAGACCAGGTGAAGATTTATTCCCAGTGGAACAGAAAACTCTTCTGTCAACACTACTATTCATTTTATCTATACCATGGTAAATGACTTATCTACCACCATGGTATTTCACACAGACTTAATTTTAATCAGGAAACTGTTTTTACAGCAACATTTACCTCATATCCATGGAAGTATTTAGTTTTATATACCAGCAACCAGAAGCAACTGGCCAAATTTAAAGATGTTGTCTCTCAACTGCTTTATTGAAGATTTAGTTGTGTCTTGTTATGTGTACATATATATATTTATAATCCTTTATATAGATAATAAATATATAATCCATATATGTATAATCCTTTACCACTATTTTTCCTATTACAGTCATAACTCAGTACTCACTGGCTCTAGAACTCCTCAAACCTTGTACTTATCACATTTTAATGACAAAAAAACTGTTTCAGCATTTGTCACATTTGCTAGAACTTGTATGAGTCATGATGCCCCTCCTTCCCTCTGGCCCCCAAGAGAAAACGATTCATCCTTCAGTACTCATTGGTTTTGGCACTCATTATGGTTCTGGAACAAATTGACGAGTACAGAGGTACTACTGTGTTTATACGTTTGCTGTGAATTTAGTATTTAGTACTAAATACAATTAAGTATTAGATATTAAAGTAGTCAATAAAACCATGACTAAATTGAATAAATTGAAAGTAATTAATACATTCACTGATGAGTGCAATGACTCTTGAGATTGTGTGTCTCTTCATCTTCAGAACAGGATGAGAATTCCTTTACCAATTGTACAAAGGATAGCTGTGATTGAGATGAAAACATAGACTTGTGTTGTGCATGCAAATTTAAATGTGTATAAAAAGGTGTGAATGCATGTTAAAAGGCCAAATGGTGAACAATTCTATTTATTAATTTATGGCTTTCAGTTCCAAACTCATAACTATCCTATTTTTTGATAATGAGTATGTATAGAGCTGGGACTCTGCAAATTGCATTTCTGTCTCTCTGTCTGTCTCTCTATCTTTCTGTCTCTCCCCTCTGTCTCAGCTAGCTTTATGTTATACTATGCCAATACAGAGTCCAAGGGATACTGCCTGTCTGAAGGAGAATGAAGAAACTTTATCTTCCTTCAATTTTTATAGTTTTCAGTGTGAAAGCAAGATTACTGACATGTTTTGGGCCCTGGAACCATTTACTGCAATGGTGGCAAATCTTGTGCTTATGATACTAATGCACTCCAGATAGTTTCTTTATTATTATAGTGGCAACAGTCTTCTTAGTACAATGGTGGGTAAACTCTAGTAAATTTTTCTTCACCATAGGTGCTAGGTAGTGTCTCTTTTTGGCAGCAATATCCTCTTAGAGATAATCTGAATCTCAGCCCTTCAGGATCCTCCTCTATATTCTTTTTTGTTTGTTTGTTTTTTATTTTAATTGCTGTTAAGTACAGTTTTCTGTCTTTTACTCCAATCCCAGCCCACCCCCCAGCCCTCCCCACCTCCCTCCCATTTCCACCCACCCTTGTTATTGTCCATGTGTCCTTTATACTTGTTCCTGCAAACCCTTCACCCTTCTCTATATTCTTCATCGTTTATTTTTCCCTAGTGGCTCTAGGTGTCAAAGTCCCTTTCTACAGTTTCTCCTCCTGCCATATCTCAGAAAGATTTCTTATGTCTTTTAGTAGTTAACCAACTTTTTCATGATTAACAATTTTTTTTTAATGTTTTCCCTGTTTAATTTACTGGTAGAGAACTGACTGATAAAAACTAAATGGGAAGCACTAACTTCTTTCAGTACCTATTAGGGCCATTTAGCATTATTTTTGTATTCCAGGAACATAGTAAGACATAGAAAAATGAGAGAGTCAAATTTTATTTTCTGTTGTCCCACACAAACCTTCCAAAACTAGACTATAAAACACAACAACAACAAAAAGTAGATCTTCAAGGGTGAGCATGAGTCAGAAATAAGGAAGAAAAAAAGTAAGAGTACACCTAATGGATGATGATTGATTCTAACTAACTGAACATGAATCCTTACATAGATTTTCTGTTTGTGACATAGCATTTTCAATCACACAAATGTTTTTACACAAATGCTTCTCTATATATTTATAAATTCTTAGACTATGCTTTTTAAAGTATTTATTTTAGAGCTCTCAAACATATAGAACAAATTTAGGCAAATTTGCACTAAACTACACTTAAAAGTAGATGACATTAGTGAAACATATGGAAAATGAAGAAAACTTGTCATATGATAGCTGAATGGGCTTTAAGAATTAATGTCCCAAGATTTAAAGAAATAATAATTCTCTCTTCTTTCACACACACTCCCACCATCATTATAATATAAAATAAAAAATTCAGGACTTAAGAAAAATTAAAAAAAAAACAATATAAGTATTTACACAAAATAGATTCACTTGCCTCCTAAGTCTCAAGTATTTACAATGTTATTTATGTGAAAAGAAAATTAGGTATGGTTGATACCAGTAATAGTATGTAGTATTTCATAAATATGAAATATTTGTTTTTTAACAACTGGGCATAAAGTGATTCTCATCAGTATGAGTAGAGCTAATCATATGCCATGTACTAAGAGATTAAAACGTGAGTCCTCTGTTCTAGTTCACTGAATATGAAATAGAGGAAACACAAAATATATGAAAAAAAGTAAAACATATATATAGAAATGTCAAACATGACCCAAAAGTTTACTAAATTATATATATTAATTTAATTTTTATTGATTAAAGAGAAAGAAAGGAGAGAGAGAGAGAGAGAGAGAGAGAGAGAGAGAGAGAGAGAGAGAGAGAGAGAACATCAATTCACTTTCCCATTGATTAATTTTTGTGTGTACCCTGACTGGGGATTGAACTCATGACTTTGAAGTATTGGGATGATGATTTCTGTAACCAGCTACACCACCAGGTCAGGGGATATATTAATTTTATATTTTAATCTTTTAAACCAGGAAACTAATCCTGAGTATAAAATTATATTCATGAGCATTTAATTTTACTTTTTATCATTTACTCATGTAATTTAATGGGTTGTGTCATATATACCATATATTTTCAACAAGCATTGTCTAATGCATTCTTTAAAGAATGGTAAAGATAACAGTTTGTGTGACATGGATGTAACTTGGCAGCCATGGAGAGGAGACTGGAATGCACATGCATGAACAATGACAACTTAAATGTACTAGTCAGTGGGGGCTGTAGATGCCATTCAGTGAGTGTGTGTTCTGCGTGGTTGTCACATTCAAAATGACTGAGCAAGCAGAGCAATGAATCTGTATCAAATTTTTCATTAAGCTTGAAATTTCCTCCACAGAAATAACTATTCAGATGATTCAGAAGGCCCTGGCTGTGGGCAGCTGGTGATTGGCTGCTTCATCACAACAACATGCTTGCTCATGTATCATATCTCATGCAGAGTTTTTTCTTGAAACCCCAAATCACCCAGGTGACACAGATTCTTACAGTCCAGAGTGGGTGTCCTGTGACTTCTGGCTTTTCCCAAAACTAAAATCACCTCTGAAATGGAAGATATTTTAGACTGTTGATGAGATTCAGGAAAAAAATGACAGGGAAGCTGATAGTGATTGGGAGAACTGTGTGAGGTCCCAGGATGCCTACTTTGAACTGAGGTATCATTGTGGTATGCACAATGTTTCTTGTATCTTTTTCAATAAATGTCTCTATTTTTCATAGTACCTGGCTGGATACCTTCTGGACAAATCATATACATATTACATAATATATATATATTTATTTATATTATATACACTCATCTCTCACTATATCACAGTTCAATCATTGCGGTAAATCCACGATACAGTGAAGCCGCAATGAGTGAACTGCGATACAGTGAGGGACAACTGTATACTGGTGACTACCCATAAAGAATTTTATATGTTAAAATTACGTAGGTTTAAGAGTGTAGAAAGTGCTTAAGAGCATATGAAGTGTTTATAAGAGTGTGGGAAAGGTTTATAGGAGTGTAGGAAGGGTTTATAAAGCCTTAAAATATATATAAATAATAAAATAAATGTAATGCCACTGTGTCTCAGATTTTCACCTTATTGCAGGGGTTTCTGGAACATAACTCCTGCGATAGATGAGGGATCACTGTATTTACATATATATTATATATACAAACGTACATACAGCAGTGGGAAAAAAGTACATTTAGAGTTGTTCATATTGAAAATAATGCAATAATAAATAATAACACAAGAATAAACTATTTTACATATACTGTAAAGCTACTTTTGCCCACTTCTGTGTGTGTGTCTGTATTTTGTTGTTGTTGCTGTTGATAATGTATTCAATAACTCTTTTGGGAGATGGGCATTTTTGCGTATTTCCTTTGCACTGAGTCTGGGAGGATATCACTTTAAAACACCCTCCTTCTTTTGTGGTTATTTGGGAGCCAGTCCCTCACAGGACAGACATGAAAGTTGGGACACTAGGTTTGGGTTCCAGCCCCACACTCCTCAAGGAGAAGCTGGAGATATAGCTTCCTTCCCAATCATAAGATGCAGTCTTAGTGGTAGGATTATGGCATGAGTATGTCTCAGCTTTTCATGCATGTTTCAATATAGGTATTTTCTCAGCACTTGGTATTCAGGAGTCTCTCATCCACTTCCTGTACTTTTCTCAGAAGAAACTGCTCCATGTGTAACTGTTTATTCAGTGCATTCCTGGGAGAAGGGAAAGACAGTACCTCTTCCTTTGCCATCTTGCTGACATCACTTATGACACATCCCTTTAAAAGAATTTGGGGAAACAAGAAAAAAATAAGTTTAAAAGAATTAATGAAAATTCTGTTAAATGAAGAAAACCAAATCTTTCCCAGGCAATATAATTAATTTAATCAATTTCCTTTGTATAGAATCCATATATAGATGAGATTCATTAAATTTAATCATGTGGGTATATTACTATGACACTAATAATATACTTTCTTACACATCATTGTAGTTTAAATTCAGTATATACTGAGTGGGTTAGATAAACACAATAACTGCTACATTTAATCAGCTTGAAATGTTATTTAAGATATTAAGTTCTAAAAAAAAAGAAGCTCAAAATCTATGAGTTTGTGTTATATGTCATGTGTGAGTGTGGCTATTATGTTTTTCATCTTTAAAAAGTATATTGCTTTTTTGTTTTCAGATTTACTGTGCTGTTGCTATTTCATCTTTATGAGAAAAAATGTGCTGAGGATAGGAGAAAACCTGCAAATAAATCAAATTGGTGGTACTTCACTAAAATATTTCAATAATAAATTTTAACTGGATGATTAACAAAGAGTAAGCTTGTCCATTAAATTAGTGTTTCTACTGTAATATCTGCCACTCCAGACTTGCTGGTACCTTTACCCACATGGCGATCTTATCTGAGCAATTCTCTTTTCCTCTCTGTTCAGAATCATGAACTTCATTTTGGTTACACAGTTTACGTTTTAATAAAAATCAGCCATCTCATCAACATTCTCTAAAGAATGCATTTGACAATGATTACTGGAAAAAACACAGTCCCCTTCTACAAACTGTATTTAGCTAAAGATTATTTTATTAATTTACTTTCAAATTTCTGTTCAATTAACCAACTTGTTTATAATTATTGACAATTAAATTTCTGTTCAAATAATCAAGTTATTCATAATTAATTAACTTTCATAATTACACACAATTTTAAATGATTTTCATACTTTTAAAGGAAGAAATCATTACATATTTGTCCTATTATGCTTTTGATGGTCATTTTATACTTTTAAATCTCCATATAAATTTTATTTTATTTTATTTATTGTTTAAAGATTTTATTTATTTATCTTTAGAGGGGAAGGGAAGGAAAGAGGGAGAGAAACATCAACGTGTGGTTGCCTCTCATGCATCCCCTGCTGGGAACGGGCCTGCAGCCCAGGCATGTGCCCTGACTGGGGGGAATCAAACTGCTATCTTTTGGTTCACAAGCCTGCACTCAATCCACTGAGCTACACCAGCCAGGACTCCATATAAATTTTAAACTAGTACAGAAACACTTTAATTTTTAAATTACTGAAGCTAAGTTTATTACCCATTTGCAAAAGCACTGCAATTTTTATTTAAAAATATGCCCATTAGAGCAAATTTGAATATTCATGTTCAAATATATATATATTGGGAACTGTTTTGCCTGGTTTCAGGAGTTGTAACCTCCCATGACTAGGCTGAGTGAGCTACCTTCAGACTGTAAGCCACTAAGGAGACAGAGCTTATCTCCCTGTCAGGAGCGCTGCTTCTGCTTCATCCATAACTGGCCCCTAATGCTTAGTTGGTTAGCCAATGATGGGTAAGATTCCTTCAAGGGAGGGGTTGCCTAAGCCAGGCATAACCACTTGGAAGGCCCTCAAGGAAGGACTCAGGGGGCTGCAGCAAAGAGGAGGTGATGGACCCTCGCTCCTCGGCTATTCTGACATAGCCTGAGTCCCCAGTCCATTTGGCAGAAGTTTTCCTTATCTCTTGGCATCCTGGTCTTAATCCACTTAAGCCTGAAACTATGATGGAGGGTGGTGCAGCCCTGTGCTGGCCAGAGCGGCTCCTCTGGTGATTGGACATAAGACAGAATTTGTGTAAAGTCCTGTGAAACCTGCTTTGCTAAGAGTGCTCTCATTTAAATGATAAGGGTCTGAGGAGGAAATGAGATTGTCTCCCAAAGTTTTGTAACCCCTTAGCTGACAGGCCCTGACTCAATTAAGCCCTCAGAGTTCTTTGAAATGTTATCTATTGTTTGATCCTTGACTCCTGACATTGATTGATGAGCTTTACCTGTATTCCTGTGTGTTACAAACCTAATAAAAGCCATTTGAGGAAGAGGCTCTTGGCCCTTCTCCTTTGAGAGATTGGCCACCTCTCCTCCCCAAGCAGATCGTGTCTTGGTAGACTTATTTTCATCCACGGTGGATGGATAGGGCTCTGCAGGCAGAGCCTCTCTCTCTCTCTCTCTCTCTCTCTCTCTCTCTCTCTCTCTCTATATATATATATATATATATATATATATATATATATATATATATATATATATATAATTTCCAGCCAAGATGGATGGGTAGGTAGATTATATTTCCTCCTTGCACAACCAAAAGGACAACAAATTTAAAAGCAAAAAATAACCAGAACTGCCAGAAAATTGAACTGTATGGAAATCCAGCAGCCAAGGAGTTAAAGAAGAAACATTCATCCAGACTAGTAGGAGGTGTGCAGATGGGCAGCTAGGGTGGAGAAGACTCCCAGCAAGGCCGTTGCTGGAGAACTGGGATAGTGAAGGCTGTGGCTGGCAGATTGGGTAGTCCCACATTTGTGTGCAGACAAACTGGGAGGAACAACTGAGGATCCAGACAGACCTCACAACCTAATATTTCAGCACAGGGAAATAAAGCCTCAAAGCCTCTAACTGAAAAAACCTGTAGAGGTTGTGGCAGTGGGAGGAACTCTCAGTCTCACAGGAGAGGTGTTGGAGAGACCTGCTGAGTCCTAGAACACATACAAACCCACCTACCTGGGAATCAGCACCAGAAGGGACCAATTTGCTTGTGGGTAGCAGAGGAAGTGACTGAAAGCCCACCAAGAGCTAAGCAAGCAGCATTGTTCCTTCTCAGACCCCTCCCTCACATACTGCACTACAATGCAGTGACATGGGTTGCCCAGCCCTGGCAAATAACTGAGGCTCCTCCCCTTACTACAAAATAGGTACACTGAGACAAAAAGATATGGCCCTAAAGAAAGAACAGATCGAAGCTCCACAAAAAATACAACTAAGCAATGAAGAGATAGCCAACCTATCAGATGCATGTTTCAAAATACTGGTAATCAGGATGCTCTCAGAAATGGTTGAGGAACCATTTCTGAGAGCAAAATAGAGGAACAAGTGAAGGCTACGAAAAATGAAATACAGGGAACCAACAGTGAAGGGAAGGAAACCTGGACTCAAATCAATGGTTTGGAGCAGAAGGAAGAAATAAACATTCAACCAGAACAGGATGAAGAAACTAGAATTCAAAAAAGTGAGGAGATGCTTAGGAATCTACAGGAAAACTTTAAATGTTCCAACATTGGAATCATAGGCCTGCCAGAAGAAGGAGAAGGAGAAGAAGGAGAAGGAGAAGAAGAAATTGAAAACTTACTTGAAAACATAATGAAGGAGAACTTCCCTAAACTGGCAAATGAAGTAGATTTCCAGGAAGTTCAGGAAGCCCAGAGAGTCCCAAAAAACTTGGACCCATGGAAGCACACGCCAAGGCACATCATAATTATATTACCCAAGAATCAAGATAAGAGAATCTTAAAAGCAGCAAGGGAAAAGGAGACAGTTACTTACAAAGGAGTTCCCATACACCTATCAGCTGATTTCTCAAAAGAAATCTTACAGGCAAGAAATGGCTGCAAAGGAGTATTCAAAGTCATGAAAGTCATTTAAAAATAATTCATATAAAATAATTTTCATATGTATGAATATATATTTGAATATATGTATATTATGAACATTACACAGATAAGACAGTCAGTAACACTATTTGGAAAAACTAAATATTTTAGTCAGTTTATTAATTTAATTATTTTGTTAATATATTTTACTGATTATGCTATTACAGTTGTCCCATTTTTCTCCCCTTTATTCCCTTCCACCCTGTACCCCCTCTCCCACCATCATTTCCCCACCTTAGTTCATGTCCATGGGTAGTACATAAAAGTACTTTGGCTTCTTCATTTCCCATGCTATTCCTAACTTCCCCCTATCTATTTTGTACTACCATTTATGATTCTTATTCCCCATACCTTTTCCCCAATTCTTCCCCCACCTCACTGTAACCATCTTTATGATCTCTATTTCTGTGAATCTGTTCCAGTTCTAGATGTTTGCTTAGTTATTCTTGTTTGTTTTTGTTTTTTTAGGCTCAGTGTTTGATAGTTGTGAGTTTGTCATTTTACTGTTCATATTTTTGATTTTCTCCTTTTTTCTTAGATAAGTCCCTTTAACAATTCACATAGTAAGGGCTTGGTGATGATGAACTCCTTTAACTTGAACTTATTTGGGAAGCACTTTATCTGTCATTTGATTCTAAATGAAAGCTTTGCTGGATAGAGTAATCTTGGATGTAGGTCCTTGCCTTTCATGACTTCCAATACTTCTTTCCAGGCACTTCTTGCCTGCAGGGTTTCTTTTGAGAAATCAGCTGATTGTCTTATGGTAACTCCTTTGTAGGTAATTGTCTCTTTTTCTCTTGCTGCTTTTAAGATTTTCTTCTTATCTTTATTCTTGGGTAATATAATTATGATGTGCCTTTTTGTGTTCTCCCATGGGTCCAACTTTTTTGTGACTCTCCATGCTTCCTGGACTTCCTGGAAGTCTGTTTCTTTTGTCAGATTGAGGAAGTCATCCATTATTTTTTCAAATAAGTTTTCAGTTTCTTGCTCTTCGTCTTCTCCTGCTGGCACACTTATGATTCAGATGTTGGAATACTTAAAGTTGTTCTCGAGGTTCCTAAGAGTTCTCCTCATTTTTTTTTTTTTTTGAATTCTTGTTTCTTCGTTATGTTCTGGTTGAATGTTTATTTCTTCCTTCTGCTCCAAACTGTTGGAGTCCAGGTTTTCTTCCCTTCAATTTTGGTTCCCTGTACATTTCCCTTTATTTCACTTTTGATAGTCTTCACTTGTTCTATTTTGTGACCATACTCAACCATTTCTGTGAGCATCATGATTACCAACCAATATTTTGAAATGTGCGTCTGACAGGTTGGCTATCTCTTCGTTGCTTAGTTGTATTTTTTGTGGAGCCCTGATTTGTTCTTCCATTTAGGCCATATATATTTTTTCTTGGGGTGCATGTTGCATAGTAAGGAGCAGAGACTTAGACATTAGCTAGGGTGAGGCAATGCATGTCACTCTGTTGTGGTGCTGAATGTGGAGGAGCAGTCCAAGAGGGCACAGTGTTGCTTATTCAGCTTCCTGCCAGCCTTCAGTCACTTCCTCTGCTACCCACAAACAAATTGGGCCCTTCTGGTGCTGATTCTGGGTTGGGTAGGTTTCTGTACATTTTAGGACCCTGTAAGTCTCTCCAATGAACTCTCCTGTGAAGTGGGGAGTTTCTCATGCAACCTCAAGCCCCACACATTTTTTTTAGTCTGAAGTTTTGAGGCTTTATTTCCCTGCACTGGAACCCTGGGTTATGTGGTCTGTCTCACTCTCCAGTTGTTCCTCCTGGTTTATCCACATGTACATTTGAAGCTACCAGGTCCTCCAGCCACACCTTGGCACAAGTCCTCTCTGCATATCTGCTTGTCTCCACCTCTCTTACCAGTCTGGATGAATGTTTCTTCTTTAACTCCTTGGTTGTCAAACTTTCATAGAGTTCGATTTTCTGTCAGTTCTTGTTTTCTTTGTTGTTTGTTTTGTTTTTAAATTTGTCATTGCCCTTTTGGTTGTGTGAAGAGACACAGTGTATCTGCCTATGCCTCCATCTCAGCTGGAAGCCATATTTTTAAATTAAAATATTATCTTACCTACTAAATTGTATTGATGGTTTTGCCATAAATCATGTAATTTTGTGTGTTTTGTTTATTTCTGGACTCTTTATTATAATTTATTGGTTTATTTGTCTATTTTCATAGTAGTGTAATGCAAGAAACTCTAGAAGAACATGAAATAAACTAGTGAGATTTAAAAACTTATAAAAGCTACATTGTTCAAAAGAGAAACTTGTATAAGTTTTATACCTTGAATTAGTAAGCACTCATAGTCATTAATTTTTTAATAATATTGATCTCTACATTTATGTTTCATTACCTTTTCTATATTTTATTTTTATAATAGAAAATAAAGAAATATAATAGGATTAATATTGCAGCACTTGTACAGTAAAATATTATTCATCAGGAGAACTAACTACTGATATATTTTTAAAAATAATTGTTCTCAAATTTATGGTTACTTATTTTAAATTTCATACCATTTTTAGCAATGAGAAATGATTAACTATAGAGGATAGTGTGTAATATTGATGTAACCTTGCTGGCTGTTAATAGCAGCTTTGGTATTCTATACTGAGAGAGAGAGAGAAGCAATGATGGGAAAGAGACACATCAATTGGTTGCCTCCAATCTGTACCCCAACTCGGGACCCAACCTGGAACCTTTATGGGACAACACTCCAACCAAATGAACCACACCAGTCACAGCTTTTTTGAAGATAATGTAGAACTTGCTTAACAATTCCAGGGAAGATACAGCACTGGTAACACTTAAGGTATGAAACATTCATAGAAATTCAAATATATCATCTGGGAGAAAGGCATTTTTCAGTTGTTATATGTTTTATGTGTAAAATTTTTAATTTTATAGTAATTAACAATAGGTCACATTACAATGTTCTGTCTAAAGATTTGCCACTATATAAACAGAATGCTATGAGAGAATGAAGGAAAAAACAGCAAATTTATCCTAGATAAATATGGAAGATAATCCCAGAAGAACCGAACTATAAGCTGGATTAAAATGCATGAGATTCCCTGGGAAGAAATGAGAAAAACAAGACATCATTGGGAGTAAAGTATTGAATCATTAAAAAGTTGGTAAGCTATTTGGGTGGAACATGGAATGGATGGGGTGTAGGTAGAAAATGTCATTAGTGTGATAGATTGGGGACAGATAGGAAACAAAACTTTATCCATACATAGGTTCAGCAAGTTCTTCATTTATTCTGCAATATCACAAGTATCTGTTCCAGCTCTCAGTTCTCCAGTTAGTCAGCCATTACTGAGCACCTGCTATATATCAGGAAACAAAGTCGATATGTTCATTTACTGTACACTAAAGGCTTTTTGAGCAAAAATTACTGGAAGCCTGGATTAAAGGATGAGTGGATGGCAAACAAGTCTTGGATATTAAAGATAGTGAATGGCCCCACACAAATTTACAGGTTTATTTTTCCCTGGAGCCATTTGTTCATATTTATAAGGGGAAAAAAGCAAACAACCCCTCAACTCCATCCTCCCCAAACACAAAGGACCAGGTTTTTACATTAAATTTTTTTACTGTGTTTATTTTTATTTATTTATATTTTATTGTTCAAATACATAAAATTTGTTAAAACAATTAAAAGATCTCCCTCTTCTCTACCCATAAATGGTGTAATTAGAGAATAAAGTTTCCTTAACTTTCTTCAGGAGAAAATACAGCTGTGCAGCCATTTCTAGAAAAGCTCTGAAAGTCAAAATTTCAGTATTTCTCTCCTATATTAGATTAATTACATTTGCACTGATCATGTCACTTAATGGAGAAATGAAGCATAGGGAACTAATGTTAACATATTCTATAAGTAAATATACTCGTGTGCCATTTAATAACAGGGATATGTCCTGAGAAATGTGTTGTTAGAAAATTTCGTCACTGTGTACGCATCATAGAGCACATTTACACAAACCTTATTATATAACCTATTAATTGGGCTAATAGTATAGTCTGTTGCTCCTAGGCTACAAATCTGTGCAGCATGTTACTGAACTGAATACTGTAGGTAAAATGGTAAGTACATGTATATCCAAATACTTCTAAACATAGAAAAGCTACAGTAAAAATGCGGTATAAAAGGGTAAAATTGATACACCTGTATAGGTACTTACCAGAATAGAAACTGCAGAATTGAAAGTCGCTCTGGGTGATTCAGCCTGTGAGTGGTGAGTGAATGTGAAGCCTAGAACATTACTGTCCACTACTGTAAACTTTATTTTATTAATTTGTTATTGTACTTTTTTCCCATTGCCAGTTAACTCCTTGTACCCCTCTCCCCTATGCAATCACCAAACTATTGTGCATGTTCACCAGTCCTTTCTCTTTTTTACTTGATCCCTCTGCCCCCTAACCTCCTTCTTCCCGATAGCTGTTATCCTGCTCTCTATGAGTATTTAAAATACTGTAAACTTAGGCTACACTCAATTTATTTAAGTGATAGAAAATTTTCAGCTCCATTACAATATTTTGGGTCCACCATCTCATTATTTAGTTCATCATTGACTGAAAGTTTGTTATGGAGCACATGACTATAACTGGTTTGATCCTGATACAAAAAACTTGTGTTTGCTGTCAGGATAATTAAATATAGATACCAAAAATGTATCACTATGTGTCAGGGACACTTTTATTTCTACGTTCAATATTTTTAAGTATATTTTATTGATTACAGTTTTCCCAATTTCTCCCCCTTTATTCCCCTTCCACCCTGCACCCCCCAACCCTCCAGCATTCCTTCACTTAGTTCATGTCCATGGGTTGTACATATAAGTTCTTCGAGCTCTCTGTTTCCTATACCATTTTTATCTCTCCCTGTCTATTTTATGCCAGCCAATTATGCTTCTTCCCTGTACCTTTCCCCCACTACTCTTCCGTTTCCCCTCCCGCTGAAATCTCTGCATGTGATGACCATTTCTCTGATTCTGTTCCTGTTCTAAATGTTTGCTTAGTTTTTGTTTTCGCTGTTTGTCTTTTCTTTCAGGTTCATTTATTGATAGCTGTGAGTTTGCTGTCATTTTATTGTTCGTATTTGTGATCTTCTCCTTTTTCTTAGATAAGTCCCTTTAACATTTCATGTAATAATGGCTTGGTGATGATGAACTTTTTTAATTTGACCTTATCTGGGAAGAACTTTATCTGCCCTTCCATTCTAAATGAAAGCTTTGCTGGCTAGACTAATCGTGGATGTAGGTCCTTGCCTTTCATGACTTCCAATACTTCTTTCCAGCCCCTTCTTGCCTGCAAGGTTTCTTTTGAGAAATCAACTGATAGCCTTATGGGAACACCTTTGTAGCTAACTCCCTCTTTTCCTTTTGTTGCTTTTAAGATTCTCTCTTTATCTTCAATCTTGGGTAACTTAATGATGATGTGCCTCAGTGTGTTCCTCTTTGGGTCCAACTTCTTTGGGACTCTCTGGGCTTCCCGGACTTCTTGAAGTCTGTTTCCTTCACTAGATTGAGGAAGTTCTCCTTCATTATTTGTTCAAATAAATTTTCAATTTCTTCCTGTTGTTCTTCTTCTGGCACCCCTATAATTTGGACATTGAAATGTTTCAGGATGTCCCAGAGGTTCAAGGTCTCTCTTTACTTTTTTAAATTCTTGTTTTTGTCATTCTGTTCCAGTTGGATATTTATTTTCCCTTTTTGTTCCAAATTGTTGCTTTGAGTCCTGGTTTCCTTCCTGCCACTGTTGGTTCCCTGAATATTTTGCTTTATTTCATTTTGGATATCTTTCATTTGTGTTTTCATTTTTTGACCAAGTTTAATCAGTTCTGTCAGCATTTTGATTACCAGGGCTTTAAATTCTCCATCAGATAGGTTGGCTATCTCTTCATTGCTTAGCTCTCTTTCTAAAGCTTTGCTCTGTTCTTTCATTTGGGACATATTTCTTTGTCTCTGTCCATCTGTGAAGTTGCAATGGGTGGGGCCTTATATATTCACCAGGGCAAGGCAACTCTCCTTTCTGTGCCATGGTGCTGCCTGTCGGGGAGGGGCCAGAGAGGGAACAATGCAGCTCGCCTGCTCCTCTCTAGCCCTCTTTCCAAGGATTTCTCAACTTTTTTGTGAGACTGGGAGTTTCTCCCTCCGAAGCAACCACCATAGTCCACAGTGAGCTCCAAGTCTCAGTTCCCTGTTTAGCCAGCCCTGCTCATTTGGTACACTGCCTCACTGAAGCCAGCCCCACCTGCGCAGTTCCCACACTTAACTCTAAGTGATGAATAAAGTGCCTTGTACATCAGTGAGTTTATCTAATAATTAATCATTGTCATCATCATCACTAAGGTCATCATGACAGCCTATTTAATCCTAATGATTACTTTTTCCTTTAAGGTAGGAAAAAGACATCATTATCTTTGTTTCATAAATGAAATTGAGGGGTATAGAAGTTAAGTGCCTTCTCAAGACCACAGAGCTAGTAAGAAACAGAACTCTAATTCCAGGAGTTTGGCTCCAGAGTCCATGCTTTAACTTTCTACATGCTATTTATTGTCTCTCCATAGTGTGTATATTTGACCAAATACCCTTATTTTCTGTGAACTGTATTTATACTTTGAAGATGTATTTTATTTGTATCTCTAATTATATATGTTTTACCTATTAAATTGTTAATGATCCATAGGCTGCATATTCCATTTTAGATGGCAAATGACTGCAAAAGTAAAATTGGTCACGGCACCAAAACTATGCTTCAAGAACGCCTTGCAGAATTTATGTTAGATGTAAAAACGAGTAAATTTCCCTTAAAAATTATGCCTATGCATTTTCTATAATCGTGTTCCATAAAACAAACATATGACTAATTTTTGTTCTGCAGGCTCAGTTGTTACATACACATGACAATTTACAGAAAAATTTAAAATGAAAGATTGTCCTCTCCATTCGGCACTAATTCATAATTCTCAACTCTAGAAAGAGAGTATTTTGGATATATTCATCTGTGTAGATGTTTAAAATGAAAGCCATAAAACTCTAAAATTATTGTCATTCATTCATAAAACAAAAGTCTCAGAATTTGTTCAAGAAGAAAATAATTTTAAATGCTTTGTTTAAAATTTATAATAACATATTAGGAATTTATTCAATTGTCCACTTCTAGAAACTGACAGAAAAGTTATAGAAGCTGAATATTAGTCAGGAAAAGGAAATATGTTCTGGTTTTCTCAAAAACCTCTAAGATTTTGGACATTGGAATAAACTAAACAGGAATTATCACAGGGCCAAAAAAAAAGATACAGCAGAGTCTCAATAATTATATGTCACTACCTCATTAAGCTAGGTAATTTTAGGTTTCAAGTACACACATTTTCATATATATTTATATATAGGGTGACATATATAGATATAGGTATATAGGCTATAGTATAGGAAGTGAAATGAATTTTAACAAATTAAAGTTCATGAAAATGGATTAACAGGGCAGAACCACATCCTATGATGAAAACACCAAGTTGTGGCTGGATCATCAGAAGCGCAATTTTACATATAAAAAAAGAACAATGCACATAATGTTGTGAATCTCAAAAATATTTTACTGTGTTCTCCAACTTCAGCAGAGAAAAAAACAGTGCTTGCTTTTTTAAAAAGTTAAGACTTGTTTTTATACATCAGTTTTGGGTTCACAGTAAAATTGAGCAGAAAATACAGTCCCCATCTACATCTTTCCTTCTCCCCACACCCACAGCCTCCACAACTATCACATGCTACTCCAGTGTGGTCCATTGATTATGATGAATGGAACAACATTGACACATTATTATCAAAGTCCATAGTTTACATTCACTGTGTGCGTTGTACATTCTATGGGTTTTGACAAACGTATAATTACAGTACCTAGGATTACAGTCTCATATAGAATAGTCTTATTGAACTAAGATGCCCCCATACTCCACTTATTCATCCCACTCTTTTCAAGCCCCTTGCAATCATTGATCATTTTACTGTTTCCAGTTTTATCTTTTCCAAAGATCATATTATTGGAATCATACAGTATGTAATCATTTCAGGTTACATCTCTTTTATTTAGTAATATGCATATGAATTTCCTCTATGTCTTTTTATGGCTTTATAGATCTAATTATTTTGCACTGAGTAATATTCCATTTTCTAGATGTAGCAACATTGATTTATACATTTACCTAATGAAGAACATCTTATTTGCTTCCAATTTTTGGCATTATCAATGTAAACATTTAGCGGATTTGTGTAGACATAAATTTTCAATTAATTTGGGTAAATATCAAGGAACACACATGCTAGATTATATAGGAAGTTTATATTTAGATTGATTTTTCAAAAATTGCAAAACTCTCTTCTGAACTGGCTGTACCATTTGATGCTCTACATATTTGTCAACCTTTGTCATTGTCAGTGTTTGAAATTTTAGGCATTTTATTAGGATAGTAATGCTATCTGACTGTTGTATTAATTTTTATTTCCCTAATGAAGTATATTGTTGAGCATCTTTTCATATGGTTATATGTCATTTTCATTTCTTTTTTGGGTGTGGTTTCTGTTCATATCTTTTAGCCATTTTTATCAGGTTTTTGTTTTCTCATTGTTGAGTTTTAGGAGTTATTTCTATATTTTGGTTACAGTTATTTATCAGATATGTGTTATACAAATATTTTATCCCAGTCCATAGTTTATCTTCATTCTCTTGACAGTGCCTTCACAGAGCAGAAATTTTTAATTTTTCTGAAGCCCAATTTATCAACTTAGTCTTTCATTTTCATGCCATTGGTGTTGTATCTGAAAAGCTTTCACCAAACTCCAGGTCATCTACATTTCCTCCTTTGTTATCTTCTAGGAGTTTTATAGCTATGCATTTTATTTAGGTCTATGGTGCATTTTGAGTTAATTTTTTGTGAAGAGTATAAAGTTTATGTCTACTTGCATTTTCTTGTAACAAGTGAAGTGAAAGAAGGAAAATTAAAATACATTAGAGAGAGAATAAGGAAACCCAGTCAAACAATGCAATTAAACAGAAATTAAATGAAGAAAACTAAACATAAGGAAGAAAAATTAAAAAAAAACTAATAAAATAAAATTAGTAAAAATAATGAATAATAATAATAATAATAATACACAGGAACAATAAAATGCCAGATCTATGGAATAGCATAGTGACATTGTCTCAGTTTCTCAATTTTTGGGGTTAGCCTTGTGCTCCCCATTTGGATCTGTCTCTGGATGTTTCATAACCCCACATCTTATTGCCTCATTTTGGGGAAGAAAAAAGAAAAAAAGAGAAAAGAAAGAAAAAAAAAAACCTCCTGCTGATTTTAAACCCTTGAGCTGGTCTTCCTGAATGCCACAGGAAGAGAGGGACTGGGCTTCACTTTTCTTCAGTCCTATGGTTTTGTGAGGATGGGGACCAGGTCTGGGACACAATATTCATAGCTCTTCAGCCTCCAGCTGAGGTTCTCCATGAGCTGCTAGGCTTAAATCAGCCACTCAGTCTGTGGGTATGCAGCACAAGTCAAGTCCAGGCACTTGGCTCCGATCAGCCACTGGGTCTCTGGGTGCACAACATGGGTCAAGCCCCTACTTGCATTTTCTTGCATGTGGGTGTACAATTGTTCCAGCACCATTTGTTGAAAAAGACTCTCTTTGTTCCCTTGTATTACCTTTACTCATTCCTCAACGATCAGTTGACCATAATTGTATGTTCTGTTCAGAGAATCTGTATGTCTATTCCCTTGCCAATGCCACACTATCTTAATCATGATAGTAAGGCTTGAAGTCTGGTAGTGTCAGTCTTCCAATTTTTTTTCTTCTCCTTTGACTTTGCTTGGCAATTCAGTTACCTTTCCATAAAACTTTAGCATCTGTTTGTTGATAGACACAGAATACCTAGCTAAGATTTTGATAGTATGTCAGTTGAGAAGAACTGACATCTTGTTAATATAAGGTCTTTCTATCCATGAATATGAAGTTGCTCTTCATTGATTTAGTTCTTTGATTTCTTTCATCATAGCTTTGTAGGTTTCCCTTATACATCTTGTGAATATTTTGTTAGATTTGTGACTATTTTATTTTTAGTGCTATTATAAATATATTCATTTAATTTCCAATTCCAATTGTTTATTTTTGATATATAGGAAAGTAATTGACTTTTTAATTGAATTTATTGGGGTGACATTGGTTCACAAAACCATACATGTTTCAACTATACAACTCAACATAACATTCTTTGCACTTGGTATTGTGCACCCATCAAACCAAGCAAAGTCCTTCTATCCCCATTTCCCCCCACTTTAGCCAACCTCCACCTGCCTCCAACCTCTTTGCCTATGACTATGTCTATGTCTATACATTTTACATATATACAGAATTGGCCAAAGAATTCATTTGTTTTTTTTTTCTGTAAGATGACTCTAGTAGTTCTTAGTTGTCTTTAACATAATTTGAAACAATTTTGTTAGATTGTACTGTGACAATTGTCATAACAGCATGTATTTAAAAAATCAAAATTGGTGAATTTGTGTAGCCATTTTAATATTGAAGATGGAAGAAAATATGCAGTATTTTGGTATATTATTTTTGTCAGGAAAGGTAAAAACACAACCGAAACACAAAGAAAATAAGATTTGTCCAATGTTTGGGGGAGGTGCTGTGACTGATCAAATGTGTCAAAAGAGGTTTGAGAATTTTTGTGCTGGAGATTTCTCGCTGGATGATGATCCACAGTCATGTAGACCAGTCAAAGCTGATAGCCATCAAACTGAGGCATTAACTGACAATGATCAACATTATACCATGAGAAAGATACCCAGCATATTCAAAATATCCAAATTAATAAAGTTATTGGTAAAAATGAAAAAATCTTCATTTTACAAAAAAAACTAAATGGACTTTTTGGTCAATCCAATATTATATATATGTTTTTATTTATTTCACAACTTTCCCTCCTTCCATTCAGTAGCACAAAGTAAGATTTCCTTTTTTAATAGTCAATTAATATTCATTGTGTAAATGTACCATGCTTTTTTTAACCATTCATCCACTGATGGGCTCTTGGGATGTTTCCAGATCATGGCTATTGTAAATAACATTGCAATAAACATAGGGGTGCATATAATCTTTTGAATTAGTGTTTTGAGTTTTGTAGGATATATATTCAGAAGTGGGATCACTGGGTCAAAAAGTGCTCCCATTTTAAATTTTTTGATGAAACTCCATAATGTTCTTCCACAGTGGCTGCACCTGTCTGGATTTCCACCGACAGTGCACAAGGTTTCCCTTTTCCTCACATCCTCACCAGAACTTGTTTGTTGATTTTTTGATGATAGCCATTCTGACTGGTGTGAGATGATATCTCATTGTGGTTCTAATTTGCATCTTTTTTATAATGAGTGGTGAGACTTTTTTCATATGCCTATCGGTCATCTGTATGTCCTCCTTGGAAAAGTGTTTATTCAAGTCCTTTGCCCATTTTTAAATTAGGTTGTTTGTCTTCCTGGTGTTGATTTGTATAAGTTCTTTATGTATTTTGGAAATTAACCCCCCATCAGATATATCATTGGCAAATATTTTTTCCCATTTTGTTGTTTTATTTATTATTATTTTTTTTTGCTGTGCAGAAGCTTTTCATTTTGTTTATTTTTTCTATGTAAAAGCTTTTTAGACTGATGTAGTGCAATTTATTTATTTTTTCTTTTGTTTACTTTGCCCTAAGAGAAGATATTGGCTAAAGTATTGGTGCAAGAGATACCAGAGATTTTGTTGCCTATATTTTCTTCAAGGATTTTCATAGTTTCATGACTTACATTTAAGTCTTTTTTTTTTTTTCCATTTTGAGGTTATTCTCATGTATACTGTAAGTCGGTGGTCTAGTTTTATTTATTTATTTATTTATATACTTACTTATTTATTTTTGCATACACAATGTCTAATATTCCCAAAATCAGTTATTGAAGAGATTGTCTTTACTCCGTTGTATGCTCTTGCCTTCTTTGTCAAATATTAATTGGCCATGAAAGTGTGGGTTTATTTTTGAGTTGTCTGTTCTGTTTCATTGATATATATATGCCTATTTGTATGCCAGTACCAGCCTGTTTTAATTACAATAATCTTTTGGTATTACTTTGTTATCAAGTAGTATGATCTCTCTAGCTATGTTCTTTCTCAAATTTGCTGAAGCTATTTGAGATCTTTTTTGGTTTTATATAATTTTTTGGAATGTTTTTTCTTGATTGTGAAATATTGCCACTGGTATTTTAATAGGAATGACATTAAATCTATGGATTGCTTTGGGTAGTATGGACATTTTATTTATTGTTGTTCAAGTATAGTTGTCTCCATTCTTCCCCCACCTCTCCCTCTTCCTTGACCATCCCCACCTTCTACCCTCAATCATACCCTCTTTTGGCTTTTTTGTCCATGTGTCCTTTATACATGTTCCCTGATACCCCTGGCCTTCTTTCTTGTGTTTTCCCCCTTCCCATCCCCTCTGGTTACTGTCAGTTTGTTCTTTATTTCAAAGTCTGTGGTTATATTTTTCTTGCTCGTCTTGTTGATTAGATTTCACTAATGGGTGAGATCAGATGCTGTTTGTCTTTCACTACCTCGCTTATTTCACTTAGTATAATGCTCTCCAGATCCATCCATGCTGTCATGCAGGGTAGGAGCTCCTTCTTTCTTTCTGCTGCATAGTATTTGGTAGTATGGACATTTTAATGATGTTAATGTTTCCACTCCATAAGCATGGTATATGCTCCCACTTATTTGTATCTTCTCAATATCTGTCTTAAATCTACGATTTTCCAAGTAGAGTTTTTTTACCTCCTTGGTTAAATTTAGTTCTAGGTATCTTAATTTTATTTTTGTTTCAATAGTAAATGGGATTATTTTCTTAATTTCTCTGATAGTTCATAAATGGTGTATAAAATTGCCACCAGTTTTTAAATATTAATTTTGTATTCTGCTTTTTTACCAAATTCATTAATTAGATCTGGTAGTTTGTGGGTTTTTTTTTGTGGAATCTTTAGGCTTTTCTATGTACAATATCATGTCATCACAAACAATGACAGTTTTACTTCCTACTTTCCAATTTGGATGCATTATTTTCCTCTTGTCTGATCACCATGGCTAAGGCTTACAGTACTATGCTGAATAAGAGTGGTAAAAGTGGACACCCCTGACTTGTTCCTGAATTTAAGGGGAATGCTTGTAGTTTTTATCCATTGAGTGTAATGCTGGCAGTAAGATTTTTACTCACATAACCTTTTTTATGTTGAGATATGACCCTTCTATTCCCACTTTGCCAAGTTTTTGTCATGAATTGGTATTGGATTTTATAGAAAGCTTTTCTGCATCTATTGATATGATTCTATGACTTTCCCCCTATATTTTGTTTATGGGATGTATCACTTTTATTGATTTGTATATATTGTACCAACCTTGTATCTGTGGAATAAATCTTGATCATGGTGTATGATATTTTTAATATATTGCTGTATTTATTAATATTTTCTTGAAAATTTTAGTATCTATGTTCATCATGGATAATGTCCTACAAGTATTTTCTTTGTAGTGTCTTTACTTATTTTTGAAATTAGAATGATGCTGGCCTCATAAATGCAAACAACTGTACTAGAACAATAATTTAAAAAAGAGTTTGGAAGTTTTTACTTCTCTCAAATTGTTTGGAATAGTTTGAGGATAGGTTTTATTTCCTTTTGAATGTTTGTTGATATTTGCCTGTAAAGCCATCTGGTCTAAGACTTTTTTTCTAGAAGTTTGAATACTACTTCAATTTCATTAGTTGTTCTACTCATGTTTACTTATTTTTCCCAATTCGGTTTTGGAAGGTTGCATGTTTCTAAGAATTTATCTATTTCACCCAGGCTGTCCAATTTACTGACATTTAGATCTTCATAGTATTTTTTTGCACTGTCAGTTATTACTTCTCCTCTTTCATTTTATTTATTTGGGTCCTCTTCTTTTCTTTTCTCTTCATGAGTCTCATTAGAGATTTGTCAATCTTTTTCTAACTTTTCAAAACACCACCTCTTAGTTTCTTTGATATTTTGTCTCTAAGTCATTATTATATTTTTTAGTCTCTAAGTCATTTATTTCTGCTGTGATCTTCATTATTTATTTTCTTCCTTTTATTTACACTGGGCTTTGTTTATTGTTATTTTTCTAGTTTGTTTTAGGTGTAGGGTTAGATTGTAAATTATAGATTTTTTTTGATTATTCAGGTAAGCCTGTAATGTTATGAATTTCCCTCATAGGACTGATTCTTCTGTGTCTCATAAATTTTGGCTTATTGTGTGTTCATTTTCATTTGTTTCCAGGTAACTTTTAATTTTTTTCTTGATCTCATTGTTAATACATTTCATTGTTCAATAACATGTTATTTAGCCTCCATGTGTTTGAATGCTTTTCAGATTTTTTATTGCAGTTGATTTCTAGCTTTATATAATTTCTCTTCTTATCACATTAGCTAGGACTTCCAGTATGATGTTGAAAAGAAGTGTGAGATAAAACATCTTTGTCTTGTTTCCAACCTTAGCAGAAAACCATCTGGTTTCTCACCATTACACATGGTTACTTGTTGTATTTTTTCTACATGTTCTTTATGAAGTTGAGAAAGAACCTTTGTCATCTTCATTTGCTGAGAGATTTTATCATGAATGGTGTAAGCTTTTATTAAGTACTCTTTGAGTATATTGATTTGGTTATGGAATTTTATATCTTGAGCTAACTGATGTGATAGATTATATTAACTTTTGAATGTTTAACCAGTTTTGTATATTTGAAATAAATCTCATTTGTCATGGTATACTTCTTTTTATTCATTATTGGGTATGCTTTGATGTTTTTTGAGGATTTTTACATCTATGTTTAAAAGAGATGTCAGTCTGTAGTTTTTCTTTCTTTTAATGTCTTGCCCTGGTTTTGTTATTAAGGTAACATCATTCTTCTAGAATGAGTTAGGAGAGATTTTTACCATATTTATTTTCTAGAAGAACTTATAAAGAACTGGTATAATATCTTCCCTAAATATGCAGTAAATATACCGCATTTAGTCCACAGTGGACCCATGTGGACTAAAATACTGGCTTCTTTTTACTGTATGGTGAAACCTTATTCAAATTCATGGGTAAGTAGCAATGCTTTATAAAGCCCACTATTAAGCAGTTTTACTATTAAACAAATTATTCCTCCAAGTCACACAAACATTTTTTAAATAAACAAATAAATGCTGTAAGAGTAACATTCATATCACCTTTACAAGCTGGGTAAAATTTTGAAATCCCCTGACAGAACGCAAGTAATGCATAAAACATTTTATATTTACCTGAGAGAAAACCCACTGGCCACAGAGGACAGGAAACATGAAGATATTTGTTTTCTTCAGATGATTCTGTCATTCACGTGAAATACTTTTAAGAGTGCAGCATATTATTCAATAAAATTAATCTTCCCCTGTAACCATGAATTTTATAGTTACAAAAATTCTTTATTATTTGGTGTCAATAATAACTTGATTAGTTTGTTACACAAAAATCACTTTCAATGCCAGCTTCAAAGTGAATATTTATTCTTAAAATCCTCAGTGAATATTAAACACTTATCCTCCACTTACTACAACCTGTATCTGCCATTCACAGTCTTTGAGAGATAGCAAAAATTATACATATGTTGAGTGATTTTACTTAAAATATATAAACAGCAAGCAATTATAGTATTCATATGGAAATAAATATCTTAGCAAAAACTCAGGAGAAATTGGTGCTTAGTATATAATATAAGGTAAATGTGATGTGTGTGTATATATATGTATACATGTGTGTAAATAGATAGAAAAACTCATTTTTCTAATTATTTCTCCTCCTTTATGATAAAATTACACATAATGAAAGTAGATACAGCTAGAACATCAGATACTTTGGATGTTATAGCCAACCCATCTGTGCCTAAATGAACTTTGCATAAATCAAATAAGATTGATGAAAACATATCCAGT
The DNA here is from genome assembly GCA_004027475.1 of Anoura caudifer. Lineage (NCBI taxonomy): Eukaryota > Metazoa > Chordata > Mammalia > Chiroptera > Phyllostomidae > Anoura > Anoura caudifer. The sequence goes on from PVKU01001547.1 coordinate 189,910, forward strand.
TGGTTTCAGATCCAAACAGGTTAACACAACCAAGTGGAAACAATAGATGGCACAGTTATCTAGTAATCTTCTTGAATTGTTGTTAGGGCTAATGATTTTTCACATAGCCATCCACAATTTTTCAGGAGATTAAAAAATAACCTGTATTTTTAAGCCAATTTGAATTTAGAGACTTAAAATTTCTTTTAACTTGGTTGTCATTGCAGGCTACAATATATCCCCTGGGCTGTGTAAAGATCTGTTTTAAGAGTGTTTTAGACTTTGAGTCTAAAGATTTCATGGGATTGTTCACTAACCAGGATTCATCCTTCAAGCTGAAATGTAAAAATAGACAGAAAAAATAAATTGATTTTTTATTCTGTATAGAAAGTGGTAATGATGATTAAGAGAGAATGTCAAGCTTCAGTGGTGAAAAGTCCCTTTCATTTCAGTAAAAATAATTTGCATTTTATACTGTGTGTGTATTTAACTGATAATTTTTTCACATAGTAAATCTTTGTATAATTCATCTTCTTCCTCATGTGTCTTTAAATTTTTTAAGCTGTGACCATAGAGGCTTTGCCTCCTTTCTCCTATGTGAGAACGCCTAATGAAAAAACACAAATTTAAATGTTACAGAAGTTTATTTTTAATTCCATAGCATCATGGAAATAAAACTAGACTAAAAGTCAAGAGATTCATATTCTAGTCTCAGTTTAGAACAAGTCTATATACTGTTTTATTAATTATGCCAAATTACCTAACTTCTCTGGGTATCAGGTCTGTCATCTGTTCAAGGAAGGAATTGAACTCAGTCTCAAAATTTTCTTTCAGATTTATTATTCTATGTAAAATATACCAAAATTTATTTGTCAGAACTTTCCTCTTGCAAACTGTTCCACTTTGAAATGAGGTTTCCATAAATTCATTTAGGAATTTGCACAATTTATTTATTCAATGCAAATTTGCATATTATTTGTATAATGGGAACTAAGACTGCATTGAGGAATCAGTTGATATGATTCAAGAAGATATGGTTTTACTAAAGTAATTATGCAAATAAGTGTTTACAATAGCAATTATAAACTATCATACAGACAAGAAGTACTTGATATTATAAGCTTCCTATTAGACTGGGCATTCAACCAAGGATTTCTTGATGAAGTAACAATTTAAATAAGATTAAATTGATATATAGTATTTAAATAAAAAAACAGGATTAAAGATCTATGTGGTGATTAGAAAGCACAAATAAATGTGCAGTGGCAAAAGGGAGAATGATACCATATGACACTTATAATAGACCCATTTGGCAGAAATAAAATACTTTTGACTGTAGAAGTGATATAAACTAGGCTTTCAGTTTTTAAGCAATTAAAGATTTTGTTCTTAGTGAAGGCATAGAGCCATTCAACAAATATTTGGAAGAAGCATGACATGACTGCATTTGCATGTCAAGAATATTCTGGGTGTAGAGAATAGATTGAAGCTAAACTTGAGCTGTCCTTAATAGACCAGTTTAAATTATTAAGTAATGATAGTACACAGAGAACAGGAAGAGAATCACAAGGATAAACTTTATGTGCCTGATTTGCATAATTGTTAAGAAAGGGCATACTCACTGAAATAAATCATCTGGATAAATATTTGACATAATAGCTATCTATTGTCACACCTATTGCATAACACATATTTATTGCATAAACTTAATACAACAAGACACATTTGTTATTTCACATTTTATTATTTTTAGGTTAGTCATTTTTTACTCATCTTTTTTTTTTTATTTTAAGAGAGAGAGAAAGAGAGAGAGTGAGCGATAAATGCCCATTTGTTGTTCCACTTAGTTGTACATTCATTTATTCTTTCTTTTATGTGTCCTGACCAAAGATCAAAACTGCAAACTTGGCATATCAGGACAAAACTCTAATCAACTTAACTACCTGGCCAGGGGCTCATCTTTTTTAAAAAATATATTTTATTTTTCAACTACAGTTGTTATTCAATATTATATTAGTTTCCGGTATATAACCCAGTAATCAGACATTTATATAACTTACGAATTGATCACATTTTATTTATTATTTTTGTGTGTCCATAATCTGGTCACACAAAAATAATAAATAGTACCTGGGTCTTCTACTTTAAGGTCTCACTAAGTTCTAAACAAAGTGTTATCTGGGGCTACAGTATCATCTTAGGCTCAACAAAGAAAGAATGTGCTTCCAAGCATTGATCCCTCAGATTGAAGACCTCAGTTTTTGGTTGGTTGGGGGGCCAGTTCTTTATCATGTAGACTTTTTACCAAATGGATTTACAATTCATGAAATGCATCAAGAAATACAGTTTCCTCATAAGATGGTTGCTACACGTTATATAACATAAACAAAAATACATGATAATATATAATCTGCAAGTTTATTCTATGGATTTGAAACAAGCATTAACCATACCCAGGAGGAAGAAATCATAGACGAGCTTGGCCACAGGAAACAAAGATCAGGGGCCACCTTGGAGTCTGTCCACCATGATTTGTATGGAGAGAGAAGATTATAAAATGTTTCAATTATGTTAAATCATTCTGTATGTATCTGAAAAATCCAAGAAAATACTTCCTTGATGCTATATATTTGTTGCTGCTCCTCCATTTTAATCCAAATGATATTAATGCTGAGGGAGAAAATAAGTAATGAGAAGAGAAAAAAGGCTCAGAAATAAACCTAGAATAAGTCCAGCAGTTACTGGTTAGGTAAGGAAAGGAGTTCCTACAAAGAAATTGAAGAGCTAGAAACAAAGTAAGAAGGAAAAGCAAGAAGATAACTGTTATCTGGAATCCAAGGGAGAGAAAATTACAATTAGGAAGAAATTAACATTTTCCTTCACCTCTTAAATACAATGAAAAATTAAAATGAAAATTAAAAATAATCTCAATTTTATCAAAATAAAATGCTCTAGCTGACAGATTACAAAACAAGTTAGAGTTGCAGAAAACATCTGAGATAAGCCCAGGATCATATTAAGTAAGGAAAACAAGAAACATCAAAAGGTTAGAATGGTCCAGCAATAAAGAAAATTACAAAATTTCTAGGACAAAAAATACCAATAATTATTATTAACAAAAACACATTAAATTATGTGTCATATCTAAGTGAGATCTATACCAGGGACTAGGGAAAATTAAATCTTAATGATTTATCAGTATAGTTATATATAATAACTATCTATAACTATATATCTATAACTATATATAACTATATATAACTATATAACTATAACTATATAACTATATATAACTATATATAAGCTTATATATATTATATTATAATATATATATATATATAAGCTGTTTCTAAGTTTAACTAAAAAAAAGTAAAAAGTCCAGACTGGTGTGGCTCAGTTGGTTGGGCACCATTCTGCAAAATGAAAGGTTGCCAGTTCAATTTCTAATTAGGACACATGCCTGGGTTGCAGGTTCAGTCCTGGTAGGGAAATGGACAACAGGAAGCTGATCCATGTTTCTCTCTCTCATCTTTCTCTTTTGCATCAATGTTTCTTTCCCTCTTTCCCTCTGCCTTCCCTTCTCTCTAAATAAATAACTAAAATATTTTTAAATATAAGACTATCAATATTTACTCAATATGTAATTAATATAAGTAATATAATAATAATTATACATTAAGTTCTCATTTACGGTCATTGATAGGTTCTTGGAACTGTGCCAAATTGACACATAATAAAACCAATTTTACCATATACTTAATTGATAGAAACAACAGTTACATTCTTTTGGCATTTCATCAATGTTGTAATGAAATGACATTCAATGACCTGATGCATATGATATTCTAATTTTGTACTACTAAGATGTATCAATATAACATTAATAAAATCAATATTTTACAAATATATTTAGTTATTATAATTATAGTACAATCATAATTATGGCCCTAGTTATTTTTTGTGGATTATATGAACTAAAATATAAAAGAAATTATGAAAGAGAAACTGCTATAAACCCCAAGCAACTTTTGAAAACTGGAGGATAAATATAGGGTAATAAAAACCTGCCATTTAAATATGGTAGTATAGATTAAATAACTTGGAATAATTTTGATAAGATCTATATCTATACATAAGTGATATGATTTACAAATCTTAATACACTGAAAGTGTCCATCAAGTTATGAGAAACAAACTAACACAAATCTAGTAGAAAAATGGGCAAAGCATATGAAAAAACAGAACAAGAAATAGAAAAGACTCTTAAACCAATGGAAAGAAAAGATACTCAAGTATGCTCAGGTTAAGAAAAATCTATATCAAAATGTCACTGAGATGGTATTTCCTACCTATCAGATTGGATAAAAACAAAATAACTAGCCCCACCTTCTGTTGGCCAGACTGTGTTATTAGTACTACTCATTTGGTTTAACCCCTATGGGTGGCAATTTGGCAGTATCTATCCAAAGTATAATTGTAATACTTTTCACTAGCAAATTTCACTTTGGTAGAGTGATGACTCAGATATGCCCACACAGATGCAAAATAATATGTTGTCTTTAGTAGCAATACTTTGAAGCAACTTAATATCCAACTTTGGAAATAGATTAGATCAACCATGCTATATTTATAAAACAGAAATATCATGTCTGTATATACTAGTCTATGCATAATAAAATTGTACAATTATAAACATTGTCCTTCAATGATGTTGACATTGAATATCTGGGAAGAGAGCATGGGCAAACATGTGAAGTTGGCTGAAGGACACTGTTCACTTTATACTTGATTATACCTTGTGATAATTGTAAATGCATAACCACTTCATAAGCAAACAAAAAGCTGGAACTGTGACAATAAGTGATGTTGAATGGGGCTGGAAAGTAAATTGAGGATTAAACAGTGTCAAATATTTTTACCCTCATTGATGCCCATAGTGAGAGCTAATTTTAATTTTCATGGTACATAAAAAACTTTGAGAACTTCTGCATTAATAAAACTCAAATAATAGTTTAATTCAATGTTTCCAATTTGATCATTAAATAATTATTCAAATATTACACATTAATAACTAAGTAAATTTGTGTTATTTGAAATGCATTTTTGGGAAAATACTATTCTACGACACTGAAACTTTCAAGTACTTTGTCAGTCAATAACAATTATTGTCTTAAAAGTTCATTGTATAGTGAACATGCAAAGTATATATTTTCAACAATTTATAAGTGTTCCCAAAGGGGTAGCATATATTATTATACCATTATAGCAAAATGGTTTTCAGTAGAATGATAAAAAATGAAAATCTTAATATGGGTAAGCTTGAAATTTCTTTAGGCTGAACTAGCAAACTTAATCCTTTGAATACCTACATTTTTAAGTTAGCAAGAAACCATTTCAAGCTGTATAATGAAACTAATGAGGGTGGTATAACAGTGCAGAGCAATAATCAAAATTTATTAATATTTTATTGTTGGAGAAGGTATTAAGTTCAGGAATGAGGTGAACTAAGACAGACAGCTTTTTTTGTTTGTTTGCTTCAGAAAAAAAGGATGACATGTATTCATACTGCTTCCTGAAAAACAAACAAACAAACAAACAAACAAACAAAATCCAGCATTCTAAATATGTACAATGCCTGGGAAAAGTTCAACATCATCAGTTATTTTCAAACAAATGCAGAACCCTGGGAATTGCTCAATATAATGATATTAAAACACAAAGATATCTTCTCTGCCTACCAAATGGACATACACAATATATACATAAAAAACCCATCTCCTACCAATGTGAAAACAAGTCTTCCTGCAATTATGATTCATGACAGTAAATAAAATATGTTAGCATGATATGTCTGGCAGCTGAGAATGAGTTTAAATTTATCCAAGTGATGTGGAATATCAGAAAAACTGTTGATTGTCATATGAGTGCACTAGAGTGGTTTCCCCTTAGATATGGGTGATTTTCAGAAAATGACAACAGCAACAAAACTACTAAAAATAGCTCTTTGTACCACTCTATTAAGATGAAGGGTAAAGTAGTCAACCAACACATGGCTCTTTGTGCATTTATTCATCAATTCATTCAACCACCCAGCTAATCAATTATCTATCTATATACTGATTTCTTAAAATATGACTAAGTATAATGTGGTCTCAGCACTGGGAAAAATATATATGAATATTTCACAGCCCTTGTTTTCAAGGAGCTTACAGTCTGGTTTAAGAGACTGGTTATTTACATTACTAAGTATTCTTACCATGGGAGCTTCAAGGGGGTGCATCATGGTTGTGATGGTGGTGGGTATAAAACTCCAGTCTTGGATCAGGTAGGGTTTCTTGCAGTGGTGACAACTGAGCTTAGTCTGACTAGATTGACTGGGAGTTGATGAGGTTAAGAGGGCACAAAATGCCATTTCATGGACATATGCAAAAGCATAGAAGAAACTCTCATTTAATTTGGATTACTTAACCCCCACTAACCTAGCAAGAGCATCATTATCCCCTTTTATACTTGAAGAAACACATTTAGAAAGGTAACATAATTAACTAGCTGGTCAGTGGCAGGTACCCCTACTATATTACAAGACAAAAGGCTGCTTCCTCAGACACCAATGGTGTCCTGTACACATAATATAAATGAGAAATTACCAAATGTTGCAGTTAGCATTGTAGGTGCAATAGAGTAAGGTGCTGTGAGGCACAAAATAGAAAAATCACTAATCCAGCTAGCAATACTGGAGAAATGCCTTGTGAGCATTTCAAAAGAATGTCCTGAACATGAAAAGTCAGCTAGAGTATGCTGAGAGCCAAACTGCAAGATATCACCTCAATTCCTTTAGCACACTATTTATTCAACAAATATTTATTTCATAACTGTGGGTACGGGCACTATGCTAAGTCCTGGAAATGTGGTGCTGCAAAAGATATACCATGGGAAGTGGAACCATAGTTCATTTTAATGGGGTCAAAAATATTTCTGCAAAGGAAGCAAAGTCTGACTGAGTTTTGAGGGGCAAGCAAAAGTTAGTTGGGTAGAGGGGACTAGAGGAGTCAATGGGAAAAGATGTATTGGGAAGAGAGAACAGCAAGAAAATGTTAAAGGAAGTGATAGAAAGCAAAATAAATGATTTCGATGAAAACTGACACAAGATTTAGTATTTTAGTTATACAGCTATAAATACTAGATTCTCAGTACTCCACAATAATAATACTCACTACTTTTAGGAGGGACTTTATGTGCCAGATAGTGTAATAGATTTTTATATATCATTGATACTCATAACCATCCTATGAAGAACATATATCAGAATTTGAAGTAGCTAAAAAATTCAATTTATTGTTATCATCATTATCCAAGACTCAATAACACATTTAATAAAGATTCTAAAAACATTTTCAAAGGGAAAAAGAACAGGTTGACTGAAGGAAACAAGATTAGTATTAATGAAAACAAATTTCAAATACACTGATTGACCCAAACAGATTGACCCTTTATCTATCTCAGTGATCATTTTCTTTTTAATGCAACTTTCCATTTTTTTACTCTTATCATCACCTTGAATAATGTGGTGGTTGGGCACCAAAACCCTCTGCCCACAGTCAAAAATCAAAATATAATCTTTGACTCCCCTAAATCTTCACTACTAATAGCCTACTGCTGACCTGAAGCCTTATGGGTAACAGAAACAGTCAATTAATACATATTTTGTATTTTGCATATATTAAATACTGTATTTTTTATAATAAATTAAGCTATAGTAAAGAAAGTGTTATAACATCAACTAAACAGTTTTTGCCTAGCAAAAGAGACCACTAACAAAATAAAATGACAACTTATAGAATGGGAGAATATATTCATCACTGCAACTGATAAAGGGGTAATATCCAAAATTTTTAAAGAACTTACCAAACTGAATACCAAAAATAAAAAAAAAAAAATCCAATTGAAAAATGGGCAAAGGACCTGAACAGATACTTCTCTAAAGAAGATATACAGAGGACATCTAGCCAAGATGGAGGCATAGGTAGACACACTGTACCTCCTCACACAACCAAAATAAGGACAACAAAAATTTTGAAACAAACAAAAAAAAACAATCAGTACTGACAGAAAATTGAACTGTATGGAAGTCCAACAGCCAAGGAGTTAAAGAACAAACATTCATCCAGACCAGTAGGAAGGGTGGAGTTGGGCGGCAGGTGCAGATGACTGGGGGCAAAGCAGTGGCTGGTAGACCCCAGGCATGAAGGTGGCAATGGGCAGATCCAGTGAGGTGGTGGATTGTGGAGGGGCACAGTGCACAAGGTGGATGGTGGACTGGGTGATCCCACATTCATGCACAGATAAACCAGGCAAAACTGGGGAGCGAGATAGACCATGCAACATAGGGATCCAGCTTGGGGAAATAGAACCTTAAAACACTGATTGAAAACACCTATGGGGGCTGAGGTTCCGGGAGAGACTCCCAGCCTCACAGGAGAGTTTGTTGGATAGACCCATAGGGTCCCAGGATGTACACAACCCCACCAACATGGGAATCAACACCAGAAGGGCCCAGTTTGCTTGGAGGAAGCCAGGGAAGGGACTGAAATATGGAAGAGAGCAGAGCAAGCACCATTGTTCCCTCTGGAACCCCTCCCCCACACACTGGGTCACAACCCAGTGTCTAGGTTGCCCCACCCAGGTGATCAACTAAAGGCTCCACCCCTCACTAAGTTACAGGCTCACTGAGACAAAAAAAAAAAAAAAAAAAAAAAAAAAAAAAAAAAAAAAAAAAAAAAAAAAAAAAAAAAAAAAAAAAAAAAAAAAAAAAAAAAAAAAAAAAAAAAAAAGGCCCAAACGAAAGAATAGATCAAAGCTCCAGAAATAATACAACTGAGTGACAAAGAGATAGCCAAGCTACCAGAATCACATTTCAAAGCACTGGTGATCAGGATGCTCACAGAATTGGGTGAATTTGGTAGCAAATTAGATGAACAAATGAAGGCTATGCGAAGTGAAATAAAGGAAAATGTACAGGGAACCAATAGTGATGAGAAGGAAAATGGGACTCAAATCAATGGAGTGGATGAGAAGGAAGAATGAAACAACCAAACAGAAAGGAAGGAAGAAACAAGAATTCAAAAAAATGAGGAGAGGCTTAGGAACCTCCAGGATATCTTTAAATGTTTCAATATCTGAATTATAGGGGTACCAGAAGGAGAAGAAGAAGAGCAACAAGTGGAAAAGTTATCTGAACAAATAATAAAAGAGAACTTCACCAATCTGGCAAAAGAAATAGACTTCAGGAAGTCCAGGAAGCTTAGAGAGTCCCAAAAAAGTTGGACCCAAGGAGGAACACACCAAGGCACATCATAATTACATTAGCCAAGATAAAAATGAAGGAGAGAATCCTAGAGGCAGCAAGAGATAAGGAGACAGTTAGCTACAAAGGAGTTCCCATTAGACTGTCAGCTGATTTCTCACAAGAGACCTTCCAGGCAAGAAGGGTCTGGAAAGAAGTATTCCAAGTCATGAAAGGCAAGGACCTATATCCAAGATTGCTCTATCCAGCAAAGCTTTCATTTAGAATGGAAGGGCAGGTAAAGTGCTTCTCAGATAAGGTCAAGTGGAAGGAGTTCATCATCAGCAAGCCCTTATTATATGAAATGTTAAAGGGACTTATTTTAAAAAAAGAAGATAAAAAACATGAACAATAAAATTATAGCAAACTCACAATTATTAACAACCATACCTATAACAAAAACAAAAGCAAACTAAGTAAACCACTAGAACAGGAACAGAACCACAGAAATGGAGAACACATGGTGGGTTATCAATGGGGAGTGGGAGGAGGAGGGAGGGCAAAAGGATACAGGGAATAAGTAGCATATATGGTAGGTAGAAAATAGTCAGGGAGAGGGTAAGAATAGTATGGGAAATGTAGAAGCTAAAGAACTTATAAGTATGACACATGGACATGAACTAAAGGGGGGGAATGTGGGTGGGAGAGGGTATGCAGGGTGGAGGGGAATGAAAGGGGGGAAATGGGACAACTGTAGTAGCATAATCAATAAGCTATATTAAAAATAAATAAAATAAAATTCTGTACACACACAAAAAAAGACATACAGAGGGTCAATAGACATATGAAAAGATGCTCAACATCACTAATCATCAGAGAAATGCAAATTAAAACCATGATAAGATATTAATTTACACCAGTCAGAATGGCTAGCATCAATAAATCAACAAACAAGTGCTGGTGAGGATATGAAGAAATGGGAACCATTTCCACTGTTAGTGGGAATGCAGACTGGTACAACTATTGTGGAAGGCAATATGGAGATATTTCAAAAAATTAATGTATCTGCCTTTTGACCCAGTGATCCTACTTCTGGGAATATATATGGAAAAAAAAACACTAATTAAAAAGAACATAAGCACCCCTAAATTCATTGCACTGTTATTTACAATTGCCAAGATATGGAAGCATCCCAGGTGTCCATTAATAGATGAGTTGACAAAACCACTATGGGACATTTACACAATGAAATACTACTCAGCAGTAAAAAAAAAAAAAAAAAAAAAAAAAAAAAAAAAAAAAAAAAAAAAAAAAAAAAAAAAAAAGAAAGAAAGAAAAAGAGAAAAATAATTACCCTTTGCAACAGAATGGATGGACAGGGAGAACATTTTGGTAAGTGAAATAAGCCAGTCAGAGAATGATAAATATCATTGCTTTCACTTATACATGGAATCTAATGAACAAACTGAACTAATAGGAAATATAGGGACAGACTCATAGATAGCAGGATGATAGCGTGGGGTTGGGGGTGAAAGGATCAAGCAAAAAGGAAAAAAGGACTTATGGATACAGACAAAAGTGTGGTGAATGCAGGGAGGAGAGGGGAGTATAAAGGAGTTAAATATAATGGAAAAAATACAATATTTTTTTTAAATAAAAAAATTATAAGATAAAATATACTTACAGTACTGTATGTACTTATTGAAAAAATCTGCATATTAGTGGACCCATGTGGTTCAATTCATGTTGTTTAAGGGTCAACTGTATAAAGTACAGGTGGCAAAAACAGGGACCCTGGGACAAATCTGGCCCTCCACCTTGTTTTATCTGGCCCAGCACCATGTTTTTCCAGGCTGCAGCGCCAAGCTCTCGCTTAGCTGTTAAGGAGTAGTTACATTTATACAGTCCTGAAATTGCATTTGGTCCTTTGAAAGCAACCACAAAGCTGATGTGGCCCCCAGTGAAAATGAGTTTGACGCCCCTGGTATAAAGCATTTGAATGAGTTGAAATCATCATAGAATATTTTATTATTTAATGGAAAAAATAAATATCCTGCTGGAAGCCAGAATATCTGGATTTTAATTTTTAATCACTCATCTAATGAAATCATTCAAATTCTCTATCTTAGCTCTTTATTCTTTCATTTATTTAGTGTGTATCTCTTCTTTTATGTACCTCAATAATTATTTTCCTTTTAATGCAACTTCCCAGTTTTTGCTCTTATCATCACATTATACCTGAATGATGGCAATGATTTCCCAGTATTTCTCTCTAGTAGTCTTCTATAATATCCTACATGTTGCTTTCACCAAATAACTTTATAATTTAAAATCCTATAATTCTTTATTATTGCCTGTAAAATTATTTGTAAAAGCCTTGCTTGTATCCAAGTCTTTCCCTCCAATTCAGTTAATTCCTACCATCATTGCTAGCTAACGTAAAGTCTCTGCATTACCAGAATGTTCCATGACAGAACTAAGAACTCACCTTCAACACAATGGTCTCTCACTAAACTCAAAATCTCCCTTCAAATTACCTTCTTAGCCCTCTTTACATATCTAAACTATAGCCATTCTTCAATATTCAGCTCTAATCTACCTTCTTCCAGGAGGGCTTACAGAGGTTACTGGAATTAACATCAATCTCTATTTTCTATGATGGCATAGAACCTTCATTGCCTAATTTATTCACTTAAAATAAATATCAATTTCTAGTGATATTTTGTTCAGTGCCCCTCAAGGACAAGGTTCTTATCATGTACTTTAACTAAATTATCTACAGTAACAACAGCTAACTAAATAGAAGATTAAAATATATTCAGAGAATTAAATTCAGAAAGTGTTTTGTGTGTAAGAATGATTAAGTACATGGCACAATGGCTTTGATTTTTAGAATGAATCACACCATTTTTATAGGCCACAGGAGCAATGGTGAATAACTAGCAGATCTAAGACCACTCTTTTCACTGGAGATATATATTGCAGTCATATCCCTAGAAAAATTAGGCCAGATTCAAGGTGGAATCCTTTCATGTAAAATCCATGCTGTTTCCTTTCATGTAAAATCAGTAGAGGAATAATGGTTGTTCACTACAGCTTCACACTGATTGTGAAAAAAATATATTGCTGTTTGCATAAATTTGTCCTAATATAAGCCCTTTAATGTTGTCTGATTTAGGGGTTCAACCCCAAACTACAAAGTAGTTTTTCGAATAACTTGGATCCTCTACTACCACAAAGAATGAGGTTAGGTGTTTATGAAACAGTGAGTATATAAATAATTATTAAACTTCAGTAAGACTGGAATATAAGAAATAAAATTAGTTTTACTATGTAGAGAGATATTCTTTTATAAATAGGTTTATTGGTATATTTCTGGATTTCAAGATATGTTAATTGCCATCATCTATATCAACCCATTTAATTTAATCCAATAAATCAGGAAGGTTGGCATTATTATTTCTATTTTACAAATTAAGTACTTGACATTAAAAAGGGATATGTGACTAGTACAAAATCATTATTATATTTACAAAAGCCAACTTCAAAACCTGCTTTTCTACTCCCCTCTTTTCACTATACTATAGTCAATGATACATATATCCACATATTTATTGTTACTGTTAAATCTTTTATACTAATAATAAGTTGATATATTTTCTTCATATTTAAGAATATCAATTAATATTTTAAAACTTTCTGAATCTATAATAGTGTTATTATTACCTGCATGTGTCAGGAAGTAATTCCTCTTCACTGTCATTCTTGGTTGTCATTAGTCTTGCCGCCACAATGCACAGTCTTTTTTCAGAGAAAAATAGTTGTTGTCTGTTCCATTTAATTTATGGTGCCAGTGATATAATGAGAAATTCTATAGCTAAACACTTTCTATCCTGAAAATACAAGACATGTGCCAGCCAAATTATTTGAAATTTTAAAAGATTCTAATCTTTAATTTTACTCAGTTATGAAGCACTAATAGCTTTTCTTCATTTTATAAAATGAAAAACTCAGTGAATGCCTAAAACTGATATGATTTCCTTCCACAATAAATAAAAGCCCACTGTCCTATAATTAAATAGCTGTTGTCTATTTAGTGTTTTGTAATATGTATTTTTTATTCTTGAATATTTTGAAGTGACATTGGTTAATAAAACTGTACAGGTTTCAAGTGTACAACTCTGTGATATATTTTTCTCTTTACTTGAAAACTGTTTTGATTTTAAAGCAGAGTGCAGTGGGATTGCTGGGTCAAAAGGTAGATCCATTTTTAGTTTTCTGAGAAAATTCCATACTGCTTTCCACAGTGGTTGTACCAGTCTACAGTCCCACCAACAGTGCACTAGGGTCCCCTTTTCTCCACAACCTCTCCAGCACTTGTTGTTTGTTGCTTTGTTTATGATGGCCATTCTGACAGGTGTGAAGTGGTATCTCATTGTGGTTTTAATTTGCATCTCTCTGATAGCAAGCGATATTGAGCATCTTTTCATGTGTCTGAAACACCAATCCAAAAGAACCTATGCACCCCAATGTTCATAGCAGCACAATTTACAATAGCCAAGTGCTGGAAGCAACCTAGGTGCCCATCAGTAAATGAATGGATCAAAAAACTATGGCACATCTACACCATGGAATTCTATGCAGCAGAAAGAAAGAAGGAGCTCCCACCCTTCATGACAGCATAGATGGAACTGGAGAGCATTATGCTACACAAAATAAGCCAGGTGGTGAAAGACAAATACCATATAATCTCACCTTTAATAGGAACTTAATCAACAAAACAAACAAAGAAGCAAAATATAACCAAAGACAATGAAATTGAGAACAGGCTGAGAGTCACCAGAGGGGAGAGGGGAGGGAATTTCAGGGGAAAAGGGGAAGAGTTTGGAGCAACAAGTATGAAAGACACATGGACAAAAATGATGGGGGGATGTGGGAGAGAGGTGGGGAGGGTTGGGGTGGTGGGCTGGGATGGGAGTAAAATACAGAAAGCTGTACAAGAACAACAATTAAAATAAAAAATAAAAATAAAATAAAATATAGCAGAGTGCATAACTTCTAGAGAGGTTGTTCTCTCACGTTTATCAAGTATGGATAAAGTTCAAATCACTAAGACAAAAGTGTTTTTGTACTCCCATGCACCACAAAGCCACTCAACAATCACTCAAGTCATCACTTCTTGTTATAATTAGCAGATGTGCTAATATTACATGAGGGGAATTTAGAATCAATTGTTCCAAGGTTCCATATCAAGACTTATAATTTAAGGTTAAAACATTCTGTCCATGGCTTGGGTGGCCCAGTGGATTGAGTGATGGCCTGCAAAACAAAGGGTCTCTGGTTCAAATCCCAGTCAGGGCACATGCTTGGGTTGCAGGCTAGGTCCACAGTAGGGGGCATGTGAAAGGTAACCATGACATTGCTGTTTCTCTCCCTATCTGTCTCTTTCACCTGCTTCTAAAAAAATAAATAAATAAAAAATCTTTTAAGAAAAACATTCTGCAGAAGCTCTGGATGCTTGGTTATTCTACATACCAAAATGTTATGAGTTTGATTCCCGATAAGGGCACATACCTAGGTTGCAGTTTTGATACCTGGTCAAGGAGCATGCTGGAGAGAGAAAAATCAATGATTTTCTCTCTGTCTCTTTCTTCTTCTCACTCTAAAATTAAAAAATATATATATCCTCAAGTGGGGATTAAAGAAAACATTATGAACAAAAGCAAATTTGTGTGCAGGAATAACTAAGATGTGAAAGTAAATATATAGTAAGAAAATACAGATCATACTTTTAGTGTTCTGGCCAAGATGGAAGTGTAGCTAAATATGCTTCACTTCCTCACACAACCAAGAGAAGGAAAACAACAAATTAAAAAACAGAAAACAATCAGATCTGTCATAAAATCAAGTTGTATGGAAGTCTGACAACAGAGCAATTAAACAAGAAACATTCATCCAGACTGGTAGAAGGGGCAGAGACTAGAAGACAAGGTGTGGCTGGTGGGCTGGGAAACCCCACATTTTAGTGTAGATGAACCTGAAAGAACAACTGATGAAGGAGACAAACAATGCAAACCAGGGATCCAGTTCAGAGAGCTAAACCTTTAAAACCTCAGGCTGTAACAACCTGTGGGGGTTGTGATGGCAGGAGAAACTCCTATTCTCACAGGAGAGTCCCTTGGAGAGGCCCACAGAATTCCAGAATGTACACAAGCCCACCCACTCAGGGATCATCTCCACAAGGCCCCAATTTTCTTGTGGGTAGTGGGGGAAGCGACTGAAAGCCAGCTGAGAGACAAACAAGCAGCATTGTTCCCTCTCCGACCCCTTGCCTGACCCTGGCGAATTGCTAAGGTTCCACCCTTACAATGTAACAGGTGTGCCAAAACAAAGAATTATGGCCCAAATGAAAGAACAGATAAAAACTTCAGAAAAAGAACTAAGCAACAAGGAGATAGACAACCTATTAGATGCAGAGTCAGAAAACTCGTAAACAGGATACTCAGAGAAATGACTTGAGTATGGCCTGAAAATAAAGGAGGAAATGAAGGGTATACAAAATGAAAGAAAGGAAAATATACAGGGAACCAACAGTGAAGGGAAAGAAGCTGGGAATCAAATCAACAGTTGGAAACAAAAGGAAGAAATAAACATCCAACTGGAACAGAATGAAGAAACAATAATGCAAAAAACTGAAGAGAGGCTAAGGGAACCTCTGGGACAACTTTAAATGTTCTAACATTCAAATCATAGGGCAGGCAGAAGCAGAAGAGGAAGAGAAAGAAACTGAAAACCTATTTGAAAAAATAATGAAGGAGAACTTCCCCACTCTGGCAAAGGAAATAGACTTCCAGGAAGTCCAGGAAGCTCAGAGAGTACCAAAGAAATTGAACTCAAGGAAGCACACACCAAGGCATATTATACTTAAGTTACCCAAGTTAAAGTTAAGGAGAGAATCTTAAAAGCAGCAAAAGAAAAGGAGACAGTTACCTACAAATGAGTTCCCATAAGACTATCAGCTGATCTCTCAAAAGAAATCTGAGAGGCAAGAAGGGGCCGGAAAGAAGTTCTCAAAGTTATAAAAGGCAAGGACCTACATCCAAGATTACCCTATCCAGCCAAGCTGTCATTTAGAATGGAAGGGCAGATAAAGTGCTTCCTAGATAAGGTCAAGTTGAAGGAGTTCATTATCACTAAGCCCTTATTATGTGAAATGTTAAAGGAATTTACCCAAGAAAAAGAAGAAGATCAAAACTATTAACAATAAAATGACAGCAAACTCACAACTATCAATAACTGAACCTAAAAAACAAAAACAAAAAATAAGCAAACATCTAGAACAGGATCAGATTCACAGAAATCAAGATCACTTCAAGGTTTATCAGTGGGGAGTGAGAGTGCATGAATGAGGGAAAAAGGCACAGGGACTAAGAATCATAATTGGGAGGCGCAAAATAGACAAGAGGAGGTTAAGAATAGTATAGGAAGTGGAGAAGCCAAAGAACTTATATGTACAACCCATGGGCAAGAAGTAAGAGGGATATAATGCTGGAAGGAGGGGTTGCAGAGTGGTGGGGTATAAAGGAGTGAAAAATGGATGACTGTAACAACATAATAAAAAATACTTTTAAAAAGAAGACTTTTAATTTTTTTGAAACAGCTAAAATAAGAAAATACAGATCATAATCTCAAAGATATAATAAATTTATTGAAATATTTACATTTATGGTTTTTAACATGCACTCAATATAATGCAGTTGATGGAGTCACCTCAAAACATTCTTTTTTAATCAACAAAGCTATTCATTTATGTACTAAATATACCTTAATATTATATTATTCTGTTATTTTTATGCCAATATTTCATGAAAACTAATCACAATTGTCAAATAACTTTATCTTTACTATAACTGAATCATTGGAGGAAAATAGTGAGAATCATTATCTCTCTGCATTTGTTCAGTTTCCTCAAATTTCAAATAAACAGAATGCTAAAAGAAAACAAAATTTACAAAATTACATTTTCTACTTAGTTTAGGGCTTAGCAGAAAACATTGTAGCATGAACATATTTTTAAAACTAAAATTTGTTTTCTGCATTAGTGTAGGCAAAGGTGTTTTCCTACATCACTGGGGTAAATGAAATTGATTATTGACAATTGGATATCTACCCTATTTCACAAGTTGGCTAGTTATATCTAGAAGTCTTTGAAAAATACTACTAGTGTGTAACATTTAAGTAATAACTTTTCACTTTGCTGTAGTGTATCTTTAATTAGATTATCTCAGTATTTTCTCTTGCCACTACCTTACATAATACTGTGTTGAACTGCTATTTTCTGTTATTTTAGTATATAGCACATTTTTAGTCATTTTATCTATTCATTTTAATATCGCAATGCAATTTGCATTTCTATCTATTTTAAGTTCTCTCAGGATTCTTTACCTTTTCCTGACTGGATAGACAGAGGGGTAATGATTCTGATTCTCAGATACCTGCTTTGTCCTTTCCATTGAAAGCCTACTTGCTTTTCTGTCTTACAGTGAGAAAGAGATGATAGGGGTAGTGGGAAAAGGGACAAATAGCTTCCTATCTCAATATCACCATCTGTTTGGATGACTATGTTGACCCTCAGTGCCTTCTCTGTGG
Source organism: Anoura caudifer (assembly GCA_004027475.1). Lineage (NCBI taxonomy): Eukaryota > Metazoa > Chordata > Mammalia > Chiroptera > Phyllostomidae > Anoura > Anoura caudifer. Next base: position 207,821 of record PVKU01001547.1, read on the forward strand.
CTTTGCTCTCTTTTGGGTTCTTATGTTCATTCTTTAAGTATCCTATAAACACTCTCATTTTTACAGATTTCCATGTGTATGTTCTAGCTCAATCTTTTCACATTTTTTAGTTCTGGCAAATAGAGTATAACTTCAGAGCAACTTGTAATTGAGGCCCTGCAAACCAAAAGGCATCACTAGCTCTGTCAACTTATCTAAGCATCTTCATTTCCCATGGGAAGATTAAATATCTGGCTATGCTAAACCTGAGGAAAGCTATTACACCTCTCCCATTCTACATCATGCCATGTTTCTTAAGTGTCTTTCTTCTAACCCATCTTGGCACAAGAGCTGATTAGCAGGAGTGTTATCAAAGATGTCCAAAAATTATATCCCAAATTTAACACTGAATCTCTTGGGAAAAATGGTATTTTACATTTCTATTTTATGTGAGCTTTGAACTTTGCCAATATTGTTTAAGAACACCTTACAGAGTAGAAGATGCCTATATGTGACCTACTGTTCAGAGTTAATTTGAAGGCAGATTTGTAGTGGAAGTTGGGCTAGTTGTGAACTGCAGCTTCTTCCAAGCCACTCAGGTACATACACTGCAAGGTATGTACAAGCTATGGTTTCTATTTACTCATAGTTGTCAATTTTTCTTTTCATACAAATTAAGATAGTGCAGCTATTAGCAAAATTGCTCAGAGTGAAAAAAATCTGTTCTGAGTTACTTATATTCCCTTATCACTCCTTTATCACCTTTAATAAAAATTGTTCTCCCAATTCAACACAATGATGACTTACAATTTTCCTCTTCCAAAAGGTGAACAGATCTTGATATTAGTTATTCTGATGATGTACTTTTATTTAAATATTAAAATTCCCCCATGTGTTTGACTTTTTAAAGACTTTATAACCATGAAGTCAAAGTCTTTTATTTTTATTTTTTGTTATATAAAGCTAAGATAATATTAAACAGGTAGGTATAAATTTTTGGTGCAAAGGGATTATTTAAATAAGCATAGAATGCACTTAATTCCTGGCTCAGACATCCACTTCAAAAAGAAGATGAGAGGAAGAGACATTTGGCTTCTTCTCTTTCTTAAACTCTTCCCAGTCCCTCTACCATTATCAAGAAACCCATCTTGTGTTTCTCCTCTGCCTTTCAGATTATACCACAAAATAAAGTGGTGCATTAGCAGTAACTAATCTTTAATCTCTTTTAGGTGTTAAATACTCCCAAATCATAGTATAAGGGAAAAAGGATAATGGCTGCAGTGAGACAGCATAGGGACTGAATCTGAGAATAGAAAATACCGCATGGTCAAGAAGCCAAGTTAAGACCAAGTGGTCAGAAGAAACTCAGGATAAGCTGACCACAAAAATGTCAGCTCCCTTCCTCTCCATACTCAAAAACACAGTTAGCTGATTTTATGTCCTTTCTAACTGCCTGCTTAAATTGCATGCACAGTTGGTCATGGTTTGAGCTCTATACAACCTTCCAAAGGCGGCAGTCATAAGAAGTCTACCATCTTGCCCCACAGCACAGGTGGAACATAATTACTGGGCAATACAGCTAGAAAAGGTATTCACCTGGCCCTGAATTGGAAAATTCTGTAAGCCTACCTTTTCAAAACAGCCAGACTTTTCACGCAAGCCCACTTTGTCCCCATCTTATAAATGCAGCCAAGCAAAGCCAGCCTCTGAGCCAGTTCAAGAGGACCTAACTTTCCTCTGTACTGTTTCTCTTGAAGTGCTTGAGCATAAATTTAATAATATGTCTCAAAATTTCTCTGGGGTTTCCTCTTGATTTCTGTCTTGGGGATCCCAAGAGCTCCAATACCAGTAACAACAGGATTCCAAGAAGAGCTCAAGAGGCCTGGGAAAATGTGTAATTGGAAAAGGTGAATCCTCAACCTGAAATGTGGCATGAAAAGTTGGGTTCAAGAGAAACCCAGGTATTGAAGAATCCAATCTAGAACAAATGTGAATGTCCATGTATCTGTGAACTTGAGTATTTTAATTATTGATCATTATGATTAATTGTACATAGTTTGTAAATATTTACCATGCTAACTGATAATGTATGTGTATATATAAAAACTAATAAATTAAGAAACATATATTTAGGAAATGTGAAAACAGAGTGCAAAATAGTATTATACCTGAAGATCACATTGTACAAATTATGCACAACACTAATGCATATCAATTTATCTCACATCACTGTGAAAATAAACTATGTATGTGTGTGCTCAGTGACATCACTGCTAATATTCTAGAACAATTAGATGCTCTTAGAGTTATCTTAACAAACATACAAACAACAACAAAAAATCTGTTCTGCATAAATTCAGGTTACATTTAGAGGATTTAGCATACATACACTTTAATACTTCATCAGAACTAAAAGAATAGTAAAGTGTTTTAAAAGTTTGTGCCTACTACATGGTGCTTACAGAATTTAAATCTTGCATTTGAATGACCTAGGTCTCCACTTTTCTACTAGCTGTTAGCTAAATCAAGCACTCATCTCCCAGTTTCTACCTACAATTCCTTCCCATGTAGCAACATAGGAAATTAAAAAACTGCATGTTTACTTTCTTGCAAGATGGACTTAGCAAATCTTACCTTATTTTCTGCTACCAGGTGGAGAAAACTCTACTTTTAAAGAGTTCATATGTCTGGGCTTATGTCCTAGTTTTAAAGTCAGTTTGTTAGTTGACCTTAATTATAACAGCAAAATTGCTTTGCCATGTAACACCTAGGGGCAAAGTCATTAGAGCTATCTAAGAATTCTGCCTACTACGATACATTAAAACCACTACATAAGAGGCAGATATTAATTTTTAAGCACATATTTCCCTAGAGTAATTCATTAATATCCTTGTCCTATACTTTCTGGTTTTACATGTACACTGTAAAATTTTTCTGAAAAAAATTTATAAAATGCTATGATAAAAGAAACAAGTGGAGTTCTTCAATTGCCCAGAAAAAGAGCTGGTTGCACTGATGAAAATGTGGGGTCCTTTCTTCCTTTATTAGCTTTTGATATTGGTGATTAATACATGCATTAGCTATTCTTTTTTTACTAAAAAAGTTATTTTTATTTATTTATTTTTATATTTTTAATTATTTTTAATTTTAATTATTGTTCTTGTACAGTTTTCTGTCTTTTACTCCCATGCCAGCCCACCACCCAGTCTCTCCCCAACTCCCTCCCATTTCAACCTCTTAGTTTTTGTCCATGTGTCCTTTATATTTGTTCTTGTAAATCCTTCCTCTTCTCCCCTGAAATAGCCTCCCCTCTCCCCTCTGGTGACTCTCAGCCTGTTCTCAAGTTCAGTGTCTTTGGATATATTATGCTTGTTTGTTTGTTTTGTTGATTAGGTTCCTATTAAAGGTGAGGTTATATGGTATTTGTCTTTCACCACCTGGCTTATTTCACTTAGCATAATGCTCTCCAGTTCCATCTATGCTGTCATGAAGGGTGGGAGCTCCTTCTTTCTTTCTCCTGCATAGAATTCCATGGTGTAGATGTGCCGTAGTTTTTTGATTCATTCATTTACTGATGGGCACCTAGGTTGCTTCCAGCACTTGGCTATTGTAAATTGTGCTGCTGCAAACATTGTGGTTCATAGGTTCTTTTGGATTGGTGTTTCAGGGTTCTTAGGATATAATCCTAGCAGTGGAATTGATGGGTCAAAAGGTAGATCCATTTTTAGTTTTCTTAGAAAATTCCATACTGCTTTCCATAGTGGTTGTACCAGTCTGCAATCCCACCAGCAGTGCACTAGGGTCCCCTTTTTCCACAGCCTCTCCAACACTTGTTGTTTGTTGCTTTGTTTATGATGGTCATTCTGACCAGTGTGAAGTGGTATCTCATTGTGGTTTTAATTTGCATCTCTCTGATAGCTAGTGATATCGAGCATCTTTTCATTTGTCTCTGGATCCTCTGTATGTCCTCCTTGGAGAAGTGTCTGTTCAAGACCTTTGCCCTTTTTTTAAATTGGGTTGCTTGTCTTCTTAGAGTGGAGTCATGTAAGTTCTTTATATATTTTGGAGATTAACCCCTTGTCTGAGGTATCATTGGCAAATACATTTTCCCATACAGTTGGTTCTCTTTTTATTTTAATACTGTTTTCTTTAACTGTGCAGAAGCTTTTTATTTTGATGAGATCTCATTTGTTTATTTTCTCCTTTATGTCCATTGCTTTAGGGAACATGTCAGTAAAAATGTTACTGCATGAAATATCTGAGATTTTCCTGCCTGTGTTCTCCTCTAGGACTTTAATGGTGTCATGGCTTATATTTAAATCATTTACCCACCTTGAATTTGTCTTTGGGTATGGTGTATGTTGGTGATCGAGTTTCGTTTTTTTTTCATGTAGCTGTCCAGTTCTCCCAACACTACTTGTTGAAGAGGCTATTTTTACTCCCTTTTATGTTGCTGCCCCCTTTGTCAAATATTAATTGACCATAGAAACTTGGGTTTATTTCTGAGCTCTCTGTTCTGTTACACTGTTCCTTGTCCCTGTTTTTATGCCAGTACCAGGCTGTTTCAATTACAGTGGCCTTGTAATAAAGTTTGGTATCAGGTATTGTGATCTCTCCTCCTTTGCTCTTCTTTCTCAAAATTGCAGCAAATATTTGGGGCCATTTATGGTTCCATATAAATTTTTGAAGTGTTTGTTCTATGTCTGTGAAATATACCAATAATACTTTAATAGGTATTGCATTGAATTTGTAAATTGCTTTGGGTACTATGGACATTTTGATGATGTTGATTCTTCCAATCCATGAACACAGTATATGTTTCCATTCATTTGTGTCTTCCCTGATTTCTTTCTTCAGTGTTGTGCAGTTTTCTGCATACAGGTCTTTTACCTCCTTGGTTAGGCTTACTCCTAGGTATTTTATTTTTCTTTTTGCTATATTGAATGTTTTTTTTCTTGATTTCTGCTTCTCCTGTTTCATTGTTGGTATACAAAAATGCCTTTGATTTCTGGATATTGACTTTGTATCCAGCTGTTTGGCCAAATTCATTTATTAGGTCAAGGAGCTTTTTGGCCCAGTCTATAGGATTTTCTATGTACATTATCATGTCATCTGCAAATAATGATAGTTTTGGTTCCTCCTTTCTGATTTGGATGCTTTTATTTCCTTTTCTTGTCTCATTGCTGTGGCTAAGACTTCCAATACTATATTGAATAGAAGTGGTGAAAGTGGACAACCTTGCCTTGTTCCTGATCTTAGTGGAAAAAATTTTAGTTTTTGCCCATTGAGTATGATGTTGGCTGTAGGTCTCTGATATAAGGATTTTATTATGTTGAGGAATGTTCCCTCTATTCTCACTTTGCTGAGTGTTTTTATCATAAATAGATGTTGTCCCTTATCAAATGTTTTTTCCGCATCTCTTGATATGATCATGTGATTTTTGTCTTTGCTTTTGTTTATGTGATATATTACATTTACTGATTTGCGAATATTGAACCATCCTTGCATCCCTGGGATGAATCCCACTTGGTCATGGTGTATGATCTTTTTAATGTGTTGTTGGATGCAGTTTGCCAATATTTTGTTGAGGATTTTAGTGTCTATGTTCATCAGCGATGTTGGCCTGAAGTTTTCTTCTTTGTTGTGTTTTTACCTGGTTTAGGGATTAAGATGATGCTGGCTTCATAAAAAGAGTTTGAGAGTCTTTTATCATTTTGGATTTTTTGGAATAGTCTGTGAAGAATAGGGGTTAGCTCTTCCTTAAATGCTTTGTAAAATTGTCTTGTTTAACCATCTGGTCCAGGGCTTTTGTGTGTCGGGAGTTTTTTGATTACTACTTCAATTTAATCTGCTGTTATTGGTCTGTTGAGGGTTTTGCTTCTTCATTGAGCTTTGAAAGATTATATTTTTCTAGAAACTTGTCTATTTCACCTAGGTTTCAAATTTCTTGGCATACAGTTCTTTATAGTAATTTCTTATAATCCTTTGTATTTCTGTGGTGTCAGTTGTAATCTCCCCTCTTTCATTTCTGATTGTGTTTATTTGTGTCCTCTCTCTATTTTTCTTGATGAGCCTGCTTAAAGGCTTGTCAATTTTGTTTATCTTTTCAAAGAACTAGCTCCTGGATTCATTGATCCTTAGAATTGTGCTTTTAGTTTCTATGTCATTTAATTCTGCTTTGATCCTGATTTTTTCCTTACTTCTACTTGCTCTGGGCTATCTTTGTTGTTGTTCCTCTAGTTCTAATAGGCATAGGGTCAGGTTGTTTGTTTGAAATGTTTCTATCCTTTTTAGGTAGGCCTGTATTGCTATGAACTTCCCCCTGAGGACTGCCTTTGCTATGTCCCATAAGTTTTGGGTCATTGTGAATTCATTTTCATTTGTTTCCAGAAACTTTGATTTCTTTCCTAATTTCATTCTTGACTCATTCATTATTTAATAGCATGCTATTCAATCTCCATGATTTTGAGTGTTTTGGGTTTTTGCCCTTGGGGTTGCTTTCTAGTTTCAGTCCCTTGTGGTTGGAGAAAATGCTTGGTATAATTTCAATTTTCTTGAATTTGTTGAGGCTGGTTTTGTGTCCTATCATGTGGTCTATCTTTGAAAATGTTCCATGTACATTTGAAAAGAATGTGTATTTAGCTTCTTTGGAATGAAGGGCTCTCTATATATATCAGTTAAGTCCATTCCATCTAGAGTGTTGTTCAATGCCACAATATCTTTGTTGATATTTTGTTTGGAAGAGCTGTCCATTTTTGACAGTGAGGTGTTACAATCACCTACTATAATTGTGTTGCTGTCAATATCTTTCTTGAAGTCCTCTAAGATTTTCTTAATGTATTTACATGCTCCTATATTGGTTGCATATATATTTACAATGTTTATGTCTTCTAGATGGATTCTACCCTTGAGTATTATGAAGTGACCTTCTGGGTCTCTCTTTATTGCTCTTCTTTTGAAGTCTGCTTGTCTTACATGAGTATTGCTACCTTGGCTTTTTTTCCCTGTCCATTTGCTTGGAAAATTTGCTTCCAGGCCTTCACTTTGAGTCTGTGTAGGTCTTTTGTCCTGAGGTGGGTCTCTTGTAGGCAGCATATGTGTGGGTCATGCTTTCTTATCCATTGAGCTATTCTATGTCTTTTGATTGGAGCATTTAATCCATTTACATTTAAGGTTATTATTGATACGTACTTATTCATTGCCTTTTTGGTACCTGTGTTCCTCTCTCTCTCTCTCTCTCTCTCTCTCTCTCTCTCTCTCTCTCTCTCTCTCTCTCTCTTCCTTCCTTCCTTTCCTTAAAGCAGCAGTCCCATTAGCATCTCTTGCAGAGCTGGTTTGGTATAGTTATATTCTTTTAGACTTCTTTTTTTCTGGGAAGCTCCTTATTTGGCCTTCTATCTTGATTGAAAGCCTTGCTGGGTAAAGTAGTCTTGGTTGCATGCCTTTGGTTCTCATTACTTGGAATATTTCTTGCCATTGCCTTCTGGCTTGGAGTTTTTCATTGAGAAGTCAGCTGCTAACCTTATTGAGGCTCCCTTGTGTGTTACCTCTTTTTTCTCCCTTGCTGCCTTTAAGATTCTCTCTTCGTCTTGGAATTTTGCCATTTTAATTATGATGTGTCTTGAAGTGGGCCTCTTTGGATTCCTCTTGATTGGGACTCTCTGTGATTCCTGGATTTGTGGGACTTTTTCTCTCATCAAATTAGGGAAGTTTTCCATCATTACTTTTTCAAATAGGTTTTCTATCCCTTGTTCTTCTTCTTCTGCATCTGGAATCCCTATTATACGAATATTATTACTTTTCATATTGTCTTGCATTTCTCTTAATCCCTCTTCATTTTTTCTGAGATTCTTTTCCTTTTCTTGCTCTTTCTTTTTTTTTTTTCCTACTTTGTCCTCCAACTCGCTGATCCGATCTTCTGCTTCATTGATTCTGCTTTTGATTCCTTCTACTGTGTTCTTCAGTTCAGAAATTGTATTCTTTGTTTCCTCATGGCCCTTGTTTATAGTTTCTATTTCCTTTTTCATGTTGATATTGTTTGTAGTGAGTTCATTGTAGCTTCCCTGTAGTTTCTGTGCTCATTGTGAACTCATTAAGCTTCCTGACAACCATTGCTTTGAACTTAATATCTGGTTGTTGAATTGCCTCTGTGTCACTTAGCATTCTTTCTGGGGCTTCCTCCTTTCCTTTCATTTGGAGATTGTTTCTTTGTCTTCGCATTGTTTGTGAGACTCTTCTTGTTGGCCTCAGCTTCTTAAATTGATCTGTTCTTGCTCCCTGAGTTTATGGTGTGAACTTCTGTGGTAGATTACCTGTGAGATTCAGTGGTGCAGTCTCCTTTGGGCATCCTGGTGTTCACAGCTTTCACTGCCTCAGCTGTTGGGATGACCCCTCTGTGGGTCCAACTGTGTTTTTTTTCACAGTTCTGTTGTTTTTGTCTCATCTAGGTTCACAGGTGTAAGCTCCAGGTCTTCAGTCAAGCCCCCTCTTCCAGTTGCAGGCACTTCTGGTCATTCGGGGGCCTCTGGTCACACGGGCACCTCTCCAGGGAATGTGGTGTGTCGTCTTGCAATCTCACTCACTCCCTTTGGGTTCCAGCGATGGGGTGGCAGCTTGAAGGGCACCAGTGACATGCAGGGAGGAACTGAATTATCTTTCATTAGCTATTCTTTACAGGTCACAGGAAAAATTTATTGGTCCAAAGCATCAAAAATAATACATTTGACAATAATCAATAGGGTATCATCATTGGCTATCTGTTGTCATAAATAAATGTCAAGCTAATTCTGATCTCTCTTTTCACATGGACATATTGATTTATTTTATTTACAGGTTTTTTTTTTTTTTTTTTTTTTTTTTTTTTTTTTTTTTTTTTTTTTTTTTTTTTTTTTTTTTTTTTTTTTTTTTTTTTTTTTTTTTTTTTTTTTTTTTTTTTTTTTTTTTTTTTTTTTTTTTTTTTTTTTTTTTTTTTTTTTTTTTTTTTTTTTTTTTTAAGGAATACAGATGGCTTGATTTAGAAAGCTTTGCCTTATCCAGAAAAATTAGGTTCTGTCCACATGGAGTTGCCAGCTTCAGTGCCAATATTGTACCTTTACCATATGGACAAGAAAATTGATGGCAGCAGAAACTGTTCTGCTTCATACTGTAGCACAGATAATGTTTGATTACTTTTTCATACTCATTAGTTCCTGTCATTAGGGAACCAGCGAATAGGAAATCCTATAAATGGAGTATTAAAACCAGTGATTTTAAGATTTCTAGTCAGTTAATAATTAAAACATTAAATATTAGTCCTTCATATTTTAAGTTTATAAAACACTTAAGATGTAAAATTAGTTGAAAATACAAAAATAGTTACCAATTTCTGTAAAATTATACACATAAATCTAATGCTTATTCATGTATAAAGTAGAAACACTCACAAACATGAAATATAATTAACAATAGCATATGTAAGGCACAGTGTCAATTCACTATAAATCTCTTATAACCCTCAGTGAGATCCTGGTGGAATAAAATTTGAATTAGGGTTTGCAATGATTTAGGAAAAAATTGTTTCTTGGTCACAAAGGTAAACTTTTGTCTTTTTATTGCTCTTTAACATTTTATTTATTTATTTTTAAACCCTTATTTTATTTTTTATTGTTGTTCAAGTACAGTTGTCTCCATTTCCCTCCCACCATATCCCCCCACCCCACCCATCCCTGCCTCCCACCCTCAGACTTACCCTCTTTGGCTGTGTCCATATGTCCTTTATATATGTTCCTTGATGTCTCTTCCTCCATTATCCCCTATTATCCTTTTCCCTCCTCCTCTCTGGTCACCACTCTTTATTTGTTCTTTATTTCCATGTCTCTGGCTGTATTTTGCTTGCTTGTTTGTTTTGTTGATTAGGTTCCACTTACAGGTGAGATAATATGCTATTTATCTTTTACCGCCTGGCTTATTTCACTTAGTGCAACACTCTCTACTTCCATTCATGCTGTTGTGAAGAGTAGGAGTTCCTTCTTTCTTTCTGCTGTGTAGTATTCCATTGTGTAAATGTACTACAGTTTTTTGATCCACTTATTTAGTGATGGGCACTTAGGTTACTTCTAGCATTTAGCTATTGTAAATTGTGCTGCTATGAACATTGGGGTGCAAGAATATTGGGGTTCTCTTATTTTTTAACAATTTTAAGTATATTTTATTAATTATGCTATTACAGTTGTCCCACTTTTTTCTCCTTTTTATCTGCCTCCACTTGGCATCCCCATCCCTGTAGAATTCCCTTGCCTTTAGTTCATGTCTGTGTGTCTTACATATAAGTTCTTCGGCTTCTTCATTTTTTAAAAAATAGGAATGAATTAAAAATATTTTTAAAAGAAAAATCTTTTTAAGTGAAGTGAATTAAAATTAGTATTTCTTAAGTGGAAACTTTTATCTCCAACATTTCAGGTTTTAATAAATTAAAGGAACTATATATTTATTTGTAATCAGAAATCTCTCTAAGCCCCTCTCTCTCTATAGAAAGGAAAAGCCATTTTGTATTTCTTGGCAAATCATTTTCATTGCATTTTCATTACATGTCAACCCTGTCACAGACATGCCACACTGGTCATAAAAGAACAAGGCCTAGGTCAACTACTACAACCCATCTTCATGTTAGAAAAATATATGGAATGTTGGGTTCATAGCAGTTGGTCAGTAATGGAATTTGAAGAAAATTATTGAAATCTAAGTTTAAATGTGATGTAAATCAATTAAAAATAATTTCACAATTTTTGATATAAAATATTTGACTATACAGTTTTTTCAATTTTTATAATAAAATGATTAAAATTATTTTTAAAGATCTTATTTATTTATTTTTAGACAGAGGAGAAGGGTGAGAGAAGAGAGGGAGAGAAACATCAATGTGTGGTTGCCTCTCACAAGCCCCCTACTGGGGACCTGGCCCACAAACCAGGCATGTGCCCAGATTGGGAATCAAACCAGCAACCCTGTGGTTCACAGGCCAGCACTCAATCCATTGTGCTCCACCAGCCAGGGCTAAAATTACTATAAAAAATTGGTAGAGTCCAATATCAAAAAATATCTGCAAGAATGAAACTACTACATATTCTTGAATAAATGATGTTGAATACACTTTCATAGAACTTGGATATATTTAAGCAAGTCCCAAAGTTTGCATGTAATAAAATGTGTGTAATGATATAAAAATGTCGTATTTTTTTATAAATTACATATCTGCAGATAGCTTTCTCCACTAAGTAATGCAATTATAAGTTTTGGAAGAAAACGAGAGAAGTAAAGGCTAAGGTCTTGAACCAGGGGAAGTAAAACACATGCATAAAATAGTCCAGACTCATGGTTCTGTATCTCAGATAAATATCAGGGCAATATTGTTCATACAGGTCACCTTAACTATAACACACTTTTAATAGCTTATTAGTGTTCATGGTTGCATTAGAAACCAGTGATTACCTGCCTGCCTACCTAGGAGCCATTCCCTTTTTTGATTGGTTGTTAATGAACCCAGTTTAAAGGGACAAATCATAATTGAAGCCAGTCACGAACTTCTCATCTAATTTTGTGAATAATGGTTCTAAGAGTTGGCATAGGACTTGATTTCAGTAAATAGGGCATGATGGGACATTTGCTGAGAACTTCTGCTCCATGACAAGAGGGATATGAGAGAAATAGATCTCTTTCCAAAAGTCCTTTTCTCCTTATTCTGGATGTTGTTGTCATGTGAGTAAGGCATAATTCTTATAGCCATACCAGACATACTGGAATCAGAAAGAGATAGTGAGTAAGCCATCATACTGGAAATAGCCAAGGGGGAAGAAATGAATGAGCCTGGATCCTTGATAACACTGATAACCAAATCTAGGTCATCTACTTCTGGAGTCCAACTAAAACACATCATACATTTTCTCATCATTTTAAGCCCAAATTAGTGAGCTTTCATCTCTACTGTTAGAATGATATTTTGTGGAATGTTTATGCTTTGAAAACTCAGAATTCCCCATTTATTAGAGTAGTTGATTAACTACACGTTCATCTCTCAGACTCCTATATGTAAACAAACAAAAGTTTTGACTTCTACTTCTGTCTCTGACCCTACAAATCACAAAATCTTGTGTAATTCTGTTCTTTCTTATTCTGGCTGACACCAAATTATTTGGAATATTTCTTAGAAGAACAGTAGCCCATAGCAATGGCTATTGATGAAGATTATAATTCATTAGATCCAAGATAGGATGCATACTATGTATTGTAATAAGAAAACGATAGTTGTGAGTTTACACAGGTGCTTGGAGATTTCAGTCTATTAAAAAGCAACGCAGACTTGAAATTTGAGATGGTGGATCATATTAGTCTTCATCTTGTTTCATTGCAGAACCTACTAACAATATATATTTATTGAATACTTAACTATGCCAATAAGAAAAGATGTAATTATCATGTTATAAACCAAAGGATAACCTGAGAAATATTTTATGAAATGTGATACTCTACAGCAGTAATCTCAAGATTTGGCCCAAATTAGAATCACGTGTTAAAGCCTTATTAAAATGCAGGTTACTGGGTTTTGCTGTCAAAAATTCCAAATCAGTAGATCTAGGGTTGGTCCCCAGATTTGTATTTCTAACAAGTTCCCCAGTGATGATGATAAAAATGATGATGTTGGTCCAAGAACAACTCTCAGCTAACAAACTTTTTTTCTGTGAAGGACGAGATAGTATATATTTTAGGCTTGTGGACAATATGTCTCTGTAACAATTCCTCAACTTTGCCACTGTAGATCAAAGTAGATATATGCAATATGGAGACAAATACGAATGGCTGTTTCCAGTATAAAGTTGCTTACAAATCCAGTTGTGGAACTGGATTTGGCCCATAGCTATAGTTTGCCAAACTATTCTCTGGAGCAAATTTTTTCAAGCTCAGCACCGCTGAGCAGCATCTTTGATCTCTAACCTCTAGATTCCAGCAACAGCTCCTAAAGTGTCCTCATACTTTGTTAAATGTCTTTGGATAGGCAAAGTCACATTAAAGTTATTTGTAATACATTATCTTTTTTATACCTTTATGTTAGAGTTAAGTGATTAACAAACCACCATATTACAGTATTAAGTATTCTGAATTGAACTATATTTACCTTTACCAGTGTGTTTCTATTTTATATTTTATGTTATTAATTAGCATATTTTCATTTCAGCTTGAAGAGCTTCATTCAGCAGGTCTACTGGTAATAACTCCTTCAGCTTTAGTCTGTGTGAAAAAGTCTATATTTCCTTCATTTCTGAAGGACAACTTTGTCAAATGAAATATTTTTGGTGAGCAGTTTTTGCTTTTAGTAATCTGAATATAATATCACACTTTCTACTGGCCTGGAAGGTTTTTGCTATGAAATATTCTGATAGCCTTATGGGGACTCTTTTATATGTAGAGAAGTTATTTTCTTCTCTTCTTGCTTTTAAGATTTTTTTGTATTAGGATTTAGAAAGTTGTATTATAAAGTGTCTTAGAAAAGATATTTTTGGGTTGAAATTTTGGAGGGACTGATAAGCTTTACAAACTTGTATATTCAATTTCTCCCCAAGACTTGAGAAGTTTTCACCCTTATTTTATTTTATTTTATTTTTTTCAGGTACAATTGTCCCCATTTTTGCCCCACCACACCCCCTGCCCTACCTTTTTGTCACTTTTATCCTTTCTTCTTTTGTGACTCCAATAATGTATAGGTTGTTTCTCTTAATGATATCCAACAATTCACAGTGTTTCCTCACTCTCTTTCATTTTTATTTTTCTGTTCTCCTCAAACTAACTTTAAATAACTTGTCTTCTACTTTACAGATTCTTTCTTCTGCTTAATAAAGTTTGTTATTGATGTATTCTATTGCATTTTTAATATTTCATTTAGAGTATTCTTTAGCTTCAGAATTTCTGTTTGGTTCTTTTATATAATTTCTGTCCCTCTGTTAAAGTTTTTGTTTTGTTTTTCCAATTTAATTAAATTTTCTTTTATTTTTTTGGTAGATTCCTGAATTTTCTAAAACAACTATTTTGAATTCTTTATTTGGAAAATCAGAGATCTACATTTCTTTGGGGTCAGTTACTGAAAAATTATTGTGCTCCTTTGATGGTTTCATGTCCCCTTGATTTTTTTCTCATTCCTTAAAGACTCAAATTGCTGGCTTTGCTTTTGAAAAAGCAGTCAACTTCTCTAGTCTTTACTGACTGGCTTCAAAAGATGAATACCTTTTGTTAGCCATTAGGGATCTTTAGGCTTTCTCAGACATTTGCTACTGGTATGCCTGTTCCATATTTCTTATTTTTTCTTGAAGGGTGGAGATTCTTAAGAATGTGTTCTTTATCTCAGTCCTTCAAAGTCAGGCCACTGTAGAAATCCTCTCATTTGCTTTCCCTAGGGTGTTATTGAATTCTCAAGGTTGTGTGTTTTCTCCCAAGTCCACAGAAGTAGGTCAGCTTTCTGTGCATGCTCACTAGACACCTGTAAAGGCTTTTTCCACCCTTGGAAGCATGAATAGGCACTGTGGGTGGGTTTCAAAAGGTGACGCAAGTGGCACCAGTCTGATTTTTTTAATCCAATCATGAATTGGAACTTTTCTGCTGAACTCCTAGATTTCTGCAAAGGCACTCTTGTCCATAGGTGATTGTTAAAAATCTATGTCCTTTGAGAGAATATGGCAGAAATCTCTAATCCCGTCACTTTGAGGGTGTCATTCTCCTGAATAACACTTTTTCAACATTTTATTACATGAGATACACCAAAGACCATTCATTGGTTTTCAAACAGTTACTAAATGGCAAAGTTGGAAATCGACTTTAAATTTCTCTGGCTTGAAAAACAAGATACTTTCCAAATCTCTCTTAAAAATTATCTGTTGCAAATTAACTTATGTGATATTAAGAAATTCAGATGTACAGCCTGGCTGGTGTGGTTCAGGGGATTAAGCTCTGGCCTGTGAACCAAATGGTCACCGGTTCAATTCCCAGTCAGGGCACATGCCTGGGTTATGGGCCAGGTCTGTGGTGGTGCATGAGAGGCAACCATAAATTGATATTTCTCTTTCTTTCTTTCTTCTTCCCTTTCCTCCTGTCTAAAAATAAACAAATTAAATCTTAAAAAAAAAAAAAGAAATTCAGGTGCACAAAGTGACTGCTAAGACAATCAATCTTCTCAGGAATCTGTGCAACCCAGGGATAATCTAGAAGCATAATATTTCTACCAAAGTAAATGTAGAAGTAGAACTAATGTAAATGTAGAACTAATGTAGTCAGCATTTCAGCCACTCGATTTAGTATTATCTATAAAAACAAAGTTGGGTGAAAGTCTTTTTGCTTCTAGATGCAGACAAGAACTTCAGAAAGTAAGCTAAAATAATAGGTTAGACATTATGGAGAGCTCTCATCCCTGATTCTACGCCTCCATTAAATACCCATTTTTCTCTAATTGTTGGAAATGTTGAAGTATTAAGTGTAGCACACCCTTGGCTACTCTGCATAAACATACTTTCACTTAAAAGTCACAAAATAGATAGTTATAGAACTTCAGTGAAAATATCTAGATCAGAATATTGAGACGCTAGCCCCTTATCAGAATTTACCAGACTTATACAAACTTTACCCGGTACTTTAGGTCAATAAACTCTACCAAAAACATCTTTGTTTTTCTCTAAAAAAGGAAAGCAATACAACACATATCCTCAGGACACACTGTTTCTTCTACATTTTAAAATTGCTATGTTGACTGAGGGAAAAAACAAAAATTTAAAAAAAATACCCTAAAATAAAAAATGTAAGAAAGCATATAAGCCAAAGAAAAATACCTTGATCAATTTGCCATGAATAAAAAGCTCCAAGAGCTTTTATATTATATAATTTTATTACCAAAAAATTAAACCAGTTCTTTAGGAAAAAAATTTTTTTTCAAAAGTGCTTAAATGTTTGAAAATCTTTAACATAAAACATCTGTTAATTAAACTACTCTTGGGCCTCCCACGGAATTAAGATAAATAGTGCCAGGTCATAAATATTTATTTGGGGAACTGAAAAAAAAGAGACATTTAACTGGTCAAATTAAAATGGGGCCTATTCTTATTATAATTGTAAATGAACTAAAATAATTATCCTGTAGTACATATTCCTCAGAAATAACTGGAGTATAAGATACAGACATGGGAAGAGATGTAATACATCTGCCCATGGAAACAGGATTAAATAAGAAGAGCATATGAGCCAATGAAATATTAGTTTCAGATATTATTGTAAATGTTTTATAAACCAAATGGTTAATTTTGTAATATTGCATTATTGCATTTACAATATGAAAAAAGTTAGAAAATATAAAGTCAAGCATTTTGCATTTTCCTTAAAGATAAAATGTGTATACTTTAACTTGTACAATTTTTACATTTTGTGTACAATAGACTTTGAAGAGTGATAAAAATTAAAGTTCTGCCTATTTGGGAGGAGGTAAGAAGATAACAGCAATATGAAACTAATACATCAAGAGAATCTGAAGAGAAAAGAGCAAATAAAAAGAATAATGCAAAAGATAGATGAGCAGTGGGAGAAAAACACAATGCATATACACATACACACACCCCACCCACATACCAAAAGAAGGCATAACGTGTAATTACATAAAGAAATCACTTCAAAAATGATTGGAGAGAATGAATAGAGAATAGGGAAACAAAAAGTAAGGGCCACAAGGCAAGATTTTTTCTCCCTAGCAATAATCATCAGTATGTTTGAAAGTACAGAAAATATTCTTTTTCCAGCCATGTAGTTCTGAAATTTCAAAACTTTACACACCATTAAGCATTCAATTCAATGGGAAAATAAGACAACTTGTGGTTCAAATTTAAAGCAAAACCAAAAGTGGCATCTCTTCATTTCAAAAAATACTTGTCTTCCAAATATATCATTCGTCTTACATACTTTTACTTCTTCCAGTTAAGCTTTTTTTTTTAAATTGTTCAATTTTCTGAACCTTTGCCCCCCAAAAATAAAGTACTGCCAGTGGAAATCATTGTCTAGCAAATACAATCATAAAATGCTGCTTTAAATCCTTCTGATACATGTAGAAATGACAAAATCATTTTGCATGATTTTATCTATTTAAAGTTGTAATCGAAAATTACACTGAGCTATTTAAAATCAGCCCATTGAATAGAACTTTTCTTATGATAGAACTAGTATTAAATGGACAATTGTATGTCTTTGAGCTAATAACAGCCTTTATGCTTGTATGCAACTTATGTGGGCATACTGAAGGCATTGAAGAATAGAATTACAGTGACCAGAGTGGGGTAGGGAGAGGGATAACAGGGGAAACAGGGGGAAGAGTCCAGTCAAGGGGCATGTATAAAGGACCCATGATGATGGACAACAGGGTGGGAATGACTGAGGGAGCAGAAGGTGGGGGGGGGCAGGAGAGCAATGGGGGAAAATTAGGACAACTGTAACTAAACAATAATAAAAATACTGCAGTAGAAAGATAGAAATAATAGATTTACTATCACCTATTATGTGGCAGAACTTGTGATAGCTAGTAAGGTAAAATAAATGAATATAAACACAATCCCTGGTCTCACAGCATCTAAAATATAAATATTTCATTCACAATAAAATTATGTAGGCTGAATTTTATATATTTTTATAAGTTAAAATGTGAAAATAAATTGAAAGGAAGAAATGATAATGCTTTGGTGCTTACCATTTAGAGACAGTCTATGAAATGCTAGTTATTGTATGTTGTAGGTCTCTTACCCCTAAAGACTTAAAAACAAATACAGACAAGGGCATCCTATATAATACCACATTGTAGCTCTTTTGAAAACTGATTTTGGTTACAGATCATAAAATTCAAATCCTGAATGTCAACAGATCTGTGATTCAGAGCATGTTATTCAAACTTCCTAAATTTCAGCTCCTCAAACATGAAACAGTGCTTTATTTATTTATTTATTTATTTATTTATTTATTTTTTATTGTTGTTCAAGTACAGTTGTTTCCATTCCCCCCCAACTGCCCCCGCACTCCAGCTATCTCCATTTCCCACTCTTGATCCTACCTCGCCTTTGGTTTTGTTTAGAGCTCTTTGTTTGTACTAGTCTGAGAAAATTGTCACTACTATTGTTTGAGATAATGTATGTAACATATTTGTGACAGTGTCATACACATATTAAGTGCTTAGTAAACACTTTTGGTGGGAATACTAACTTTTAAATTATTAATGAAAACCTCTATTTATAAATATCTATAAATAAATATTAGTCTTATATATTTTCAATTTAGGGGTACTTTGATTTCATTTTGGGATAGTACATCTAAGATTGTGTATATTTGAAAAAAGTGATTTAAAACTAATTTCCCTATGCCAAGTATTTCAAATATATCTACATTTTGAATGCAAGAATCAACCTGAAATGTCTGATTTAAGCACTTGAAAACATACCCAGTACAATCATCTTTGATTTACATGGTTTAAAAGTACAGGTTTCAAAAGCCACCTAAGATATATGAAATTTGTATAATATAATGTATGGAAATATAAAAATTGTATGTAGATTTTCTGTGTTTTAATGTGCTATAACTTTTATAAACTTTTAAAAATAAAGGTCAAGAACTACAGCTTTCTTATGTGCATTCCCAATGTCTAGCATAATCTTGGTACAAAATACTTGCTTAATTAAGATTTTTGAATGTATAAATTAAAGAATTTCTATACTATTAACTCTATTTAAACAGAATGCTCTAGATAACATCATGGATATATCAATCCAATTTACAGGCTATATCTGTATTATATATCTGTAAGTCTAGTTCTTCAAAACAATGTGATTACCTGTGAGAAATATTTTTTACATGTCTGAGAACTGCTTTAATAAATCAGATAAAGTTTTATTGCATGTATATAGGAAATTATAGGAGACCATTCTGCATGGCATGGGCCCAGCTCCCACTCAGAGATGCACAGGATCCACACCCATGAATAGGTTCTCCTGTGGGGAATCAGGCCTTCATTGTACCTAGACTGCTATGAGACTTGCTTTTGCTAAAACTCCCTCACCATGAATTGAGGCAGCAAACATTTACTGCATATCTTTAAAGTAACTTCCTAAAATCCATGCTAAACCTTCCAAGGACAAGTGTAATCAGTTCAACCATTTTTCCCTATACATTTGCAAATATCTTCTTCTGTGATGTGATCAGCGGCATCCTCTCCTTTGTTTTCTGTAAAAGGTTACCACCTATAGTGAACCTCTGCATAGTAAATGAGGACTATCATGTAATGTGCCCAGAAAAGCAATAAAAGCTTGTCAAGGCAAGGGTCAAGGGCACTCTCCTCTTGAGAGAGTGACTGAGGTGCTCCGAGGTGCTCTCCCCTTGAGAGAGAGGCTGTGCTGTCTCTTTTCCTCCACAGGACTCGGTAGTCCCTGTGAATTTGTCTTGTTTCTCATCCATAACACCACAGACCCCAGGAGCCAGGGTCTGCATCAGTAAATACTGTAATTATAATCAATATAACTGGGGAAAATCAAGCAATAAGATAGTGATTTTGCTCTTGATATTATCCTGCTATTAATATCATTGCCATTTCTTTATATCAGTGTATTTTTCTCTAGTTCCCTTCATTTTCTTAGTCCTTAGAAAGAAAAGTATCAGTATAATATATATTTCTTATTTATATGAGTAATACATGCTATACATCTAATGTATATGAAGTCATTCTTATCATCAGTTCTAGAAATTTATATCTATTAGCTTAATGTTCTTCTCTTTAGATTGTCTTGAGGTGCATTTGTGGATCTCATTCTATCCTTAACATCTTTTACTACCCTCTTTCACATATCTTTCTGTTCAGTAATAATGCTTTCAACTATGCTTAACATGGGGATTAGTGTATCTAGTAAGTTTATTATTTCATAATTTTACTTTTCATTTCAGGAAGTAAATCATTTTCCTGTTTGTTCATTTTTATAGTTTCTTGAAATCTGCTTCTACTTTAGTCAATCTTGTATTTTTAATTGCATATGGAGATATTATATATTTTTAATCTGATAAATGTAATTTCTGTAGACCCTGGGATATTAAATTATTGAATTTTGATTCTATTATCTCCTGTTGTGGTGGTTTGCCCTCTAGTAGTATGTTTGATACTCTTTTGTTGAGTTTATTTCTCAGTTTTATTTTATGAGAGTTCTGCAGGAAGAAGTTAGAATAAAAATTTTTGTTTTCTATTCTTTTAGTAGTTTGAGAGTTCTCCAAATGTAGGAACATTTCAATACCCTTCAAGTTTTGGAGTTCATGGAAGGAATTAAATATTCAACTTCCTCAACTTCCATTTCCTCTGAAGTTCAAAATACCTCACAGGAATCCAACCTTAGGTCAACCTCAATTATTCCAGCTACCAGCTGCTTTGGATAAGTTCCCTGATGCTGTGGGTTCCTGTTTCTGTGGCCCAATCTTCCAGTGATTAAACTTGCAGAAAGCCACATCTTTATTTCTAGTGGCATTTCAGGAATGTAAACTATAACTTCTGTAACAACTGGCCCCAAATAGTTTGGATTTCACTAATAACAGATTATTAAGCCTCCATGAAGAAAAGATATGTATTGATTTCAGAGATGGGGGGAAGGAGAAAGGGAGATGGGAAGGGAAGGAGACAGAAAGAGAAAGAGAGAAAGAAAGAGCGAGAGTGAGAGTGAGAGTGAGAGCGAGAGCGAGAGCGAGAGAGAGAGAGAGAGAGAGAGAGAGAGAGAGAGAGAGAGAATTGCTATTCAGTCCATCTATGCATTCATGGGTTGACTCTTGTATGTGCCCTGACCAGGGAATCAAACCTGCAACTTTGGTGTGTTGAGATAACACTCCAAACATGTAACTACCCAGCCATGACATAATCTTCCTTAATTTCTGTCCTATGTTTCCAAATTAGACCAGAAAAAGGCAAGTATGTACTCCTAATCAGTTACATAGAATGACCCACTTGTATTTAGCCTGCTTATAGCTTCCATGCCAAGAGCATCAAATCAGGGCATACCTAAAGCCATCTTTTTCCCCCCACTATAAAGCTCTCCCTACCCTCCACTTGAGTTTGAGTCCCTGACAAAACATAAGTGATGGTGGTGGACTCCCTTGAACGCTCTGTATAGTGTGAATAAAGAGTCTTTGCTTTTCTCCTTTTGTTGTCTTCCCTGTCAATGCTAAAGTTTGTTAAAATTGGAGCAGTTCTTGAGTCCTCTCCTACCTTTGAAAAAAATAACAAAACTTAAAAAATTGGGCTTAATTCAGTGTATATTCATCAAAGAAGAAGAAGATTCCTTGGAACATATGGTAATTTATGATACTAGACTTGGAAACTCTTTCTAAATTTAGTAACCTCATCTCCTAGGGAAAGAATTCTGGGAAATTATATAGGAGCCAAATAGTATAAATGACTTTTCCCCCTCAATTTTTCAAATTATTTTATCTTTGTTCTCTCTCACTTTTTCCACTGTAATTTCATCTATATCAGGTTCTAATGCCTCACTTCAATACTGATTTTTCTTTTAAATGACTCAACTCAAGCATGGTACATTTTAGATTTGACAAACAGAAGTTATCTAGATACTAAATTGGAGTTCTGTTGGAATATCATTCAAAATGGCCAACAGAGCAAGTATTTCCCCTTATAACCAGTCACATAAAATTTCTTAATAAAGCCATAGAGCAATCAACAAAGAAAGATTGCAATGTTAGTTTTCCCACTTAGTATTTTAGTTGAGCACTGGGAGGTACAGCCATCCTCTAGGTAATTCTATTTTACACCAACAACTAAATCATCCACTCAAGGGGAAGACTTTTTCACGCATAAGTATTCATGCCAGTTACCATTATAGGTTTATAAATATTTATAATATCATCATGTGATAAAATTTGGCCAGCACTTTTTTACCATACAGAGAAGTAAAGTGATAGTCTATATCATCTAATTTTTAATTGTTCTCATTTCTCATTGAACTTTTATTACATAGCTCTTACTCTTTTTTGTAATTTCATACTTCATTGGTTCTATAAGCAAGAATGAGTACTTTTTCAACCATGAGAGTATAATCTCAGAACAATAAAATTCCATCCTTAATGATGAAAAATAAATTTCCTTTCTCTTATATAAATGTACATATTTCTTAGCACATTTTGACATTTCCATATAACTAGTAGAGGCCCTACTGTAGGTGGAAATATAAGAATAAATTAATATATATGTTCTATTAAGACTTTTATAACAATACATTTTCACACAACTGAGATTTGACCATGAGGCATCAGATTTAATTGTATATTTTTGTACAGGTAATGGGAAGTACCAAAAATTAGATCAATTTTCATTTTTCTAAAGTGAGACTAGAAATGGAGGAAATAGAACTTGAGATAAAAAAAGGAATTTAGTTAAAAATTCAGATCATTATTACAATCAAAAGTTATTATTTCTTTTAAATGTTGCTTAGGACTTTTAGAGAAAATGTTAGGATGGTCTTCTCTTTTTCTTCCTTGAATAATAAGGACCTCCAGTTCTTCAAAAAAATTATTAAAAAGATGGAGGAGGAGTGAATGGAAGTCACACTTAACCTCCTCCCAGGACTATCTGGAATTACCACTCAATTGTGGAGAAACCATCCAGAAAAAAACAACTGAGCAATATCAAGAGAGAATCCTTATCCCTTCAGACAGAAAAAGAATTAGCTTTGGCACAACCTATCTGCATCTGCACAACAGCACATAAGACGTGGTGGGTGGAATGGTTCTCAGTCAACCAGCTGGAGGGAAGGACCCACCAAAGAATTGCCCAACAACAACCAAAACCCAAGTACATCCAGAGAGCCAATATAAATGGTATAAAGGGCATCCCAAGAGCAGCAAGTTCAGGAGATCAAGGAGGCTGCACCACTGAATCTCACAGATCTACTACCATAGTAGTTCATACCACAAACTCAGGAAGTCAAAACAGATCAAATTAAGAAGTAGAAGCAAACAAGAAGAGTCTCACAAATAATGGGAAGACAAAGAACCAACCCCCAACTGAAAGGAAGTGAGGAATCTTCAGAAAGAGTGCTACATGAAATAGAGGCAAGTCAATTATCACATACTGAATTCAAAACAGTGGTTATAAGGAATCTCAATGAACTCAGTGAGAACTACCAAAAACTACAGGGAAACTATGAAGAACTTACTGCAAACTATATCAACATAAAAAGGGACATACAAATAGTCAACAAGGGCCAAGAGGAAATGAAAAATATAATTTCTGAATTGAAGAACATAATAGGATTAATTAAAAACAGGCTAAATGAAGTGGAATATCAAATCAGTGAGCTGGTAGAAAAAAAAATCCCAGAAAGAGCAAGAAAAGGAAAACAAGGTTCAGACAGAATGAAGAGATGTTAAAGGAACTGTGGAACAACAGGAAACATAATAATATCCATATAATAGGGATACCAGAAGAAGAGGAGCAAGGGATAGAAAACCTGTTTCAAAAAGTAATGATGGAAAACATCCTTAATGTGATGAGACAAAAAGCCATACAAGTCTAAGAAGCAGAGAGCATCCCAATCAAGAGTAACCCACAGGGGCCCATTCCAAGATACATCATAATTTAAATGGCAAATTCCAAGACAAGGAGAGAATCTTAAAGGCAGCAAGGGAGAAACAGGAAGTAAGTAACATACAAGGGAGCACTGATAAAGCTAGCAATCAACTTCTCAACTGAAACATTACAAGCCAGAAAGGAATGGCAAAAAATATTCCAAGTTATGAAAACCAAAGACCTGCAACCAAGACTACTCTACCAAGGAAGACTCTCAATTAAAATGAAAGGTGAAATAAAGAGTTTCTTGAATAAAAGAAGGATAAAAGAATACACTTCCACCAAACCAGCACTGCAAGATATGCTATAGGCACTGCTTTAAGAAGAGGAAGAAAAACAGTGAGAGAGAGGAACATAGATATGAAGGAAGTAAAATGGTAATGACCAAGTACCTATCAACAACAAAGACATGACACCATTAAAGTCCTAGAGGAGAACATAGGCACGAAAATCTCAGACATTTCACGCAGCAACATTTTTACTGATATGTCCCCTAAAGCAAGGGACATAAAGGAAAGAATAAACAAATGGGATCTCAACAAAATAAAAAGTTTCTGTATGGCTAAAGAAAACAGTATTAACATAAAAAGAGAACCAACTATATGGGAAAATATATTTGCCAATGATACCTCAGACAAGGGTTTAATCTCCAAAATATATAAAGAACTTACATGACTCCACTCTAAGAAGACAAGCAACCCAATTAAAAAATGGGCAAAGACTTGAACAGACACTTCTCCAAGGAGGACATACAGAAGATCCAGAAACACATGAAAAGATGCTCCATATCGCTAGCTATCAGAGAGATGCAAATTAAAACCACAATGAGATACCACCTCACACCAGTCAGAATGGCCATCATAAACAAAACAACAAATAGCAAGTGTTGGAGAGGTTGTGGAGAAAAGGGGACCCTAGTACACTGTTGGTGGGACTGCAGACTGGTACAGCCACTATGGAAAGCAGTATGGAATTTTCTAAGAAAACTAAAAATGGACCTACCTTTTGACTCAACAATTCCACTGTTAGGATTATATCCTAGAAACCCTGAAACACCAATCCAAAAGATCCTATGCACCCCAATGTTCATAGCAGCACAATTTACAATAGCCAAGTGTTGGAAGCAACCTAGGTGCCCATCAATAAATGAATGGATCAAGAAACTATGGTACATTTACACAATGAAATTCTATGCAGCAGAAAGAAAGAAGGAGCTCCTACCCTTTGCGACAGCATGGATGGAACTGGAGAGCATTATGCTAAGCGAAATAAGCCAGGAGGTGAAAGACAAATACCATATGATCTCACCTTTAATAGGAACCTAATCAAAAAAAACAAACAAACAAGCATAATATAACCAAAGACACTGAAATTGAGAACAAGAGAGGAGAGGGATAGGAATATCCAGGGAAAAGGGGAAGGGATTAGAGCAACAAGTATGAAAGACTTATGGACAAAAGCTGGGGGGGGGGATGGAAATGGGAGGGAGCTGGGGAGGGCTGGGGCGGAGGCACGGGATGGGAGTAGGAAACAGAAAACTGTATAAGAACAACAATTAAAATAAAATTTAATTAAAAAAAAAAACAATGACCTTAAACATAAATGGATTAAATGCTCCAATCAAAAGGCATGGGGTAGCTGAATGGATAAGAAATCATGACCCACACATATGCTGCCAAGAGAGACCCAACTCAGAACACAAGGTCTACACAAACTGAAAGTAAAGAGCTGTAAAAAAATATTCCAAGCAAATGGACAGGAAAAAAAGCCAGGGTAGCAATTCTTGTATGCAACAAAATAGACTTCAAACAAAGGCCATACAAAGATACACAGAAGGACATTTCATAATACTTGAGGGAAGAGTCCATCAAGAAGACATAAATATTATAAACATATATGCACCCAAAATAGGAAAACCCAAATATATTAGGAAATTCTTTGAGGACTTCAAGGAAGATACTGACAGCAACGCAATTATAGTAGGGGATTTTAACAACCCACTGTCAACAATGGATATATCTTCCAAGAAAAATATCAACAAGGATATTGTGGAACTGAATGATGCATTAGATCAAATGGACTTAACTGAACGATATAAAACTTTTAATTTTACCCTGGCTGGTGTAGCTCAGTGGATTGAGTGCAGGCTTGTGAACCAAGGGATTGTGGTTCAATTCCCAGTCAAGGCACATGCCTGGGTTGCGGGCCAGTTCCTGTCAGGGGACACATGAGAGGCAACCATACATTGATGTTTCTCTCACTCTCTCCCTCTCTCCTTCCCTTCCCCTCTAAAGATAAATAAATAAATGAATGTTTAAAAAATAAATAAAATAAATAAAACTTTTAATTTCAACTAGAAACTAACCTCTAGGAAAAAATTCAAAATATTCAAACTCATGGAGACTGAATAGCATACTATTAAACAATAAATGAGTTAAAAATGAGATCAAGGAACAAATAAAAAAGTTTCTGGGAACAAATGAAAATGAGCTCCCAACAGCAAAAAACTTATGGTACGCAGCACAGGCAGTCCTGTGAGGGAAGTTCATAGCAGTATGGCCCTACCTATAAAGGATAGAAACATTTAAAATAAACAGCCTAACCCCACACTTACAAGAACTGGAAAAACAAGAACAAACAAAGCCCAGAAAGAGCAGAAGGAAAGAAATAATCAAGATCAGAACAGAATTAAATGACATAGAGACTAAAAGAACAATTCAAAGGCTCAATAAATCCAGAAGCTGGCTCCATCAAAAGATAAACAAAATTGACAAGACTTTAACCAGATACATCGAGAGAGAGAGAATTCAAATAACTAAAATAAGAAATGAAAGAGGAGAAAGTTCAACTGATATCACAGAAATAGAAAGGATTGTAAGAAAATACTTTGAAAACTATATATCAAGAAATTTGCAAATGTAAGTGAAATGGACAATTTTTTAGAAAAATATAGTCTTCCAAAATTTAATCATGAAGAAGCAGAAAGCCTAAACAGATTGATAACTGCTGGTGAAATTGAAGAAGTAATAAAAAAACTCCTATCACACAAAAGCCCCAGACTGTACAGTTTCAAAGAATTTTATGAAACATTTAAGGAAGACCTAACCCCTATCCTTCTCAGACTATTCCAAAAATTCCAAGGAGAGGGAAGACTAACAATCTGTTTTCATGAGGCCAGTA
This sequence comes from Anoura caudifer, assembly GCA_004027475.1. Classification (NCBI taxonomy): domain Eukaryota; kingdom Metazoa; phylum Chordata; class Mammalia; order Chiroptera; family Phyllostomidae; genus Anoura; species Anoura caudifer. The sequence continues at coordinate 234,627 of PVKU01001547.1, forward strand.
TCACTCAAAACTAGACAAAGACACAACAAAGAAAGAAAACCAGAGGCCAATATCAATGACAAACATAGACAATAAAATCTTCAACAAAACATTGTCCAACTACATCCAGCAATACATCAAAAAAAATCATACAGCATGATCAAGTGGGATTCATCCCAGAGATGCAAGGATGGTACAATATTTGCAAATCAATAAATGTAATACATCATATAAATGAAAGAAAAGACAAAAATCACATGATCATATCAATAGATGAGGGAAATATTTGATAAGGTACAGCACCCATTTATGGTAAAAACACTCAGCAAAGTGGGAGCAGAGGTAGCATTCCTCAACATAATAAAGGCCATATATAAAAAACCTATAGCCAACATCATACTCAATGGGAAAAAACTAAAAGCTTTCCCACTAAGATCAGGAATAAGACAAGGATGTCCACTTTCACCACTTCTATTCAACATAATACTGGAAGTCCTAGCCACAGCAATCAGACAAGCAAAAGAAATAAAAGGCATCCAAATTGGAAAGGAGGGAGCAAAACTGTCATTGTTTGCAGATGACATGATAGTGTACATAGAAAATCCTATAGATTCCACCAAAAAACTACATGACCTAATAAGTGAATTTGGCAAAACAGTGGCATACAGAGTCAATATTCAGAAATCAAAGGCACTTTTGTATACCAATGAAATATCAGAAATAGAAATCCGGAAAAAAATCCCACTTGATATAGCAACAAGAAAAATAAAGTACCTAAGAATAAACCTAATCAAGGAGGTAGAAGACCTGACCTTGGAAAAATATGCAACACTGAAGAAAGAAATGAAGGAAGACACAAATAAGTCCAAGTATATACCATGTTCATGGATTGGAAAAATTAACATAATTAAAATGTCCATACTACCCAAAGCAGTTTGTAAATTCAATGCAATCCTATTAAAATATCAATAACATTTCACAGATATAAAACAAACATTTCAGAAATTTATATGAAACTATAAACAATGCCATATAGCTGCAGCAATTTTGAGAAAGAAGAACAAAGTAGGAGGGAACACTATCCCTGACATCAAACTATAGTACAAGGCTACAGTAATCAAAACAGTCTTGTACTGGCAAGAAGAGACACATAGGTCAATGGATAAACCCATACATAAACCCAAGTCTCTGTGGTCAATTAATTTTCAACAAACAGGCAGCAACGTAAAATGAAGTAAAAATAGCCTCTTCAACAAGTGGTGTTGGTAAATCTGGAAAGGTACATGCAAAAAAATGAAACTTGACCACCAAGTTACACCATACACAAAAACAAACTCAAGATGAATGAAAGACTAAAATATAATTTGTGATTCCATAAGAATCCTAGCGGAGAACACAGGCAGGAGTATCTCAGATAGTCCATGCAGCAATATTTTCACCAATATGTCTCCTAGGGCAAGGGACATAAAGGAAAAAATAAACAAATGGTACTTCATCAAAATAAAAAGCTTCTGCACAGCTATAGTAAACATCAAGAAAATGAAAAGGGAATCAACTATGGGAAAATATATTTACTAATGATATCTTGGACAAAGGCAAACCACACACACACACACACACACACACACACACACACACACACACGTGCACGCGCGCGCTCACTGTGATAATCTTAAAATGTCCTCCATGCCTCCTTTCCTTGACACAGATAAAATCATGTTTATAATCCCTGGAAACTATGTTACCTTATTTGGAGGGGGGTGGGAAGGATCATTTATAAATATGGTGATTTTAAAGAAGATCTGAGGTAGGTAAATTGTATATATATATATATTCTTCAAAATACATAAGGAATTCATATGATTCCACACCAGGAACACAAATAATCCGATTAAAAATGGGCAAAGGACCTCAACAGACATTTCTCCAAGGAGGACATGCATACAGCCCAGAGATATATGAAAGGATGCTCAGCATTACTAGCCATCAGAGAGATGCAAATTAAAACCATAATGAGATACCACTTCACACAGGTCAAAATGGCCATCATAACCAAATCAACAAACAAGTGCTGATAAGGCTGTGTAGAAAATGAAACCCTAGTACACTGTTGGTGGGAATTCAGACTGTTGCAGCCACTGTGGAAAAGAGTATGACATTCCCTCAAAAAACTAAAATTAGCACTGCCTTTTGATTCAGCAATCCCACTGCTGGGATTATACCCTAAGAATCCTGAAATACCAATTCAAAAGAACCTATGCCCACCAATGTTCATAGCAGCACAATTTACAATAGCCAATTGTTGGAAGCAACCTAGGTGCTCATCAGTAAATGAGTGGATCAAAAACTGTGCTAGATTTACACAATGGAATACTGCTCAGTAGGAAGAAAAAAGGAGGAATTTCTACCTTTTGTGACAGCATAGATGGAACTGGAGAGCATTACACTAAATGAAGTAAGCTACACAGTGAGAGAGAAATACCACATGATTTCACCCATAAGTGGAACCTAATCAACAAAACAAACAAGCAAGCAAAATATAACCAGAGACATTGAAATAAAGAATAAACTGACAGTAACCAGAGGTGAGGAGGAAGGGAGATAATGGGGAAAGAAGGGAAAGGGTCATGAAAGAACATGTATAAGGACCCATTGACAAAGCCAAATGGGGAATAATATTGTGAGTGGGAGTTGGGTGTGGGTGAGGCAGGGAAAGTGGTGGTGGGAAAATAGAGACTACTATATTCAAACAACAATGAAAAAAATAAAAATAATAACAAATAAAAGAAAAAGGAAAAATATCAATAAAATTTCTATTTTATTTACTTAATATATACTTGAAATACTTCTGGACATATAGAATGCATAACAATAGAATAAGTGAAAGCAGAGCCAAAATTAAAAATAATTTATTACTTAATAGATACAAAGATTATGGTTAATGCTGTTAGTTTAATATAGATTCGAGATTACAAAAAAACAAAGAAAGTAATAAAAACATACACTATGATAATCTTAAAAAGTCCTCCATGCCTCCCTTCCCTGCCACACAAAAATATCGTGTTTATAATCCCTGAAACGTATGTTACCTTATTTGAGGGGTGGCAGGGAGGATCTTTACAAATACAGTGATTTTAAAGATCTGAGATAGTTAAATTGTCCTGAATTATCTCTGTTAACCCCAAATGAAATCACATGTGTTTTTACAAGAGGGAAGCAAAGAGATTTTACATATACAAAGAGGAAAAAGTGATATACTCATGACAGGAAAGATCAGAATGTTACAGCCACTAGAAGCTGGAAGAGGTGAGGAATGTGTTTTCTACAGCTTCTGGAGGGAATGCAGCATTTCAGACTGCTGGCCTTCAGATGAGTAAAACAAACATTTCTGTGTTTATGATCCACTTATTTGTGATAATTTGTGACATTAGTCACAAGAAACTAATACTCAAATTTGGAGGCACAAATGGCTGCTATAGTAAAGATACTAAATTCAGAAAAGTACAGTACCAAAAATTGTAATTATCAATTTATAAAAGTAATCTTAAATTTATTGGGGTGACATTGGTTAATAGGATCATATAGATTTCAAGTGTACATTTTTATCATACATGATCTATACATTGCATTGTGTGCCCACCACCCACACTCAAATCCTCTTCCATCACTGCATATTTGGTCTGTTACCCTTTACTACACCCCCTCTTCCTTCCCTCTGGTAACCACCATACTATTGTGTATTTGAGTTGCAGTTTTATAGCCTACATATGAATGCCATCCTATGGTTCTTAGGTTTTTCTGATTGATATATTTCGCTGAGCATAATATTCTCAAGCAATAATATCATCCATGTTCTCACAAATGGCAGTATTTCATCTTTTTTTTTTTTATGGCTGAGCAGTATTCAACCCTATATATGTAGCACATCTCCAATCTATTATCAAAGGAAAATTTGGTTTTCTCCATGTCTTATCCATCAGGAACAATGCTGTAATGAACACAGGGGTGCACACATATTTGCAAATAAAAGTTTTCGAGTTTTTCAGGCAGATACTCAGAAGAAGGATTCCTGGGTCACATGGTAACTCTATTTTTAATTTTTTGAGGAACCACTGTACTGTTTTCCATAGTGGCTGTACTAGTTTATATTTTACCAGCAGTGAATGAAGTTTTTTTCTCTTCACAACCTCTTCAATATATGTTATTATCTGCCTTGTTGATAATAACCACACCAACAGATGTGAGGTAATATCTCATTGTGGTTTTAATTTGCATTTCCCTAATAGCTAATGAAGTCAAGCATCTTTTCATATATCTGCTGGCCATTTGAATGTCTTCTTCAGAAAATTGTCAGTTCAGGTCCTTTACCAATTTTAATTGAATTGTTTATATTTTGTTGAGTTGTATAAATTCTTTATATATTTTAAATAACCCCTTGTCAGAGCTATTGTGTGCAAATATCTTCTCTTACTTGGCTGGTTGACTTTTTATTTTGTTGCTCGTTTATTTTGCTATGGATAAGCTTTTTAACTTGATATACTCCCATTCATTTATTTTGTCTTTACTTCCCTGTCATTTTCAGTCAAATTCAGAAAATGTTCTCTATGATCAAGTACCATAGGTTTATTACATATGTTTTCTTCTATGTAATTTATTGTTTAAGATCTTATATTTAGATCTTGGACCCACATAGAATTAATTTTAGTACATGGGGAATAACTAATCTAGCTTCGCTCTTCAATATGTTGTTTTACAATTTTCCCTCACCATTTATTGAACAGGCTTTCTTTTCTCCATTGTGTGTTTTTAGTTTCTTTGTCAAAAATTATTTGCCCATATATGTGTGGCTTTATGTCTGGACTCTCACTTTCATTGGTCTATGTGTCTGTTTTTCTGCCAATACCATGCTGTTTTGATTATAGTGCCTCTGTAGAATAATTTGAAATTGGTAGTGTGATACTCTGGCTTCATTCTTTTTCTCAGGATTGCTTTGGCTGTTTGGATTTTGTTGTTGTTGTTCCATAGAAATTTAATGATGTTTGGGGGCTATTTATTTAAAAAATAACATCGGATTTTGATAGGGATTGCATTAAAGCTGTATATTTTGGGGGTAATACGACCATTTTAACTATGTTGATTCTTCCAATCCACAAGCATAAAATATCCTTTCATTTCATTGTGTCCCTTTCAATATATTTTAATAATGCTTTATAGTTTTCAGTATATAGGTCCTTCACATCCTTTGTTAAGTTATTCTTACATAGTTTGTCATTTTGGTTGCAAATTCAAAAAAGGAATTGTTCATTTTTCCATTTCTTTCTCTGAAATTTTATTGTTAGTATAGAGGAAAGCAGTGAATTTCTGTATATTGATTTTATATCCTGCAACTTTACTATATTTGTTTATTTTTTCCAATAATTTTTTTGTGGAGTTTAGAGTTCTCTATACACTGAATCATGTCATCTGCAAAAGTGACACTTTTAGTTATTCATTCCCAAGGTGGATGTCTTTTGTTTCTTTCTCTTGCCTGATTGTGCTGACTTTGAATAAGAGTGGTCAGAGTCGGCATCCCCATTTTTAGAGAAAAATCTTTCAATTTTTCATCATTGAGTATGACATCGGCTGAAAGTTTGTCATATATGGCCCTTATTATTCTGAGGTACTTCTTTTCTATACACATTTTATTGATTGTTTTAATCATAAATGAGTGTTTTATATTATCAAATACTTTTTCTGCCTCTATTGATGAGATCATGATTTTTATCCTTTGTTTTGTTAATGTGCTGTATTACATTGATCAATTTGCATATGTTGAACCATCCTTATTCTCCTATAATGAACCCTGCTTGATTGTTATGTATTATTTTTTAAATGTATTATGGTATTTGATTTGCTAGTATTTTGTTTTGGAGTTTTGGATATGTACTCTCAGAAATATTGGTCTGTAGTATTTTTTGTTTGCTTGTTTTTCTTGCCAGGTTTTGGTATTAGTATTATGTTGGACTCATCAAATGTCTTAGAAGAACTGCTTCTTCTTTTCCTTTTTGGAAAAGTTCGAGAAAATAAGTATCAAATCTTCTTTGAATGTTTGGTAAAATTTACTAGTGAGTGCATCTAGTCCTGGACTTTTTAAAAAGGTTCCTGATGGTTGTTTCAATTGTCTCACTGTTGATTGGTCTATGTAGATTTTCCAATTGTTCGTGATCCAGTCTAGGAAGGTTTTATATTTCTAGGTACTTATTCATTTCTTCTAGTCTTTTAAATTTGTTGGCATATAATTTTCATAGTATTCTAGTAGTATCCTTTGCATATCTATGTCTGTGGTAACTCCTTTTTCATTTCTGATTGTTATTATATGAGTCTTTTTTCTTTTTTCTTTAGTGATTCTAGCCAGGGGGTTATCAATTTTATTAATCTTTTCAAAGAAACATCTCTTTTTGTTCTTAATTTTATTCAATGCTGATCTAATTTTTTCATTATTTCCTTTCTTCTGCTGAATTTGGGTTGCTATTTTCTAGTTCTTTAGGATATAATGTTAGGTTGTTTACTTGGGATTTCTGTTTTTTCTTGAGATAGGCCTGTAATGTTATAATCTTCCCTCTAATTACTGCTTTCATTGCATTGTAGAAGTTTTGATATATCTTATTGTTATTCTCATTTGTCTCTACATACTTTTTGATCTCAAGTTTTAATATTTCTTTGACCTACTCATTTTGTTGTAGTATATTGTTTAATCTCTACATATTTATGGGTTTCTTTATTATCTTTTTGCAGTTGATTTCTAATTTCAAAGCATGCAGTCAGAGAATATGCTTGGTATAATTCAATCATCTAAAATTTGTTGGGATTATTTTTGTGACCCAATGTATGGTCTATCCTTGAGAATGTTCCATGTATACTGGAGATGAATGTATAAAAGGCTCTGTAAATGTCTATTATTCCATTTGGTCTAAGGTGTCACTTAAGGCTGATATTTCTTTGTTGATTTTCTGTTGGGATGAACTGTCTAGATTGTTAATGGAGTATTAGGGTCCTCATTATGATTGTGTTTTTCCCGTTAGTTCTGTTGGCAGTTTCTTTATATATTTCAGTGCTTCTTACATATATAAATGTTACATCTTCTTGATGGAGTATCTCCTTTATCATTATGAAATACTCATTTTTGTCTAGTGTTATCTTTGTTACCTTGAAATCTATTTTGTCAGGTATAAGTATGCTCAAGTCTCTCTCTTCTCTCTGTGTCATTTCTAGATTTGTATCTTTGATATCAATAATCCGTTACTCTGGTCTGCTGTATTACCTACACTCATTAGTTCATTCTTAATCTCTTTTATTGAGTTCTTCATTGCCAGAATTCTATTTGGTTCTTTGTTACAGTTTTAATCCCTTTGGTAAAGTACACATTTTTTTTTCATTGATTTGTTTTCTTATCTCATTAATCTTCCTGGCTGTACTTTCTTACATCTTGTTGAGTTTTTTTCAGGATTCCAATCTTGATTTCTCCATAATTTGTATTATATATTTCTGTGTCTTTAAGTGTGCTTTCTGGAGGTTTTTCACTTTCTGAGCTGCTTCACTACCTTGGTTATTCATGGTGTTTGGATTCCTTCTCTGTCCAGGCATCTATGTATGAGTTGCACTTCTCTAGCAGATTAATATGAAGAAGTCTTTTGTATTATTTTTAAATAGGTGACACTGAATCACAAGTTTTTTTTAGCTTTATGGTATCCCAGTGCTGTCCTATTGAAGCCAGACATTGCTGCCAGGGTAGCTACGACCCATGAAGGTGAGCTGGTCTGAGGAAACCTAGCAGCTTTCTGTGTTGTTTCACCCTCATACTTCCAGTAATGATGACTTTGGAATTCAGTGGAGTATCCCCTGGGCCTGTCCCTAGAACCATAAATGTACCCTTTGCTCAGGGGAAAAAGTGATTCTGTAATACCAGTTCTCAGGTTTACATACATAATGTGCTCTGTAATCCAACACCAGATGTGAAGGCAGGCGAGCTCTGGGAGGCTACTGGGTACCAAGCTCTGTGGTTTTGTTTCTTTCTCTGGAATGCCAACTGCCAATGGCCACAGTCACACGCTAAGTCCATGCCCAGGTTTCTGGTCTTAGCTGCAGCTAGTGATGCTAACTTACTCAAGAATACCCAATGAATCTCTGCTTCTCCCTGCTGAATGGTGAGTCAGCCATAATCCAATTCTTACCCTCTCCAAGCTGAGCCCTTCTTTGAACTACCTGCTGCATAGCTTTATCCATGGCTCATCCCAGCTTTTCTTCCTTCTTACCTCTTCTTTCATTCCCACTTGTCCACCTTTAGATGTTTCATAGATCTCTCAGGTGTGTTTGTGAGCTATGTACAGAATCTTTTGTTGAGTTACAGATGTTTAAATTGTTGAAAATTCAAGGGTAGAAACCCAGGGGATCTCTTATGCTGCCATTCATCTGATGTCAGTCTTTAATACATATTTTAGATTCCTTGATGTGACTTGAGTGGTGCAGAAGAAAGAAGGTATACTGAGAGTAAATATTCATGAATGGAGTCAAGCTCAGGTATATCCTGGACCCCAAGTGCCATCCATAGATGAGTCAAAAAAGAGAAGTGTGTTGGTAGAAGGCCAACCCTCATCAGTACACCTGGCAGAGTGCTTCCACTATGGAAACTTAACTCAAAAGTAATTTTTAAAATTCTCACTTGAGGATAAGTTTACTGATTTGAGAGAATGAGGAAAGGTGAGAGGGAGAGAAACAGGAGAAGAAACAGAGGAAGAGGTTGCCTCCTGTATGCACCTGGACTGGGGGTCAAATTTGCAACCTAGGTATGTGCCCTCATTAGGGATTGAAGCCACAAACTTTGGGTGCATGGGATAACACTCTGACCTACTGCACCACCAAGGCAGGGAACAATATAATATTTAAACTATCAAAATTTTAAATTACTCAATAAATCTGTATAGGTTAAAATGAGTTAGATGATAATGTTTCATTACTGATATTTCTTGTTAGAAAATTAACTTTTAAGACTATTTGTACTGTTATTAGCTCATTGTTTTCTTGTCTGGGAGAGAATGACACAAAATCAACAAAGCATTTGTTTTAGTTGCCAAAAGCCTGATGTGAGGGAATAAAATCCACTTCACATAAAGTAGGTCCTTTTTCTGTTGTGGAGCTTTTATTTTTAAGCCATGTTATGTACCTGAGAGAAAAGTCTAGTTTTGAGGAAGAAAACAATGATTCTGTTTATAAGTGCTCTTTAATATGAAAATTGTTGACACAGAGAGCTAAATAAATATTTTTTGCAAGAAAATGGAGAAAAGGATATTTTGATAAATTAACAACCAACACAAAACAATTATGAAAAAGAGAGGTCTTCGCACTTATTACTAAAATTTTAATTCAAATAATTCAAATTAAGTCTTTAATTTTACATTTCCTTTACAAAAGAAAAACAAAACATCTTAAATTTCCATTATTTTTATTACATATTGAGAAATACTAAATAGCATTTACCAAGATAACAAACCTAAACCATTAATAAATATCTTTATCTGCAATATCTATAATAGTAGCAAATAGAAAAGCAAATTTTGTTATAAACATTACTGTCCTGAAGATTTTTAAGCAGTAAAAATAAGAAAGACAATCATACACACACACACAAAAAAAGTCTGTAAAGTTAGAGAACAGTCCCCAAGACCATACCTGCCCTTACTTCTGACCAAAACCATAAGTGTAGGGAACTCCATAACCACTCTCAGTTTTTAGAATTTTCTAGAAAAAGTCAGAGATCATTGAATGGTATCATACTTAAGGTTACAATTTGTTGCAGTGAAAGGATACAGACAAAAATAAGGCAATGGGAGAGATGCAAGAGACAGAGTCTATGAAATTTCCATATGTGAACTTCCAGTTGTCCTCTCTCCATGAGGTCATGGACAAGGCTAATTTCCTATCACTTATGTGTGATGATGCATACAGGTTTTTGCCAACCAGTCAAGTATCTCAGGACCTTCGATTCCAATTTCACTGGGCTTTAGTCTCCTAAAAACTGTCGGCCACTTACATGGCCAACTTGAGTGTTTAGCCTTTACCCTAAATCAAGTTTCACTGTATGACATGGCCTAAAGACCCCAGGTGAACAAAGTCAGTCTCATCAGGCATAAGATTCCAACAGCTTAGAGATCGTATTCCAGGACCTCTCTTTGGATAAGGTTAATTGTTTACCACAGATATAATTTTTCTAAACTACATAAGTTCTGTATTTTGAATATTGTAAACCAAGGTCATATTCAAACTCTATTAATGCTTATCCAGTCTTATCTTACTGGAATATTTATCCAGTGCTTCTTTCTTCCTTCTCTTCTAATAGCCCACAGACATGCACAATTCAAAATGGAACACTTGTTTCTAACTGATAATTTGGTATTTAAAAGCTCATGTCCATTTAAAAAATACAGGTTTGCCATTCATAGTGTGTAGCACCCACACTGTGCTAGAAGTTCACATCCATTTGGAGAAACAATTTGAAAATATGTGTTTAAATTTCTAGTACAGGTCTTTTACCTCCTTGGTTAGGTTTATTCTTAGGTACTTTATTTTTCTTGTTGCTATAGCAAGTGGGATTTTTTTCCCTAATTTCTGTTTCTCATATTTCATTGTTAGTGGACAAATATGCCTTTGATTTCTGAATGTTGACTTTGTATCCTTCTGCTTTGCCAAATTCGTTTATTGGGTCAAGTAGTTTTTTTGAACTTGATCAACAAAACAAACAAGCAAACACACAAAGTATAGACAGAGACATTGAAATAAAGAGCAAACTGTCAGTAACCAGATGGGATGGGGGAGGGAGTAACAGGGGAAAGAAGGGGAAGTGTCATCAAGGAACATGTGTAAAGGACCCATGGACAAAGCCAAAGGAGGGTAGGATTGAGGGTGGGAGGTGGGTGTGGGTATGGCAGGGGAAAGTGGTGGCAGGATAATGGAGACAACTGTACTTGAACAACAATAAAAGGAAAAGGAAAAAAAAATATGTGTTTAGTTGTAGATTGTGGTCAGGACCCCAATGTCTAAAACATTGTTGTTCAGCCATGTGGACATTAATGTAATGAGATGAAATGTTCAAAATGAGTACCTTTAATACAAATCTAATCTTGAGAATTGGACTTTTAAATATTGAGCTTAGCTCTAACAGAGAGAGTAAAACCTATTATAATAAGACTATGTGAAAATATTTAGAAAACCTACCTTTTCATCAGTCAATTCAGACCATGTTTTTAAAGTAAAAATAAATAATAAGCAGGAAGGAAATAAATGGTCTGCACATAGAAACAACACAGGTAGTGAGACAAATATAATTGAGCCTATCTGTAAGAATTTCTGCATGAAATAAATGGAAGCACAGTTATAACAGATTAGGTATACAGTGTCCAAGTGTTTTTGTTTGAGATGATTTTTCAAGTCATAAATGTCACAATAAAGACTTGGAATAAATTCAATCAGTGGAAAGTGTTAGATGATTTATTTTACAATTATAAACTCAATTCTAAGTTTAAAAACTTTAGAATAATTCATGAAATATATTATTCTTTCTATAGTGAGTATTATATTGGTAAAATGATGTTGAGCGGCACTTTTTCTACTTAATCAAAATTATTTCCTTTTCATTTTGAATATTTCTAATCCTCAGGCAAAGATCCCATCAGTAATGATTACTGTATGTCATATTCTACACTGATTTTGTCGACAAGTTTAGAAGAAAAAGTAGAATCATTTGTTTCCTTTGAACATTAATTGCTTCAGTTTTTCTTCCCATAATTGTGTCATTTGATAGCTCCCATAGCTTGTGCTGATGGTCAAGTAATTTTTTGGAACCTGATCAACAGGAAGAAAAGAAGTCTTTTCTTTTATATCAATTAAGAGTAAAATTCTTTATATTCCATTTGAATTGTTAAAATTGTCTTATAAATAAGTTTCACCTATTTTTTGCTATCAAAGATTATTTCAGTTTTCTTTCTCTGTTTGAAAACAATACAATTGATAATTAAGATCATCACTAGTATAATATTACTGAGCATGTGCTAAAGGCCAGACTATTTTCAGTACATTATACATAATGTGTCTTTTAATTCACATGACAGTATTGTAGTAAATGCCCTTGTTATTTTTATTTTACAGATTATGATATTGAAAAACTAAGAGTTTAATAAAATACTCCTTGCAACTTAGCTAGTAAATGATGAGTCCAGAATCTGAATCCAGCTGTCTGCCTTCAGAGTTCATGTTGTTAGCACTACAATACCTTAGTATTAAAAAGGTCCTATTTCTAAATTTACATTCTCCTCTATTTTTCCAAATAGAGTTTTAAAAAATAAAACTTCTAGTTATTTTTACAGTGTGAAGAGAATATTATATAAGAATTAATAATAATAGATCTGATTTAAATGATAAGGCTACTAGTGTACCTTCACTGTCTCCTACCACCAAGCTTGGTTAGATTTTGTCTCATTTAAAGATTAGTTAAAGTAAAAGTTAGAATTTAATAAATTATTTACTCATGAAATACTTATTTAGACCATACCATAAGGCAGGCTCATTTCTAGAGACTGACATCTACCGCAAAAAAATACTCATTCACGTGCACTGAGAGATACATATGGGTGTTCATTGCAGCATCATTTGCAGGGTGTGTAGCCTCTGTTACAACTACTCAACTTTGCCTTTGCAGCATGAAAGAGTTCACAGACAACAGGTAAATGAATAGACAAAGTATGTTACAAAATAACTATTTCCAAAACACAATAAAGTTGAAGACAAGATTGAGCCTGTTGGCCACAGTTTGTTGGACCCCGCTGTGGAGTATAATGTTATATGCTTATTTAATATAAATTGTATATTAATATATAGGCATCAACTGCTTCTTTCATTATATCACACAACTTGGAGAAATATTGTATGTCACTATGTTTAAATTTATGTCAGTAGAAATCTTCACTGTTAATGTACTAGCTTATTTAGCCATTCTTGTCTTGGTCAACATTTGAGTAGTTTTCATTTTTTTCTCTGTAAAAAGGTTTTTATTATTAAATTTTAATATAATTTTAAATTTCAGCCCATTCATATGTTTTTCATTGCTTGTTCACAATCTGAAGTTAACCTTGATGGCTGAAGCATGAAGATAGAAATCATGTTTTTTAAGTATATATGTAGGTGGGTAGGTATGTAGGTGAGTCAGTATGTATTTAAATCATGAATTCCCAGGGGCCATATTTTACATGATATCACTTTGTCTTCTTCTGAATGTTGAAGAAGAGTGGTCATACTTATAACTTCACATCAACTGGACGGTTCAAGAAAAAAGAACAACAAGAAAGTTTTCTACTGGAATTATTCTGATAGTGTGCTTGACCTTATTTATTAGTTAATTTTCCTTTTATTTCAGTAGAACTTGTTCATTAAGTCTTTTATATTACAGGGTAGATAAAATTAAGTTTTACTAAAAACTAAGTGATATTCTACTGGTTGAGTGTTCCATACATTTAAGCAAGAAGTGATGTCTACTTTCTCTAGGTAATTTTCTAAAAATAATGAAAAAATATAACAAGTGTCTTCTGTTAATTCCTATTATGCTACTGCTTAAATACCTTTCAGCACTTCTTTTTACCATTACACATTTTTTTCTAATTTGTTTGCATGTATAAAGTATATTTCTCAAATATTATCAAAAGGTACATATCTTATGTCTTTTATTCTCAACAATATAATTCCAGTGGGGGCCATGTGAGAAACAACCACACAGTGATGTTTCTCTCCCTTTCTTTCTCCCTCCCTTCCCCTCTCTCTAAAACTAACTAAATAAAATCTTTTTAAAAAGCCTTATTCAATTTGCATAATACTCTCCAGATCCATCTATGCTATCTCAAAATGTAGGAGTCCCTTCTTTCTTTCTACTGTGAAGTATTCCATTGTGTAAATGTACCACAATTTTTTGATCCACTCATTTACTGATGGGAACTTAGGCTGTTTCCAGCACTTGGCTATTGTAAATAGTGCTGCTATTGACATTGGGGTGCACACATTTTTTGAATTGGTGTTTCAGGATTCTTAGGGTAATTCTCAGCAGTGGAATTGCTGAGTCAAAAGGCAGTTCCATTTTTAGATTTTTGAGGAAAGTCCATACTCTTTTCTATAGCAGCTGTACCAGTCTGCATTCCCACCAATAGTGCACTAGGGTTCCCTTTTCTCCACATCCTCACAAGCACATGTTGTTTGTTGATTTATTAATGATGGTCATTGTGAATGGTATGAGGCAATATCTCATTGTGGTTTTAATTTGCATCTCTCTGATGGCTAGTGATGTTTAGCAACTTTTCATATGTCTGCAGGCCACCTGTCAGTAAAAGACAAATACCATATGATATCACCTATAAGAGGAACCTAATGAACAGAAATAAACTAATGAGCAAAATAGAAACAGAGGCATGGAAACATGGAACAGACTTACAGAGACCAAAGGGGAGGAGGGAGAGGGGTAACAGTGGAATGAAGGGGAAGACACTAGTCAAAGACATTGTATGAATGACCCTTGGATGTGGACAACAGTATGGCAATTGACTGTGGGATTATGGGGTGGGCTGGGAGGAGGAGGGCAAAGGGGGAAAACTTGGGAAACTGTAATAGAATAACAATAAAAATTAAAGAAATAATAAAAACTATGGTAATACTAATATTGATAACAAATCAGTCTTTCAGAAAATGTAGTAATTCAAATAAGAGGGAGGTCCCTTATACCTAAACAAAAATATAATGCCATATAACATCTTAACAGAAGTTAAAATTCCCAAAATATTATTATATAAATATTGTTGTTTATCCTTAAAATAACTATATTTGACATAGTATGAATATCATAAAATCTATCCACTTAAAATTTATTACTAGGTATAATTAATACTTAATTACTTTGTATCATATACTCATCTAAGAGCTTTATGTATATCAGTCAATTTAATCCTCATAACAATCCTGTAAAATAGGTACACTCCTCACAACAACCTATGATGATCCAATAGTTACTAATGATTACCTCCATTTTATCAGTGTGGAAAAGGAGGTTGCAGAGATTGAGCAAGTTCACATGACCTGTAAATTGCAGAGCTGGGATTCAAACCTAAAGAGTATAGTTCTAGAGTCCTACTTTTAACTAATATGCTGCTCACTTGACACTTTTAGTAGAGATCATATTTATTATACTCAAAGTATTTTCTCTTTTTTAGTTCTCCTTTTTTTAACCTTGGCTTTGCAAGACTTAAGTTTCTGCATCCATCAATAAATATTTTCCTTTATTTCTTTCTTAAAAAAAGCATAGTCAGAAGCAAGCAAGGGCTATAGACAAAAATGAATATTTCTGAAAAAAGAGAGATGAAATATGGAGTATTCCACAAGCCACAAAATTTTTAATTACTCATGTTCAGTGACTTGCATTATTACCTGGCCAGCTTTTCTCAGTACTTTCTCTGGTGCCAGAGGAACTATTAGCTTTGTCTTAAAGTGCCCTTTTGCTACCCAGTGATGACAATTACCTGTCTCCTCCTCTTTCAGACTCTTGATCTCTAAACTGAAAATGCTGTCAGCCTAATTTATAGATATCCTTATTTGAGGTAAGGACATCGCATCCAAAGATTATGCTGAGCAGAAAGCCTGCCAGCAAGCCAAGCCCATGACATAGAAAATAAATAACACAGGAAGGTGCTCAACAGGAACAAAGTCAAGTGATGGCTGCCAACTGATGTTTGCTTGATCAAAGGCAATGGACCAGGCTCTCACGAGCAGGCTTGAATTAGATGATTAAACTGCTGGGTTGAAAATACTCACTGGGATTGCAGCTAAAATCCTGAGCCCTTGAGGGATCCTTATAGACTGAAGCAGCTGCTGCTTCTGCTGTAAACCCTGATGCCAGCAACACACAGGCTGAATTCACTTCTACTTCATCAGCTTCCTAATTAACACTATGAAACACAATTTTTTACATACACTGTGTTCCATCAAAACATAGTTGGACACTACTATTTCTTCCATGTCTATAAGTGTCATTTTAGATCATCTCAAGTACTTCTCAATGTGATGTTCTCAATAGCCTCCCTATCTCCTCTATGTGGAGGAGAGGTAAATCCAGTCACTTCCAGGCTGCTTTACTGACAAAGCATTTCAGACTGTATTTTGGGCTTCCCTCCGGGTCCACGTGTCCTTCTGACTGGCACAGAGACAAGCACCTTTGCTCACAGGTCTCCAGCTCTGGGTCCTTCTGGAAGGGCAAGGGCCATCGCAGCTTATGTTGTTCTTTTTTTCCCAAGTTTCCCTGTTCTGACAGTTACATCCTTGCTGCTCTTTCTCTGCTCTAAAATAAGACTGTGTTTCCAGTATATGCTTGTACAGTTGGCAGTTTCAAAGTGTTATCACCTATATTGTCTCATCTCTTTTTAAATTTAAATCTGCTGTAAATTGGATAGTGGTTGTAAGTCTCACTCTTGAAATTGTCAAGAAGGCCCAAAGGTTAATAGATTGCCAGTTAATATTAACTGTGGTCGCTAAGGCTGGTGTTTATTCCATTCAGTCTTATTCCCACTTTCCATTGCTCCTAATTGCTTTGTGTACTTACAGTGTCTCCCTCTCAGGAATATAAATTGCAATGGTCTGTATCTCACTCAGCACTTCACTCAGCAAGATACACTTAGCATATGATTGATAATCTAGAGTGTCTGAATTACCACTCTTAAAATACTATCATATAGTTGAAGAAGTCCTCCCTGGGATTTAATAAATATAAAATATAGTTTCAAATGACCTATGTGATATTACTTGACAAAAACAATATTATTTCTAAGAAGGCAAAATTGGTTCTTGTGGAGAAAGCAAAATATCTTAGGTATTATAATAGTTTATAGCTCAATCCTATGTAAAAATGCTATTCTTTAGTATTTAATCTTTATCATTAGAATGTTATTTAATTTTAACATTTTTCTTTAGAAGGATTATAATGAAAAATATTGAGAGGAAACTACAACATTGGTAAAAAGTGAGAGACTTATTTCTTTTTTTCTTAATAAATATAATAATAATACGGCAATTCCCTGATTATCTCAAAACCAATCATAGGGTTTCATTTATTCAGTAGCTGTTTATCATTCAGTAACTGTTACAGAACAAACTGACGAAGGGGGGGAGGCTGAACAATATAAAAGACCCCCCTTTTTCTCTGCAGTTTCCTCCCCTGTACTAGGTTTGCTTTGCCTACTTCCAGAGGAAATATGTCTCTCAATGCCAGAAACTAGTGAAAAGCTAAGGAATTATTATTTATTTAAAAGTTATACGAACTAAAGTTCTTTAGAATACCCACAAATGCACACAGTCCTTCCTTCTCCGTCTGCCCAGTCTGGGGTACCATATCTCCGGAAAGACATAGAAGTCCATGATTCAGGCTCCCATCATCATCATCTGTGTCGCCGCCACGATCTCCAGTTAATCCAAAACTATGTGGCACCTTCTCATGGCCTGCCAGCAAGAGTCCTTTCACCCCTTTTCTTCCAGGCAAACTCTCTCCTACTGCCTAAGCCACGTGGCAAGAGGGAGCACCCCTAGAGCCACGTGGTCCCAACTCCTGCAAAGCCATATGGTCCCTCTCTCCTGCCACAGCTGCATGGTGATTCTAACAAGACACCCAAACCACATGGTCCCCAAAAGACACCAAATAGCTGCCTTGCCTGGGTTTAAATCCCAGCACAAATCTTCCTCTGCAGCCCCATTTCCAGCTGCTCCCACAATTGGCGACAGCTGCCAGCATTCCTGGCAGGTGTGGCCCTGTGGCATGGAGCCAATTATTCCAAATCCCTATTTGGGCCCCCCTATTGGCTGCACCCTATTACATTACCAGGTATTTTTGTTCCAAGTATTATTCTGAGGTATACATAAGCATGCTGCATACAACAAGGGATGATTCAAAGAAAAATACCCGATATACACTCTTAAGGAGTAAACATAGGTTGAAATTGATGAAGGGAAAAAAATAAACTATCACTTATTATACACATGCTATGTAGCTAATAATGTGATGGGAAATTTACTAACTTAATTCATTTTACATATGATTAAATTTATGAAGTGCACAAGGGTTAAGGAATCAGTCATACTCACCTAGCTGAAGGGTTACTAGTTTACCCTAGCTTTCCCAGAAATATTAATTTTAATCTGAACATCTCGGACCCTAGGGATACCCTCAGACCTAGGCAAACTGAGACACGTATGTCACCAAGTGTTAAGAGTCAGAAATGAATTCATTAAATAAACCTGACAAGCAAAACAAAAAAACAATCTGTTCTGCTGAGCATTTTATGCTGCCTCCTTGACCCAGTTTATTTTCATGTTCAATCTTTTTCTGATTTATTCCCTAGTCAATCAATTAAAAATATAATGTAATAATCCAACAGGATATAGTCAACATATAGAAGGCTCAAGAATTAAGCTCCCACCCTACCAGTGTGGCTCAGTTGATTGGTGCATTGTCCCATACCCCAAAAAGTTGTGGGTTCACTTCCAGTCAGGTCACATACCTAGGCTTCTGGTTTGATCCTCAGTCGAGCCATATATGAAAGGCAAACAATCAGAATTTCTCTCTCACCTCAATGTTTCTCTCTCTGTCTCTCTCATTTTCTCTAAAATCAATAAATATATTTTGGGGTGAGGATTTAAAAAAATAGGTTCCCAAAAAATCACTTGTTCATGATCACTTATTTGGAGCTATTTGTGATCAAGATAGGGCAAACTTTTTCTGTAATATTTGGCATGTCTAAAGATAATGTGAAAATATCCCTTCTATGAAATATTTCTTGTGACTTCCAGCCAAGATGGAGTTGTAGGTAGATACACTGTCCTCCTCACACAGCCAAAATAAGGACAAGAACAATTTAGAAACAAAAAAACACCCAGAACTGACAGAAAACTGAACCATATGGAAGTCTGACAACCAAAGAGATAAAGAAAAAAACATTCATCCACACCAGTAGGAGTGGTGGAGACAGGCAGCCTGGGTGGAGAGGATTCATGGCAAGGTGGCAACTATAGGACTGGGGCTAGAGGCAGCTGGTGAAGCAGGCAGTCCCACATTTTCATGTGGATAAACCAGGAGGAATTGGGGAGCAAAACAGATCAAACAATCCAAGGTTCCAGTGTGGGGAAAGAAAGCCTCAAAATCTCTGACGGAAAACACCTGAGGGTGTCATATCAGCAGAAGAATCTCCCAGCCACAAAGGAGAGTTCATTGGAGAGACACATGGGGTCCTAGAACATACAAAAACACCACCCACCCAGGGATCTGTACCATAAGGGCCCAATTTTTTTGTGGGTAGCAGAGGAAGTGACAGAAAGTAGCTTCCAGAGCCAAGGGAGCAGCATTGTTCCCTCTCAGACCCCTCCCCCACATACCATGCCATAATGCAGCAACTTGGGTTGCTCTGCCCTGGTGAACACCTAAGGCTCTTTCCCTTACTAAGTAACAGGTGCACCAAGACAAAAAAATGTCCCAAATAAGAGAAGAGATCAAAGCTCCATAAAAAATAAAACTAAAGGATAAAGAGATAGCCAACTTATCAGATGCACAGTTGAAAATACTGGTAATCAGGATGCTCGCAGAAATGGCTGAGTATGGTTGCAAAAGAGAAAAAGTGAAGGCTATACAAAGTGAAATAAAGGAAAATGCTCAAGGATCTAAGTGACTAGAAGAAAACTGGAACTCAAAGCAATTATCTAGATCAGAAGAAAGAAATACACATTCAACTAGAAAGGAATGAAGAAACAAGAATTCAAAACAATGAGGAGAGGCTTAGGAACCTCTGGGATAACTTTAATCATTCCAACACCCAAATCATAAGGGTGCCAGAAGGAGAAGAGGAAGGGCAAGAAATTGAAAACTTATTTGAAAAAATAATGAAGGAGAACTTCCCCAGTTTGGCAAAGGAAATGGACTTCCAGGAAGTCCAGGAAGCTCAGAGGGTCCCAAAGAAGTTGGACCTAAGGAAGCACACTCCAAATCACATCATAATTACATTACCTAAGATTAAAGATAAGAAGAGAATTTTAAAGGCAGCAAGAGAAAAGGATACAGTTACCTACAAAGGAGTTCCCATAAGACAATCAGATGATTTCTCAAAAGAAATCTTATAAGAAAGAAGGGGCTGGAAAGAAGTAATCAAAGTCATGAAAGGCAAAGACCTGCATCCAAGATTACTCTATCCAGCAAAGCTATCATTTAGAATGGAAGCACAGGTAAAGTGCTTCCCAGATGAGGTTAACATAAAGGAGTTAATCATCAACAAACTCTTATTATATGAAATGTTTAAGAGACTTATCTAAGAAAAAGAAGATAAAAATACAAACATTAAAATGACAACAAGCTCACAATGATCGACAACCAAACCTACAAAAGCAAACTAAGCAAACAACTAGAGCAGGAACAGATTCACAGAAATGGAGATCACATGGAGGGTTACCAGCAGGGAGGTAGAGGACAGAGAATGGGAAAAGATGTACAAGGAATAATAAGCATAAATTATGTACAAAATAGACAGGAGAAGGTTAAGAATAGTAAAGGAAATGTAGAAGCCAAAGAACTTGTATGTACGACCCATGGACATAAACTAAGCAGGTAGATGATGGTGGGAGGTGGGGTACAGGGTGGAAGGTAACAAAGCGGGGGAATTGGACAACTGTAATGTCATAATCAATAAAATATATTGAAAAACATTTATTGTGTGTGTGATGAAGGTAGGATGATGTTAGTGGGGGAGGGGGATTGGAAAAGAACCCTGAAAGGCTAAAGTAGTGAACAGTGTCCATTAACCATGAGCCACATACGCCTAGTATCACAACACAGTGCTCTTTACCTTTAGAGAATTCATAGCTGTGCAGTTGCCACACTAAAACTACCATAAATATAGCTGCTCCCCATTAATCAGTATGAATATCTGCAACAATTTCTCACATAGAGAATAATGATTTAGCCGCTGTGCATACTAGAATAAGACTTGGATAAGATTTAGGAAGGCAAAACTAATACTTAATTTTGACAAAGCACCATGATCTATGATATTATTATTTTCCCCTTTAGGAATAAAGACAAATTATTTCTAGTGAAGACATAAGAAAAAAGGGCATTGCCCTAGCAATGTCCACATCTGTTAATATTTGCTGAAATGCATTTGGTTAATCAATTTAGCAACCACAAAACAAATAGTTGTTGCTGTTTTTTTAAGTTTCTCTGAAGTTTTCTCATCTGATTCTAAACTCACATCTACTCAATGAATAATTTAAAGTAATATGTGCCTTCTCTGTATGTAAATTCTTTAATGGCCTCTGTCTTCCTGTTTAGGTTTGATGTCATGTGTTTGAAAGAAAAGACTCAAAAGCCTTACTCAAGAGCAATGTGCTCAAATTCCCCTCAATCACTGTAGTAGCCATGTGAACGCCTCCTTTCCTTGGGGGCTTCTCTCTATTAGATCCCTCCTTGTGTCTGATCCTTTTTTACTTGTTAAATCATTTCAGTATTTTGAAAGTTCAATATTTTAATCTATAAAGAAAATTCCCTCCAAGATCCAACTCATGCCCTTTCCCTTACTGTACATTTCTATCCTTTCACAGACAAACTTCTGGAACTGTTTTACATTCATTGTCTCTTCTTCCCTACCTCCTTTTAACTCTCCAAACTACATCATTTTTTTCCCCAACCGCTTTATTGTCTCCAGAAAACCTCCTTGTATATTAATCAAATAGACATTTTTATGTGATTTTTCATGTAGAAGTATCTGGAAAAACTTTGATTCCATGACTGTGCCAGTTCCTTTGTAAATCCCCAAAATACCTTCCGGTCCATTCAGTGTTCTTATCCTAAAGAAATCTCAAGATGAGGGTGCTCCTTCGATTTGCATTCCCTAAGGTGATTTTGGCCTCATTTACTCCCTCATCTCTACTGCCCACCTAAACCCAGAGATAAGTCTCTACCTCCTACCAGTTTGCTTTCCTCCACTCTTCATATGTTTATTCCATAGCCTCTTCAAATTTGGGGAAGCCCAGAATGAAAATTTATGAGAACTAAACCCTTAAGGCAATCATAATTCTCAGCATTCAAGTCTCTGCCCAGAACCACTTAAATTTCAAGTGTTACTCTTTCTAATACCTCATCTCCAAAAAGCCTTTGACTCACCAAAACTTTCAATCTTTTCATTATCTTTCTTCCAATGCACGTTCACTTTTTCCTTCACATAGCATCTTAAATCCATCATTATATAATGATGATATAATGGATCATATAAATGATCCATCATTATACCTATTCCATTGCCATATACTCTCCATTATATTAACCTTGCTAAAGCCCATGCCACCTCCTCTGTCTGAATCAAGTCCGATGACTACATAACTATGAGGAAAAGTAAACCATGAACATAGGTATTATTCTATATTTTTGGCCAGCAATTTCATATAGGTCCCTAAAACATATCTATTGTATTCACTTTCCACTTTTCCAGGAAAATGCATATCTCTGGGTTCAACCCCTATTATCCTTGAAATCTAGAATTGTATATGCAACTGCCTACCTGACATTTTGATTAGCATATCTAACATTACAACAATTATGTTATGTCCAAAGCTAATTCCTTCTCCATATCTGTCCCCTTCTATCTTTTTCTGTCAAAAGTTGGCAACTCAAAGTCTTTCATTTTCTCTAGCCAAACCTTGCCTCCTTTCTTAATCTCATCCACTGTTGACTTCACCTTCAATAAACTCCTGAATTTAACCACTTCTCACCTACCACATTGATCCAAATCACCATTCTGTGTCAGATAGGAGAATATGACAACAGTCTCTTCTCTTGTTTCTCTTTTTCTGCTCTTAGCTCATAACAATCTGTTATCAAGACAAAAACCAGAATAATCTTCACATTATTCTCAAAACATTCCAATGATTTTTCCTCTCAGAGTAAAACACAAAGACTTTGCCATCATTTACAAGGTGATACATAGTCTACAAATTGTTCATACTGTTCTAGCCCTAATAATTCCTTTAATATCTCACACAGGAGAAGCACAACTCTAACTCAGGGGTTTTGAACTTCTTGTTTTCTTTGTCTGGAACATCCCCTTACTGGTGTCCAAATGTCTCTCTACATCACTTACTTCAAATAAGTTTCTGTTCAAATATGGCCTAAGTAATCTTTCCAGTTACCAAGCATACCAGGCATAGTTACACATATTTTCCCATAATTAGCTTTTAATTGTTGATGATTTAAATGGCTTATACAGTTCTGTTTCACACTGGACATAAAATAAACACATTCAGTTTAGTCTTTTTAACTGAGCAATTTGAAATAATTTTTGTACAATAAGGCTTTTTGATATTATAATCTAGCTTTGGTCACCAATTATTAATTAAATGCTAATGTATATAGAAAATTTTACACATTTTAAAGCATGTATCTTTTCTTCTTCATTTGTAATATCCTGTATTGTGCTAGTAAGCTCTCCCTCTCTTTCTCTCTAATACATTTCAGGAAAATTGAGAGAGAAGAGAAAGAAATGAGAATATTTATCAGATAACCCAAAACAAATTTTGCTTTATAATAACTGCAAACTCATTTTCTTTGAAACACCCTCAGCAAGTGTACTATCTGAAATGATTTCTGTTTCAATAAGCTTTGTTCAATAATAAAATGAAACTTTCACAATACTCAACCTTTCTTAAAGTTTATGAATGATTACATATTTGGCTACCATAGTAATTCCTTTGAAATTTAAATAATTTATTTCAAAACTTGGATTTTTCTTTTACTTCTGGCTTGAGAAACTTTCAAGGAGAACATAGAATATCATTCACACAACCTGTAGACACAACACAAACAAATATGAACTACAGCATACAATAGCCATTTTTGTAAAATCAAAATTAGTAAATTTGCATTGATAAATGTCTCTTACCCAGAAAATATTCCAAAAACTATATATATGTTTACCATATATTTATTCTTAGCAGTCTTAAAAGTACAGTTGCAACCACCATGTTATATTGTGTTAATTATAAAATATCTGCATATATATGTATGTTTATTGGTCATTTGACATAAATGGCAAAAAAATTATAAAACAAGTGATTCCATATATTGATGAATAATTACATTCCTGCAAAATGAAAACATTCAAATGAAACATTTAGGTTATAATCAGTCAGCAAATATTAATACAAAAGCAAAGTGCCAGACACAGTGAAAAAATTATATAATTAGAAGCATATAAATTTAGCATATTGAAGGAATGTATACAATGATTTCTAGAATTATTTTAAGTCCATCATTTTATTTTTCACTGTGTTGCAAAATACACAAAACATAACATTTACTGACTTAACAGTTTTTAAGAGTACAGTCCAATAGTTTTAAGTATATTTACATGGTTGTGAAAACAATCCCCAGATCTTTTTCAACTTGCAAAATTTGAATTCCTTATCCATTAACAGCTCCTCATTCTACCTTACCACCAGCCCCAAGCAACCACAATTCTGCTTTCTGTCTTTATGTGTTTGATCATTTCAGGTACCTCATAAAAGTGGAATCATACATTATTTGCCCCTTTGTGACAGTCTTACTTCACTTAGAATATTGTCCTTAAGGTTTATCCATGTTGTAGCATGTGTCTGAAATTCCTTTATAAGATTTTGAACAATATTTCAAAGTGTATACACAGCATTTTGCTTATCTATTCACCTGTCAAAGGACACTTGGATTACTTCCTGCTTTTGGCTCTTGTAAGTTCATGCTGCTATAATAACAGGTGTAAAATATGTCTTTCAGATCTTGTTTAAAATTAATTTATATATTTATGTAGAAGGAGAATGCTTTTTCATATGGTAATTCTATTTTTATTTTTGTCAGCAACTACTATACTGTTTCCTATTGTAGCTGCCATTGTAAATTCTCACCAATAGTGCACAAGGGTTCCAATTTCTCTACAACCTTGCTAACATAGTTATTATTTTTTAATAGCCATCCTAATGAGTTGATTTTTTCACAAATTTTAAAAAAATATATTAACAGCTGTTTTAGGTACAGGATAATTGAAATAATCTGGCTGAGGAAAATTGATGTGAAAAAATAAGGGAATGACATTTTTAGAAAAATGTAATTAAAAATGATAACATTAAATGGCCATTGTAATCATTACTAGAGTGTTGTGGTATGATGAGAACATAATCTTCCAAAGACAAATATAAATTCACTCTAGAAACTTAAACATCTCAAAATAAATTGGAATCTCTGAGACAATAGGACTAAAGGAACTATTTGGTTCCCTAGGCCATCCGAGACAGTCAAAATGTGAGATTATTTAAATATTGCTAAATATTATAAAATGTGTGTGGTTTTGGAACTCGATTATGGAGAAAAATCTTAGCTACAGAATTATATAACTTGCCCTATGCAGACTGTATTTCCAGCTAATTGTAGAGCCAGAGCTCACTTCTATGAAGAAGTGGAAAAAATGCTGGTATTCTTTGTTTCTTTAACCATAAAAAAATTAAAGATAAGTCAATTTTCCTTCCTTGAAGTAGCTTACTCTGAGGTCAAGCTTAAATATATGTACATATCTCTAAGTAGGCAATAATGGTATTTAGTATTTTGAAGCTTGTCATATATACGTTGAAATTAAAATATATTTTAGATATACTCTATATTATTTATATACTTATCCAAATATTAATAAATCACTTGTGTCTTTCAGGTTCATTATGGAATTTAATACCATATATAGTCTTGTTGGTAAATAGGACTTCGGAGGATTTATTTATTCAGATGTGGTAGCTATACCAGACATGACAGTCTTCTACATAAAAAGTATGTGTCTTCAAACTTATGTAAAATAAGTGTTACAGGAAGCCCACATAAAAATAACTAAAAGTAAACCATTAGCCACATCTATCAGATGGCTCATGTAACTACTTTACTTTTTGCATCACCTCTCACTAGTTTCTAGACTCCAACTACAGTATCTCCTGTGTCTGCTCACACTGTTCTCCACAATCAATCTCAGACATTCACACTTTCTCTGGTTCCCTGACTCCAGAGTTATCCTGGTTCTAAACCTGCATGGCTCCTTCTTACAGAAGATATAGCATATATGACTAGATGATGAGTACAGTATAAACATTAGAATCATTCCCAAGGCAGTCTCCAAAAGAAGCACGTTT
Source organism: Anoura caudifer (assembly GCA_004027475.1). NCBI lineage: Eukaryota > Metazoa > Chordata > Mammalia > Chiroptera > Phyllostomidae > Anoura > Anoura caudifer. The sequence continues at coordinate 260,886 of PVKU01001547.1, forward strand.
AGAAAAGATGAGAACATTTCTCATTCCATTTTTACACTGTAACTTAAGCACTACTTTTTACGCTGTAAAATAAGCACTACTTTTTACCAAAAAATCTCAAGAAGCAATGCTAACTTTAAAAATTCATGCTATAAGACCTGAAGCTCATTTCAATAAAAATAAAAAGAGACATGAATTTTCCTAAAGCAAATTAAATCCTAAAGAAAATATGCAAGTATTTCAGATACAGGTAAGTCTTTGGGGGAAAAAAGAAATACAAATGAAATAAAATTCAGAAGAACTTAAGAACTTAAGAACTTATAGATTGTAATAAATGTTTATTCCAAGCCTTGTATTTTAATAAGTTTTCAAATTTAGTTAATGTTAAAATACCACAACCAGACATATCCTAAAGGTGGTTAAGATGACTTTCTATAGGACATGGCTGCATGTTAGATACACTTTTTCTAAATGAAATCAGCTGGGCTAAGCTAGTTCCCATACAAATTCGATTTACTATGCTTTATTAATCCTGGCCACCAAACTCTTGAAAATTATCCGCAAAGCCCAGGTACCAAGATTCAGATATACCAGGGCATTTTCTTTAAAACAAGAAATAATGGTTAAGTTGAGGATGTTTGAACTGTCTTTATGTAATAACCATGAAGTACATTATACTGTTCAAATAGTATAACAATGAATAAATATTGAATATGAACATTCAAAGTTAATTTCTAATTTCTCTTTATTAAAATGGTAAAAATCCAGTATGACTTATAATATATCTTCTACATGAATTATTCTATTGAACAAATATTTATTAAATATCTTCTTTTCCCTGGGCACTGTTCTAGGCACTGGGGATAGACAATGGATGTTCCTGAAGCTCATAGTGATTCTTCTCATCCTTGTCTTATCCTAGTGAGGCTGATCTTGTCATATCAAATTTCTCCTTTCACATGATGCTTTGTTATTTCTGTGACATATTACTATTTACAGAACAATTTAATCTCTACATCTGAATTTGTTCAGAGTTAATTTGAACTACAAAGTCTTTCTCACCTCCTGAAGAGGTTAACACTATTTGCTGTCCTCTGAAAAGCTTCCTTTATGTTTAAATTTGCGGCAATTCTACTCTTCAATCCAAGCTCACAGTGCTTTGAAAATCATCCCCTGATTCTTTGTGACATGTTCATACAGTAAAAATGGAAGGGATATTATTTTGCTGGCTCCATTACTAAAGGAACAAATTTCTGCTTGGGATATGAGCTGAGAACATGTTCAAAGTGAACATAACCTTGGTTGCCATTATATCCTGCGTGATACCATAAGACATGACTTCATGAAGGGGTTCAACCGTGTTTCTATATAAGCACTGAGCCCCATTTTTACATGTGCTATAACAGCATGTTTTGATAGCAACAATCAACAATTATAGTCATCATGTTTTTTGTTACAATTTTTCCTGAAATATATTATTTTGACAAAACTAAATAAGTTAAAAATGCTAACTAAAATTTAGTTGCAAAAGCATTCCAATGGGAAGATCATTAAATAAAATATACCCTGAAGATGGGTAAGGAAAGACCTTCGCAACAACCCAAAAGAACAAATGAATTGACAGGTCATGAAAGAATGAAGCCAAATTGGAGGACTTTTTGTAAATCATATGTACTAGAATATAGTTCTGCCTTTTTAAAGGAGGTTGGATGAAATGGTTCTTATGAATATTTGTTATTTTCAATGGAATACCAATCAGGGTACCTCTAAACTGCTATTAGCACTAAAATAGAGGAAAAGTCAGAAAGAGTAGTAAAGTGGAAATGATAGAGAAATTTTCATTTTAGTCTAAATATTTCTCTTTTTTCTAAACTATGAAACTGGCCAAGGAACATTTTGAAGTAGCTTCAGAAGACAACACCAGAAAAATGCTGGAAAACACCTGGACCAAGATAAACCTTTAACTGGAAATACACAAAAAGAAGATGCTAACACTTTCTAATGAAACAAAAAGAAAACCATAGGGACATTATTACTCCAAAAGGAAAAAAGAAAATTATTCTGTAAATCAACACAGAATTAATATTATAAGTACTGAATTACAAGTACACCTAGCGAGTATGTACCCAAATCAGATTTTTTTCTCTCTATAACAGAAAAAATTTAAATTTCAGTTTTGCAAGACCTATTACCCTATTATAAATGTTTACATTTTTAATAAAAACTATTGATGTTAACTTAAAAAAAATGTCTTTAGAGCTTTATATATTGTATAAATTATACTAGAGAAGTACTTCTCAATAATATATCAGAACTTACTCTTATGATTTTTAAATCTTAGCTAAAATTTGTATAATTTGTCTTTCTTTGTAAAGCTAATTGGCATTAGTTTTGGCAATAATTTGTTGGGGTGTAATACCAAAAGCACAGGCAACAAAACAAAACAAAAACAATAAGACCACAAAAACCTAAAAAGCTTCCAAACAGCAAAGGAAAACCAACAAAATGCAGAGATAACCTACAGAATGAGAGAAAATATTTGCAAGTGATATATCTAATTAAGGTTAATATCCTCCCCCTCAAAGAAAACATAAGAAACTCATGTAACACAGTAGCAAAAAATCAAATAAGCCAATTTTAAAGTGGGCAAATGATCCAAATAGACATTTTTTCAAAGAATAAATACAAATGTCCAACAGATATTATATATGTAAAGACTCCCAATATTACTAATCACAAGGGAAATGCAAATCAAAACCTCAATGATGTATCATTGCACATTTATTAAGAAGCAATTATGAGAAAAGACTAGCTAACAAGGGTTGATGAGGTATGGAAAAGGGAACCCTTTGTAAACTTTTGGTTGGAATGTAAGTTGCTTCAGCCATTATGTAAAATAGTATGGATGTTCCTCAAGAAATTAAGTATACAATTACCATGTGACCCAGTGGTCCCACTTCTGGAAAGGAAATCAGTAGTTGAAGAGATTCCTGCACTACCATGTTGATTGCAGCACTATTCACAATAGTCAAAATATGGAAATAATCTAAGTATCCATTTATGGGTAACAGAATTAAAAAATAAGTCAGTCGTTTCCATGTTCCCATGCCTCTGGTTCTATTTTGCTTGTTAGTTTATTTTTGGTCTTTAGGTTCCCCTTACAGGTGAGATCACATAGGGGGAAATGGGACAACTATAATAGAATAAAAATTAAAAAAAAATAAATCAGAGAAAGACAAATACCATATGATTTCACTTATATGTGGAATCTAATGAACAAAATAAACTAACAAACAAAATAGAAACAAACTCATAGCTGTCAAAGAAATGGAGTAAAAGAGCTGGGTGTAAAAGGTAAAGGGAATAACAAAAATCTAATAGACAGACAATAATGTGATCATTACCAGAGGGAAAAGAGGGTAGGGGAGGGAGGAGAGGGTAAATGGGGGATAAATGCTCATGAAGGCATGCATTATATGGATGGTGTATTGTAGAACTGTATACCCTAAACCTGTGTAATTTTACTCACCACTATAAGCCCAATAAATTTAATAAAAATCACCCCTGGGATCACAAAACAAAAATTTAAAATTAAAAAACATGATACAAACACAGACAGTTATTTTATTCAGCTCTATAAAGGAAGGCAATCCTGCCATTTCCAACAACATGAATGAAATTAGAGGACATTATTCTGAGTGAAATAAGCCAGACACAGAAAGAAAATACTATGTAATCTTACTCATATATGTGCAGTTTTAAAAAGTCAAACTCGTAAAACAGAGAATAAGTAGACCAGTGGTTGTCAAGGATTGGGGTGGGGGAAAGAAAGGGGGATGTTGGTCAACAAATACCAGCTCCCAGTTACCAGATGAGCAAGCTCTGAAGCTCTAACATACAGCATGCTGAGTATAGTTAATAATATTGTATTTTACAAGTATACTTCAAATTTGCTAAGAGAGTAGACCTTAAATGTTCTCACCACAAATTCGACAAGCTGAAAGTTTAGGTGGGACTAATTTCCTTAGGATTGTTATGAAATGCCTTATGGTGATTTAAAAGAGTTTTACATATGAAGTAGTTGAGTGGCCAGAGACATAGCCTGGAATGGGTGCTCTTTGTGAGGCAGCTTCTCCATTATTTGAAATAGCATGCTTAAAGGTTTTGGGGCAGGAAAGAGTACAGATTTTCCAGAAAAAGAAATAAATGGGAAGTTGCTGATTTAGTGGTCATTGGGAGGATATGAGATGAAATTAGAGAGAAAGTTAGGGTTAATATTAAAGTCTAATACACCTGGGTAAGAAGTGTGGCTACAATTATAAGTACACTGGGAGCCACTGATGTTAAGTGGAGAAGGGACATGATAGAGTTGAGGCTGATCACTTTTGCTGCCCGCTGCATAGGGAAATAGATTGAAGAGGAGGACAAGGAAAGAGAAAAAGACAGTTAGGGGTTCTTCCAGTAGTTTAAGATCATAATGGGCTGTGGACAGAGGAATGACAGTGGGTACGGAGATATATTTCAGATATATTTTGGAGGCACATTGGACAGGAGAATAAATAAAATTCACGTGAAGGTGGAGGGGAGGAGGAACACAGAGTGACTACTGCTGCATGGATTAAAATATTTTGTAATTAATGGTGCCATTTACTAGGAGAGGAATGTATTTGTGGAGAAGGATGTCATAGAAAGGGTACCTATGGGTAAGAGTAAAGTAAGCTTTTTGGACAAATGTACTCAATGAAACTGTGTCCTCTCACCATCATCTGAGTAAAGGGCTTAGATTTGGCATAGCTTGATTCACCAAGCAACATTCTCCAGCAAAGAGACCATCTTCCCTACTGCTTTACATAATTGTGAGCAAAGGGAACAAATAATATTTTCCTTATCACCAAATTATAGAAGTTACCTAGTAAAGGAAAGGCCTCAAAATTGGTGTCTCTTGAGCTCAGGTATTGACACCTGATACTCTGAACCAAACTTTTGTTTATTAAATTCCTAACAGGAAAGCCAAAATGAGCATGCAGAGCTATCTGAATCTGGCTTTCCTCAGGAGTAGAGAAAAATAAAAAAGTATGAAAGGTACATAGGATATGCAGTAGAGATGGCAAGAAGAAAACAAAACATGGTAAGAAGACATCTGGATTAATAATACACATTTGATATATACTGCATGGAAATACCATAGTACTGATAGTCACAAACACAGAGACGAGAGGGTACAAAAGACTTTGCCAAAGTCCAGTAAAGTATAGTTAGAAGAGGAATATCTGAGAAAAGAGAAGAGACTGATGAATCACAAAGAAAACCAATATGTTTTCATGGAAAGTGAGAGTTAGGGCTTCCAGATGAAATTTGAGGTCAGCTGTATGCACTTCTGTGAACGTTTTAAACTAATAAGACAAAATTCAACTGCTTACCAAAAAAATATTATTTAGTAGTAGACAACTCAATAGACTACTGAAAAATCATAGGATACTGGAATTCACTTAGGTGTTAGAAAATCTAAGCTTTAAAAATATTTCTTACTAGAGATAAACTGAAGTCTTTACGACTCAAAAATATGTTGAAATGTTAGCCAAATAAGAAAATTTAAAATTAAGTAAACATTTACCTCAATTATTTCTTTTGCTTTTCCTCTTATTATGAAATTTGACCTCACTAGCTCTTGGTCTGAGAGTACAATTTAGACTCATAGGTCTTGTGTTCCTTAGGCTGCTGCTTGATATTCCCTAAGTTACATTAGAGTATTTCAAAGGACCAATGGCTTACATAATTTTCTCATGGGCCTGGGACCATTAAATAAGTGTTGTGCTTTTACTATATTTATATCAGTCTAAGCAAAAACTTTCATTGAAATTCAGATGTGGGTTATTTTTATATACATGACTATGCATCTGTATCATAAAGCTTAGCAATGAAGCTAAAAAAATTCAGACATTGTGTATAATAATGCACTTTGGAGAAAACCTCACTTAAAATTAATGTTATTTTAATAGCTGGGTGTCCTTCAATGGTCAGCATAAAAACCAGATACAGTTTACGTAAACTTCAAATACTAAGTTGTTAAAATTTAATTTTAAATACACAATTATTTTTTATTCATTTTGATGAGTATAGTGAACTGTGAATTGCTTGCTAAAAACTACATCTCTCTAAAACAGATTCATATTTACACTCAAATGACATATTGAAGTATAAAGGTTTATCCAAATGTCTACTTTCTGAAATTAAGCCTTTCTTTGTTTTCAAATAGAATAAATATAGATGGCTATCATCTCTGGTGGATTAACCAACATTAGCCAAAACACTCTAAAGGAGACCTGGGTGTAACTGTCAGAAAATTAGTAGGAGGACAACCTTAGTTATCTTTAATGAAAATAAACATATTGAGGCAAAGGATTTATTGGACTCTGTTGGATGCATGAAAGGGATAATGTTTCAAGAAGGAAAAAAAGATAGCAAGTGGTTTAAATAGATAGCACAGTTTTAGAAAACTACATAAAGACAACTGAAGAGATATTACACAGCATACTCAGGAAAAAATGAGGAAGAACATGCATGCTGAAAAGCAGCACTGTTTATTGGAAAATAAAAAATGGAAAATAAAAACAACAATGGACTGGAATCTGGCAGTGGAAGCTAAATGAATGAACTTGGGGGAAACTAATGACCCCTGTTTCACAGAAATTCATAATAAACTGTACAAATGTTTTTTCACAGTTAAGGCCCCACATATAAAAAAAAAAAAAAAAACACTGCAAAGTAAAATTATCAGTTGGGATTGGAAACCTACTAAAACTGACTGGGATTTTACTGGTAAAATCTCCTCTGAGGAGAGGTTAGACATCACTTAAATAACCAGAGCCAACTGGTAACCCTTGTCTCCACCTCCCTGTAATACTGAACAGGACATATGATTATGACTATCAAAGACTAAAGTCCATAATTAACTGAGACTTGCTCCTTCATTTAAATCTCAATCCAAGATAACATTATCATATTGGTAAGGTCCTCTTTTTTTGGAAGCTCAAGTCTAATTAATAAAATAATTAGCCCTGGCTGGTGTAGCTCAGTGGATTGAGTGCAGGCCTGTGAACCAAGGGATCACAGTTTGATTCCCAGTCAGGGCACATGCCTGGGTTGCAGGCCAGGTCCCAGCAGGGGACACACAAGAAGCAACCACACATTGATGTTTCTCTCCCTCTCTCCCTCTCTCCTTCCCTTCCCCTCTAAAGATAAAAATAATAATAATAAAATAAAATAATTGTTACTCTGTATAATTCTGGTTTAATTTATAATATTATTTTAAGTAAAACTTCTATTACTAGTAATATTGGTCATATCAAATATCCTAGGATATCATAACCAGAGACATTGAAATAAAGAACAAACTGACAGTAACCAAGGTAGGGGGGAAGGGGGAGAGTCATCAAGGAACATGTTTAAAGGACACATAGACAAAACCAAGGGGGGTAGGATCAAGGGTGGGTGGTGGGGATGGGTGTGGTGGGAGGGAGTGCTAGAGGAAAATGGAGACAACTGCATTTGAACAACAATAATAAAATAAAATAAAATGTACTGAAAAAAATAATAAAATGAGTCTCTTGTAGACAGCAACAAACAAAAAAACAAACAAAAAAAAAACCTTTCCAAAATGGTCCCTGGTCAGAAGTTTGTCCCATGGCCAAACTTTACCAGAAAAGATGTTTGAATAAAAACATGTTTTAATAAGTACTTTCAACAAAACTGTGATGCTGCTAGTAAGAGAGTGAACTAAAGTTTATGAGATAGGTATAGCAGTATCTGCCACCATCATAGCTACCAACAGAGCTATAAATGGTAAAAAATAGAAGTTAGAAACAATGGACTATAGTCATGTGCAGCTTAACAATGGGAGTATGTTCTGGGAAATGTAACATTAGCTGATTCTATCACTGTATGAACATCATACAGTATACTTACACAAACCTGGACTAGCTTACTACACATTTACGCTATAATGCTATATACCACTGCCAATGTATGCTATCCATCATTGACTGAAACATTATGCAGCACATGACTATATAGTAAAAAATACTAAGAAAGGATGACTTTTGCTTTCTAGCGGAGTATTTGATAGTAAATTCTAGGAAGTCTAAAACTCTGGATAAACTGGAAAAACTATGTTTGAGAACAGCATACAGATGTGGAGGTCAGGGAAACTAGAAAACTCAAGACCCCAGAAAAGGGAGGTTAATTTTTTAAACACAAATTACATTCAAATTGTTCCTTTGAAGCTATTTCTGAGTATTCATCTGTATGCTTTTTTTCTTCCACAACTGATTCTATTCATATGCATTCAATACCTGAGCAGAATAAAACAAGGTCTGCAATTGCTAGTACACTTATTAAATTAAACCAATACTGAAATGTTATCTGAACCAACATATGCAGGAAAATAGAATATGAGAAAAAAAGTGTCTCTGGATAAGATTTTTTTTCATATAATTTCAAATATATATTAATAGACATACCTATAGCTTTTCTTTAATTTATTAAAACTAAATGCAAATTTATTTATATTTTAATAATTAAACAAAGCCTAAATTAACTTATTAATATTAATAAAATATTACACTTTTTGTATTTTTAAAAATTTTTTACTGTTATTCAATTACAGTTGTTCCCAATTGCCCTCCATTATTCTTCCCTGCCTTACCCAACATCCACCTTTCACCTTCAATCATCCCCTGCATTGATCTTGTCCATTGGGTCCTTTATACATTTTCCTTGACTTGACCCTTCCCCTCCTTACCCCATTACCCCCACCTTCCTCCCCTCTGGTCAATGTCAGTTTGTTCTTTATTTCCAAGTCTCTGATTCTATTTTGTTCATTTGTTTGTTTTGTTGATTAGGTTCCGCTTATAGGTGAGCTCATATGGTATTTGTGTTTCACTACCTAGCTTACTTCACTTAGCATAATGCTCTCCAGTTCCATCCATAATGTCATGAAGGGTAAGAGTTCCTTCTTTATTTCTGCTGTGTAGTACTCCATTGTGTAAATGTACCAATTTTTTGATCCACTCATTTACTGATGTGAACCTATGCACCCCTTTGTTCATAGCAACATTATATACAATAGCCAAGTGCTGGAAACAGCTTAAATATTGCTTTTTACTTTACAAAAGAATGAAGATAATGGACTTCCAACCCAGATGGAGGCATAAGTAGATACACTTTTCCTCCTTGCACAACCAAAAGAAGGACAACAACAAATTAAAAAAAAAATAAACATAACTGCCCGAATATCGAACTGTATGGAAATCCAACAACCAAGGAGTTAAAGAAGAAACATTCATCCAAACCAGTAGGAGGGACAAAGATGGGCAGCCACAGCAGGGAGGACTCACAGCAAGGCAGAAGCTGGAGTACCAGGGTGAGCCAGGTGGCTGCTAGTGGAGTGGGTGGTCCCACATTTTCATAGGGATAAACTGGTGAGACCAACTGGGGATTCACACAGAATGCACAAGCCCAGGTTCCAGCATGAGGAAATAAAGTTTCAAAACCTCTGACTGAAAATATCTGTGGGGATTGAGGCAGCAGGAGAAATTCCCAGCCTCACAGGAGAGTTCATTGGAGAGACCCACCAGATCCTAGAATATATGCAAAACACTCACCTGGGAATCAGCACCAGAAGGGCCTGATTTACTTGTGGGTAGCGGGGGAAGTGACTGAAAGACCTTGAAAGCTGAGCAAGCATCATTGTTCCCTCTTGGACCCCTCCCTCACATACCATGCCACAACACAGTGAGAAGGGTTGCCGTGCCCTAGTGAATACTTAAGGCTCTACCCTTTACTATAACAGGCACACCAAGACAGAAAAAATGGACAAATGAAAAAACAGATCAAAGCTCCAGAAAAAATACAACTAAGAGATGAAGAGTTAACCAACCTATTAGATGCACAGTTCAAAACACTGGTAATCAGGATGCCTACAGAAATGGCTGAGTTTGGTCGCAAAATAGAGGGAAAAATGAAGGCTATGCTAAGTGAAATAAAGGAAAATGTACAGGGAATCAACAGTGATGGGAAGGAAACTGGGACTCAAATCAATAGTGTGGACTAGAAGGAAGAAATTCAGCTAGAACAGAATGAAGAAACAAGAATTCACAAGAAATGAGGAGACGCTAATGAACCTCTGGGACAACTTTAAACATTTCAACATCCAAATGACAGGGGTGCCAGAAGGAGAAGAGGAAGAGCAAGAAATTGAAAACTTATTTGAAAACATAATGAAGGAGAACTTCCTCAATCTGGCAAAAGAAATAGACTTCCAGGAAGCTGAGAGAGTCCCAGAAAACTTGGACCCAATGAAGCACACACCAAGACACATCATAATTACATTACCCAAGATTAAAGATAAAGAGAGAACCTTAGAAGCAGCAAAAGCAAAGGAGTCAGTTAACTTCAAAGAAGTTCACATAAGATTATCAGCTGACTTCTCAAAAAAAAAACCTTGAAGGCAAGAGAGGGCTGGAAAGATGTATTCAAAATCATGAAGGGGAAGGACCTACATCCAAGATTACTCTATCCACTCAAGCTATCTTTTAGAATGGTAGGGCAGATAAAGTGCTTCTGAGATAAGGTCAAGTTAAAGGAATTAATCATCACCAAGCCCTTATTGCATGAAATGTTAAAAGGACTTATCAATGAAAAAGAAGATAAAAAATGTGAACAGAAAAATAACAACAAACTCACAACTATCAACAACCAACTTAAAAAAACAAACACAAGAAAAGAAACTAAGCAAACAACTACAACAGGAACAGATTCACAGAAATAGAGATCACATGGAGGGTAATCAGCAGGGAGGGGGAGTGGGAAGGGGATAATGGGGGAAAAGTACAGGGAATAAGAAGCACATTCTCTGCTTCTTATGGTTAGGTACAAAATAGACAGGAGGAGGTTAAGAAAAGTATGGAAAATGGAGAAGCAAAAGAACTTATATGTATGGCCCATGGACATGAATGAAGGTGGGGGAATGATGATGGGGAGGTGCAGGGTTGTGGGGAATAAAGGGGAAAAATAAATGGGACAACTGTAATAGCATAATCAATAAAATATATTTTAAATAGAATGAAAATGCATTGTATGTGTATATTCTCAAATACACTCTTCATTACATCTTCATTTTTTCCTTTTAAAATTGCTTTTTAAAAATTGAATTTATTGGGATGACACTGGTTAACAAAATTATACAAGTTTCATGTGCACAATTCTATGAAACATTATCTGTACACTGTACCAAATGTTCATCATCCCAATTCAAGTCTCCATTCAACACCATTTATCCTTCCTACACCATCTTCCACCTCCCATCCCAGGCAATCACTATACTTTTGTTGTTGGCATGAGTTCTGTTTCTTCTTTGTTGTTCAGTCCTTCCACCCTCCCCACCCAGGACACCCCCAAAGCTGTCAGTGTGTTCTGTACCCATGAGTCTGTCTGTATTTTGCTGTTTAGTTCATTTTGTTCTTATATTCCAAATATGCATGAGGTCATATGGTATTTGTCTTTTTCTGACTGGCTTACATCACTCAACATAATGCTCTCCAGGTCCATCCATACTGTTGCAGAGAGCAAAAGCTCCTTCTTTTGTACAATTAAGTAGTATTACATTGTGTAAATGTATCACAGCTTCTTTACCCACTGATTTACCGGTGGACACTTGAGCTGCTTCCAAATCTTAGCAATTGTAAATAACGCTATGATGAACATTGAGGCATATATATTCTTTTGAATTAATGTTTTGGGTTTCTTTGGATAAATTGCCAGAAATAGAATCACTGGGTCATAAGGTAGTCCCATTTTTAATTTTTTGAGGTAACTCCATACTGTTTTTCTACAGCAGTTGCACCAATCTGTATTTCTACCAAAAATGAATGAAGGTTCCTTTCTCTACATCCTTACCAACACTTGCTATTTGTGTAATTATTAATGATTAGTATTCTGACAGGGGTGAGGTGATATCTCATAATAGTTTTAATTTGCTTTTCTCTGATGATTAGTGACATTAGCATCTTTTCATATGTCTATTGGTCATCTCTATGTCTTCTTCTTTGGAGAATTCTCTATTCAAGCCTTCTGCCTGTTTTTAATTGTAGTGCTTGTTTTTATGTGTGTTAAGTTGTATGAGTTTTTAATACATTTTGGATATTCACAAATTGCAAATATCTCCCCCCATTTATTAAGTTGCGTTTTTATTTTGTTGTTACGCTTTGCTGTGCAAAAAGTTTGATGTAGTCCCACTTGTTTGTCTTTTTTCTTTTGTTTCTCTTGCCCAACCCTCCAGATTCTTAACCACCTTCTACCTTTCCATGGGTTCAGGGCCTGCCCTTCAGCATCTGCATCCCTCCTACCAGTCTTGATGTAGCTTCTTTATATCCTTTGTTATAGAACTTCTTTTCAGCTAGTCTTCAGGCAACATTCATTGATGGTTGTCCTGTAATTTAGTTATAATTTTGCTGAGATTGTGGAAAAAGATGTACCTTAGTACCAATTATTAAATATGTAATGCCTTCCTTTCCTCATTAACTTGAAATACTAACTTTAACATATATGAATTCCCATATGTAAAAAATATATTTCTGGATTCTATTCTGTTCTGTTAATTATCTATCCCTGCCTCGGTTCCATACTATTTTAATTATAGTGGCTTTATAACATATTTTGATATTTGTTATAGTAATCTCCTAGTAGTTCTTAATGCTAGTTATTTCTAGTTTCACAGACAATAAAAACCAAAGGCTCACTAAGAGACAAGTATTATATAAAGTGGCCTTTATCAATAGGATCTTATTATTGCCAGCAATATCTATGAACAAAATTTTAAAATTCTGACCCCAAATAAGTATTTGTTGCTTTCCACTACTCTGTGATAAATATCATTGCTTTCCTAATAGTTTGAAACTTAGGCAAATAAAGTTTATCTAATCTTGGTTTCCAGTAGAAACTAAGAAAAAGAGAAGGTGAACTTAGGTTATAAGGGAACAGATTTACAATAAATACCTATTGGAATATCCTTGTTGTGAAGAGAACATACAGAAAACATGCTATCTTTTCACTGTAAATTTTTAAGAAAAGTTTAGCTCACTGTGCCAAAAAGATGCCATGAATATAGTTTCTTTCACATGATGGAAGATAGGCTGTAAAATTTCTCTCCAAAACCTCAGTCATTCTGAGTCTGTGATTTTTCTATTTTTTTAAGTCATGTTTCTATTCTATTTTAGAGATTACAAATGAAACTGTATACACTAAATGCTAATTAATAATAAAAATGAAAAATAGGTCATTTAAGCCATAAAACAAACTTTAAATAATTGAAATCATACAAGGTATGTTCTTTATTTTTTTATTGTTGTTCAAGTTGTCTCCATTTCCCCCCCACCATTCTCCCACACCCCACCAACCCCCACCTCCCAACCTCAATCCTACCCCCCTTTGGCTTTGTTACAAGGTCTATTTTTTGAACATAATAAAATTAAACTAGAATTCAATAAGAGAAAAATAGGAAAATCTCAAATGCTTGGAAAATAACACATTTCTAAGTTGTTCATGAGTCAAAGAGGTTATTCCAAGGAAAATTACAAATGAAAGTAGAATATATAAAAATTTGTGGGATTCACCTAATGCAGTGGTTAGAGGGAAATTGATGGCATTCAGTGCTTATATAAGAAAAGGGGAAAGATCCCAAATCATAATCTAAGCTTCTTCTTCAAGAAACTAGAAAAAGAGGAACAAAATAAACCTTACGCAAGTAGAAGAAAGGGAACAAAAATCAGTGAAGAAACTGCAAAAATTTAAAACAGAAAAACAATAAGGAGAATCAGTGCTGGTCCTTTGAAAAGACCAATTTTAAAGATAATTCTCTTTGAAAAGAGAATTTTAAATGATCACATTTAATGGGTTGGTGAGACCTAAGTGAAGCTCACTTAATATGCAATACATCTTGGCACTAAAGAAATATAACCTTGGAACACATCATAGCATGTAATTACAGGTTAGAGCTCTCTTGGGCATACTATACTTGGGCACTGTGAGGTTTATCTCTTAGCTGTCATTTTTTTTTGTTATGCAGATATGCAATTTACATGTCCTTACTGCCTATCAGTAGTTTCTTCTTCATTCAGAGTCCAGAACATCATACAATGTCACACACTACTGAATTTCTCATTTTCAATGTGCCACAAACACTTGATGTTAGGAGGTTAGAGTATAGAAAGAGTGCACAGAGTGAGTCTTCTTTTTGGTGGGAGCTTTGATTCCTTCATTTCTTTGTTGCTACAATCTACTCTGAGCTTCCTCCTCCTCCTTCTACCTCCTAATTTATTATTTTTCCATTACCTTCATCTCCTACTTTATCCTTTCTTTTACTGAATGATTCCAGCATGTTTGCCGTCTCTTTGTTCCTTCTAAAACCAGAGACATGAACACCTACTCTTGTGCAGAATGGAGGGTTGGCCTCAAAGGAACCACTCAGTAGGCAGAAGTCCAGGTAGGTCCTGTGGAAGCAAAAGTATCTGTGTCATGAAAGGTAGAGCAGTACTGGCAGAAATAGCAATCAAGGGGCTAGGCAAAGTATTCAGGGCCTCGAAGTCAGGAGGGTCTGACTTCGTGGACCTCCAGTGTCAGTGGAGGGCCTCAAAGATATGCACCATTAACAATCCCTGCAGACCCCTCTTCTTGTAGAGGTGCACACCAAACATCATCTGGTACCATCAGAGAAGACACCAGACTCAAGAATGGAACCACTCAAAGGCAGAATCATCAATGCAGCTGTAGCAGTAAGGAGCCATAGCTTACTAAAGTAGTTGTGGCTCATCTTGACCATCTCTCACTTATATATACCAAATGCATCTCCATGCTGGGCATGGGAGGTTCAGACACAGTCAGCAGCCCTGGGGAGCAGTACACCAGGTAGGGCTCTTCCCCTGTGGCCTGAGCCTTCTGGAGGATGGCAAAATCCCTCTTCTGGATCCATTTTATGTACTCCAGGGGAATGTAGAAGATCTTACTGCAAATGCCCTCCCTGGAAACTTTGGCTGGAACTGAGACATGGGGGTTGGGCACACTGTTTCTTCAGATGTGCCAGATGATTCAAGTTTTCCTCCTTGGAAGTTTAGTGGTTTTTCTGCAGCTAGTGGAAAGTGTTCTCTATATTCCACCCGACCATCCTCCTGCTCAGGGGATGCACTCCTAGGCTCAATGAGCCACTTGACAGCCTCTGCATATTCAGCAAGCAAGCACTTGGTTTCCTACCTAAACATAATTCTGCATAATCTGATAGGAATATCATTCACAATTTTGCAAAACATGGAAGATGATCTGACTGGTTCACAGTTGTGTGCAACAACGGTTCAAAGCTTTGGTCCACACCTTGTGCTCCAGCATCCAGTGGTTGAAAGATTCCCAAGAAGGCTCAATGCCCTCTTGCTGCTGCCATAGATCCTGGAAGTGGTGCCAAAGCTTCAGGATGAACAGGTCCACCTTGGGATGTGGGGGGCATACCTCTGAAGGCCCTGGTTCTTGATGACAATGTTGGTCTGGATATCCAGATCCCTCTTGCTCCAGCACTTCTCCCAGTCCACACATGCAAGCTTCTCTGGGGTGTTGTGCACCAGGAGGATGGGCTTTGGAGAACAGGGCTGGTTCTGATTGGAAGTGCCTGGGGAGTGACTCAGTAATGACAGTTCCTTCCAGGGGCTGCTGTGATTCTCACTGACCATCTCAGCACCCACACCAGACCCTCTGGGGTCTGTAATGCTAGTACAAGTGGATTTTCTGTCCACCTGGATGGACTCCACATCACAAGGTCCCACATAGGCAAGGGGAAGGCCTGCAGAAAGTCATATTATCTACAGTTCGGCAGCTACAGTCTCCCCAAGTAGCACAACACCCTCTTATTCCACCCCATGGCATCACCTAGCTGCTACTAGATGGAAGGAAGACACTTCCAGTCCAGTCAATAGTGCCTTTGCCACCACCACTAATTTCATTGGCAGTGAGTGCCCAAGTGCAGTCTTGGAGCAGGCCCAGTCTGGAGCAGAAACATAAAGGCTGGAAGCAGAAGTGGGAAGACCTTAGCATTAAATAGTGGTGATAGTTAGCAGTGACAGTTGGTAGCAGTGGAGTCTCAGAAGCCATAAATTCAATTAAAAATAAAACAACAAAACTCAGCCCTCTCTCTCTGAGGAGCCAAAGTTGGAAGTCCCTGAGAGTAGTGCTGTTAGATGATGGCTAACATGAGTAACTGAACTCCTGAGAGAACAGACCTGCCACAGACACATTGGGCCTAGGAGTAATGACCTGCTCCCCAATGGAAGCTCCACAGCAGCTCTGGGACTTTCTGCTGTGCTGTTGGAGAACATGGCCTTTCTCTGGAGATGAGTCGCAATTTGTCTAATGTTGCCCCAGACTCCCAGCATCAGAGTCAAGTTAGGAACAGGAAACTGAGCTAAGAGCGATGGAGCAGGAGTCACCTTCCCCCTGGAGTCGCTGAGCTGGGATTCTCTGTGCATGTCACAGTCGTTAATTGAAGTGTCTCAGAGGTGCTACAGCCATATCAACTGCCTGGAGGCTCTGCTCTCCTGGGTCTTCTGAAGGCTGGGATGGCAGATAGGCTCACAGCCTTGGGTCTTTCTACTGATACGCATACTGCTGATGGTTGCTTTCAATACTGGCTGGATTTATCTGCCCAAGACTGAAGAAGAGGACTTTAAGGAGCTATACATCCCAACCTGGAGTCCAGCCAAGGAGGAACAATTCTTTGTTCAGGGACATTTTACCATTGATGGCTCTTACCACTTCTCCATCCCCAGGAAGAGCACCAAAGTCAATTTTGCCTCTATTTTAGTGGTCTCCAACACTGCCTCATTTATTTCCTTCAAAGTTACTTGAATTTCACATACCCAGATTAAAGATCTTAATTTTTTTAATTCATTACAAATTCCTGACATGTGACTGCTTCTTCTTGTAATCTTGATGTCTTTTTTAAAACTAGACAGTCTCCAGAAAGAAGAACGCTGAGAAAATAAGGAAGTATTTTGAGGGCAGGAGCTGTAGTCAGTGGAAATCAGACCCACACATGAGAAGCTGTGATTGGCAAAGGTTTATTCAGATGGAAAACTGCCCCTGGGTTTCCAGTGTCTCATCTCTGCCCATCCTGCCATGGAAAAAGTCCAATCATGTCCTCAGTAAGGCCAGAACAAAAGCCAGTGTCCAGAGTTTCTGTTTCATATTAAAGCTCAGTTCTACAGAGCTTACAGGCAGCCTCTTAGCAGTCTCAGTCCCTATCTAGGTAGCTTAGTTTGTTTCCACCTGCTCCAATGGCACTGCTGCATCCAGAAATGTTTTGGAGTCAGCGCAGCTGCCAGCTGCTAAGGCCACATGGCTATGGAGAGAGAATGTGCAAGTGCACAGGTGAGTTAAGCAAACCAAGCATCTAATGAGCAAACAAGCAAATATAGCCAGAGACATTGAAATGAAGAACAAACTGATAGTAACCAGAGGGGAGGGGGATAACAGGGGAAAGAAAGGGAAGGGGCATCAAGGAGTGTGTGTTGTGGACCCACGAACAAAGCCAAAGGGGAGAAGGACTGGGGTGGGATGGTCTGGGCAGAATGGTGGAGGGAAAATGGAGACAACTGTACTTGAACAACAATAAAAAAGATGTTATAATAAAAAATCTTATTACTTTGAGTAGAACTTCTAGACAACTGTTGAATGATCGCTATGACTTTTATCTATTTTATGGAATCACCTGTAGTGTGTTGATTCTTAATCTATTTTTATCATTGAACCTTCTGTGTGTTTTTTTACTTATAATTTATTTTTCTTTGTGAATATACATTCACATTTTAGATAATGTATAAATTAATGTATAGATTACTTTTAAATTATAATGACAAAAATGAATTCAAACATGTCAGTAGAAAGAAGCCACCATATTATCACCTATTTAAAATCAAAATTTGGAATGTTCTAATGCTATTACAATTTAATACCAGTATCAAAAATATTTACAATTATTTTCTTTCTTTTTTTACTCTTTTTTATTGCTGTTCTTTTACCAATAGTTGAGATTTATTGTTAGTGTTATGAAGGCAAAACAACAGAATATTTATTAACCATACTACATTTAGAATATTTAAAATTGAAGACACATGAAATTTAACATGTAAAGTGGGAAAAATAATGGTAACCATATAGATTGTGATAAGAATCAAATGAAATAATATACATGAGATTGCTGTGTAAATTTTAAAGTTCTGCCATGTTACTATCATATTATGTATCTGTATTACTAAGGACTTTCCTTCCATATGTGCATTGATCAGTATTTATCACTCTTTTTATTCTTATTGTGCTTTTTAATCAATAAAAAGTTAAAGATTCTTTTCCAGTCCTATAATTCTGTACAACATGTTTATGTAATTAAGAATGATAGATAGATAGAATTGGGCAGAGATTGAGAAAGAATTTTTTGGATATGCAGGGTTTTTTTGTGATTTTGTATGCATTTTAGGAATATTTTTATGGTTATTTAGGAAATACCATTGGATTTTGATAAGGCTTACATTACATCTGTGGATTATTTGGGGAATTTGGTCATTTTAATAACATTCTTCAAATCCATGACCATGGGATGTCTTTCTATTTGTCTTCTTTAATTACTTTCATTTGTTTTACAGTTTTCACTGCAAATCTTTCAGTCTTGGTTAATTCTTTATCTCTAAGAATCTAATTTAATTTATGGATACTATTATAGATGAGATTTTCTTAATTTATTTTTCACATAGTTATTACTCCTGTATGTATACACCATGAATTTGATCATTGATTTTGTATTTGCAACTTTACTGAACTCAAACATTCTAACAGATTCTGATGGAGTCTTCAGGGTTTTTATATATCAGATCTTATCATCATCAATCATTATATCTTTTAAAAGCAGCAGGTTTCCTGTGGCATCTGGCAAGGAATGTCAGTAATCTTTTAGAAACTGAGAGTGTTTTCTGGCCAATAGCCAGAAATGAAAGAGTCCTACATTTACAAGAAACTAAATTCTTCCAACAACCAGAATGAATCAATACTGGCTGAAAACTTGTTTTCAGTGAGTGAGACCTAATCAAAGAAGCTGGCTGAGCCCACCAAGACTTCTGACCCTAGAACTATGAGATAATAAATGGGCATTATTTTAAGCTGCCAAGTTTGTGGTAATTCCTTCTATTGTGGCAACAATAGAAAACTAATATATAGTTTGTTTTCTCAGAAAATAGGAAAAACATATCTTGTTAAAAAATACAAATGAAACACCTTTGTTTATAATTATATTACCAGATATTTTAGACTTTTACTATTGAATAGGAAGAACTTTGCTGTCAGTGTCCCAACAGAGTCAAGAATATTATAACAGGAATCCAATAAGAGCCCCCAATTTCTGCCCAGAAGGTACATTAAAAGGGTAATGGAACAACCTTTTTTTCTGTAGCCCTCCCATGGTCAAACCTGACTGCTTTACTATACACTGCAGACAAAATCTCTCTGTGTTCAACCACTGTAACCAACAAGTTGTGATCCGTCAGCTTGAGATCTAGAACAGCTGGGACCACTGATGAATCCTATCTTAATAGAGTTGAAAAGCTGGTATTATCTGGATATTGTTTGTCATTTTACTGAGGGGAAAATAAGAGATAGTTAAACCATTTGGGCTAGTTGTTGAAATTTCCATTTGTTTGTATTTAAAGAAGCAAAATACAAGCCTCTAGTGACTAGTAACTTCGGAGTTTTCCAGAGTTATTGCATCTAGGGACAACAGTCTTATAGTTTTGTTGTATTCACAAAATGGGAAACCAGGTCTACTCTATTTTATTTGCAATTATGAACATCCTTATGGTGAGACCATATTATTTTCACCTAATAGAAAATTGACTTATGCTAGAAAAGCTTTTCCTAAAACAAGAAAGAGAATGTTAGAGAAATTTAATGGTAATACTGTAAAACTTGCTAAAACTACATTTTATTATGAAATAACATAATAATATAGACCATTTAATATGGCCACAATAGTAATGTAAAGTAATGTGGAAACTAAAAAGATGCCTAAATGTGAGCCAACTGGATTATGGTAAATGAAGATCTGTCAATAACTTAAAAAGCATTAAAGGATTTAAAGCATAGTTTTAACAGAGGAAGAAAGAGGTCATTGTACATGTAGAAAAGCTGAATAGCTTTGAAATATGAAAGTATCTGAGCATGAGTCATGGCATTTGGAGGGCTTTAGATGTTGGAAGACAGGTCCAGAAGTGATGAACCAAAATGCCATTTTTTACAAAATATGAGGGCAGGGGAGACATGTTTTCCGTCTTGTCTTACAACTGAGCTTATTAATGGGGATCAGAGAAAATAATAGAAATTTGTAGGATATTAAACTATTGAATATACATTACCTGGAGCTCATATTGAGAGAGGTTAAAGACAATGAAAATTAGACCTAAGGAAAGAGCATGAGGAGTCATTTATAAAACTGTATATGACCAACAATTAAAATAAAATTAAAAAAATAAAATAAAAAAGAAAATAGGAGAGAATTAGCTTTAGATGGTATCAGAATTTAAGTAAAATGTAAAATATTCAAGTGATGAATATAAATGATTACTTAAAAAAGATGTTGGAACGTAAGAGAGGTGGTAAGAAAAATAAAATTAGTAAGTGGTAGACTGGTGTTTTTAGAGATGACAGTCACACACCTAAGTGTTCTTGTAAAGATGAAAATGTGTGTATATATACATATATATTTATGCATATATATACATATACATAGTTTAAAAGATAAATGGTATATGTATTTTCAGAAGAAAATTTGTCTCAAATATTACCTTGAATCATCTACCATGTCAAAATATTTTATAAAATTAAATTATATTCACCCTCTACCTTTTCATATTTTGAGAAGCAGGATACGAAGTATGATACCCTAAAGATGACAACATATTCCCCTTGAGTGATATGTAATAAATAGTGTTCAGACAAATACATGTAATAGAAAGCAAAAGTAATGAGAGGTGGTAGGTTATATTTAATACTCAGCTGTAATATACTTACATGAGGCTATAAAAACACCTGTAATCATTAGAAATGGGATATCCTTCACAAAATCTTCAGGCTAGATCTTAAGGTTGTACTTTAGGTTTCGCAGATCACGTTGGGAAAAAGCCATCTAATTTTGTTCTGTGTCTAAAGCTCTTTATGTTTCTATTTCTATCTTATATTTTAAATTGAATTATTATTGACATGCAATCCAGATATTTTTCTTTTTCTCATAGCATTATAAATCATAAATTTCCCAAAATTTATGTGTCTTATGTCTTGGCAAGGTGATGGGGTAAGTAGGAAATAGGTTTTGTTAGGGTTGAAGAAAAGCCTATAATCTCACAGATAGCCATGCAAGTCAATGACTAGAAATTGTAATTATTATACCACATGGTGGGTGGCTAATTGAGCTCAGTCATTGGTGTTAATAATCACAGAGGAGCTGATCCTGGCCTGTGATACAGTAGTAGGAGTTACAAGGTGTTGGTTATGGTCATGTAAAAAAAATTTAAAAAGGAAAGACATCAGTCTGTAAGGAAACAAGTCATCAGTGTTGGCATTTAGCAAGGGTCAACTTTGTTGTTTTTGTTTCTCCCCTCGGGAAAAGGTGAAATAGGATGGAGATGCCTGCACCTGTTAGGATATTCATTCCACATCAAGCCCTTTGCTGAAAAAATTACCTAACTTATCTTACTTAATATTTATAATCAAAGTTGTTCTGAGCCTTCCTCCAGATATATCATGTTTGGTAAAGGAAAATACACTTTAAATTTCATTTAGAAAATTAGCATTTCTTAAATCACATGAGGTTTTTTCAGGCTGAATCAGCTTATGTTCTGGGTGGGTTTCCATCTGCAAGGTGACGGCTTAAATGCCACAGCTGAGAGGAGCCAGTGTATCAACAGAGATACTAGACACCTCCAAGGTCTGGGCAGTGTCATGCTACAAGGATCCTTGTAGTCACTGACCCCTTCATTGCCTCAACAATGTTGTGGGCTTCTTTATCTGATGGAAATGACATGTACTTTAGGGTAGAAGGTCTGATTTCATCTTAGAAACTTTTTCATAGTTAGAATATAATTTTTGATACTAGTAGAATAATGGAATTTTTGATAGAATAATACTGAAGATTAAGTTACAATATAAATTAATAAGTCATCACAAGACTTAGCACTTGTTAGGTTATTTTTCATTACAATTTTTCATTTGTTCTTCTGCATCTTTACAAGGTCACAGTCAGAAGTTTTCAATTCTAGATATACTTCATAATCACATGCAAATGATTTTTTTAAATGCCAGTGACCAATTTGTATCCCAAACTTTGTTGTCTGTATAATATTGAAAGATTATCATAAGAGAGCAATTTTCAACTTTTTTCACATCATGGAACATGTAAACTAATTACCACCATTCTTCAGTACAAAAAAATTTTGCTTATCTGATAAAAATATATATAATTTTGATTCATTCACACTGGATGACTATTATGTATTGGGTATTGTCAATGTTTTTATTTGTCAATCTAAGAGAAAAGAGTTCAGTGCCCCTAACTAAATAGTCAGGTATGGCATGTTTTAAATTTTGTTTTTTTCCCCATGGACATGGGCTTTATTTTGAGACTGTTTGGGGAAGAGAAGGAGGAACTAAGACTGGTGGATATATGGGTGGAGGGGCTTCTTAACTTGCTTTTTAATTTAGTGTATGTTTCCTAGAGGTTAGAATATGTGAGAACAGCTCTGGAAGTGAAAGGATTGGAAAGAGAAGGTCATGGAACAGATGCTTTCCTTAGGGAGGGAAGTCAGGACTGGATATGGGGACTGGCAGCACGAAGAGAAGCCACCCTTCATATACAGAGACTCAACCAAGGTTTCTGCTTGATACCAGCTTCCCCAACCCCACTGATCCATCCAAGCTCCTGGTGCAGATGCTGGTCCTGCTAGCTCTTTCAACTTTCTGTGGACAGAAGGGGAATGAGGATAGGGGGAATTGTGGCACCTTCTGCCTCCAGGTCCCTTGCCTAGGAGAACTGTTCACTCAACCTATCTTGAAGTCCCAGCCACAGTCAGGAAGTCAGGAAGCCAGGGTGCAAAGAGGGAATAATTGTGCCATTCATCATTCTTCCTGACACTCTACTCTTCCCCGGCTCCTCACATGAAATTGAAACTCTTGGCTCTGTCTTTGTGCATCTTGCCTTTCTTACAGTTACCCTACCCTGGTCATCTTGCCAGCAGAGCACATTGCTGCAGTCTCCAGAGTGAGTCAGTATGGTGTAGCTGCCCATGACCACAGCAGAGGGAGGCCAGTATGTCCACATGGAAGACATCCCTGAGGCTGCACTCAAAGGACTAGGAGGAGCACTCCATGTAGTACACAACTGGCAACTGTGTGACCAGCACAGGTCCCTGCGCAATTGTAACAGGGATAAACTTCTTGGACAAGTATTTCACTGTGGCCAGGTTGGTCTGCATGTCCAGTTTATGGCCAACCACAACCTTGGCATTGGGGCAAAACCCCTGGGACTCCCCTTGCCATGTCTTAATGACACTATCCAGCGTTTCTGTTCAGTTAATGACAAAGCAGATGAGCACAGCCTCTGGATCAGGATAGGCCAGGGGCTGGACTTTATCCTGGTAAGAGGAACCTAAAGTGTCCCACATGTTGAGCTAAATGCCAATGCTTGTCTATCACAAAGCTTGAGGTATAGTTCTCAATACATTGGGGACATAACTCCCTGGGTAGGCATCCTTGGCAAAAACTTAATTAATACTGTCTTATAAATGAACAACCAATGGGGGTCCTACCACTTGCTACCTATAAGCACAAAAAAAAGGAAATGAAAAGAAATTATTTATTTAAAATATACACAACAGGTTTCTAGATGGGAACACCCCCTTGGCAGAGGAGCATGAGGATAACTGTTGGATGGCTGCTGTGGCAGCTTCCCCAGTTTTGCATGTGGGGGAGGGGCAAACACGTTGTCACCCTGCTGCACTGGCTCCCAGTATCTCAGTAGTACCACTGGCCAATGCCTATACCCCCTTACAGGCCTAGTGCCCGCAGCACTCCTGATCAGGCCCAGAACACTCAGAGAGAGATGTGGGACTTTTCCCCAGGCTGCACTGAGGCTGTACCCAACAGGCCCGCACTAGTGTGGACTGTGGGCAGCAGCAGCCTCCATAGCTTCCTGTCAGGGAGAAGAGGTGCAAGGCTCGCTGGGGCTGTGCCAGAACCATGGACCATGGGTAAGTGGCAGCCACTGTGGCTTCCCACCCGTGGAAGGGGTATGGGGCTTGCCATGCCCATGCCAAGGGCAGGGACCATGGAATGGCAGCAGCTGCCATGACTTCCTGTCTGGGGAAGGGGTGGAAGTCTTAGTGGATAACCTTGCTCCTTAAGCCCACTGACCCCAACCATCCCCACTGCCCTCTCACTGGAACCTGCTCCACTCCCAGTCAAGCAGGTCCTGGAGTGCTCGGGCAGGGGCACAGGGAATCTAACTGGCAAGGCCCACCAGCTTAGGCTCCTCAGTGCCTCAGCTGCAGACCCACATTCCAGGAGATAGGGGAGCAAAAGTGTCTGGCATGTCTGAGTGCTCTGCTTTTAAAGACAGCTTTACAATCCCCCACATGGCAGAAGTAGATGGGTTCGTCCATCCCATCTAATCTCCTCCCTAGCTTTTGATGCCAGCCCTATGTACCTCTTTTTGCTGTAACATGTGCATGTTGTCTTAGTTGCCTGGGTGACACATGAATGGAGTGTCTTCATTGCTTCTTCACCCCTCCCCATTGCCGTGGTTTGCCCCATTATCATTCCCCCCTTTAATACTTTGGACACTATCTTACACAGGCAAGGTCTTGTTTTTCTGCAACTACTTCCTGCTAGACAGAGAACTTAGGCCTACCTATCCACTTGTCCAGAGGCCCTCACAAAAGGGGATCTGGAGTGGAGGTGAACCTTTACACAAGGGAGAAGATTCTTGCAAAGTCCAGGTCAGTTTGTTGTCCCTGGACAGCAGCATGTGCGATGACCAAAGGATGGCATTACTGAATGAGTTGGCATCCTAGTTGCATTCTGGAGGTGACAAATTTTTCAAAAGAGTTAGAAGGCACAATTAAAACTATAGCAACTAAATAACAAAGGTAGGGGCTAATTCTACATTGTCCCTGATTAAGAAAATGTGGCTTCCTTGGAGGAAGGTGTGCAAGGTGTGTCACACCTGTCTGAATCCCTATTGCCCGCTACTTAAATTAGGCTGAGAGGAATATCCTCAGATTCCCCTCTTTAACACCTCTGGACCCCTTCTATATGAACCATTTTGGCAGAAAAAGAAACCAGTTTTAGAGGGAAGCCGATAGACTGCACCACACTTCACCAACTCTACTGTTTAGTCCAGCCAAACCAATGAGTACCAGGAGGCAGCAATGCAGATGGGCTTCTTAACTGAGACCTACACTGTCTCTAAGTCTGCAAGACTGTTCTGAGAAGATGTTCACTCACAAGCTCTTTGCTGGAATGATCTTAAGCTGTGATAATTTGGTATCATCAGGTGAAAGTAGATCAACTCTCAAGTGAAAACAAACTTTCAAGATAGTTAGCTACACTAGAGTCTGATGTTCATGACGGAGCATTGTGATTTTCTTTAAAATCTGATTCCTCTCCCTCAGGTTACCCTCATTGTCCTCAAAAAGGCTGTCAGTTTCCAATTTTGCCTCATTGTTTACATAAAAATAACAAGAGCAGCACTGAACACATAGGCTTTTTTAAATTCTGCTTTGCTGGAACTTACACAAGGAACTTTAGATTGAACCTTAGTCTATCCTTCACGTCACAGAAGCCAAGCCACAGTCCTCCATATGGCTTTATCTGCAATACGTATATCCTTCAGGTCCTTGAGATTCCCATTTGTTTTAAGGTTACTCTTTGCCATATTTTAGGAAAGCAACTTCTCTTCCTTCCCTAGAAAGATTTCCATGAACCACATGACCAAACAACATACTAGGCCATTACCCTAGTGGGCTTTTGTTACCTTCCAAAGTCAATCTCTGTTCTTCAAGGCTTTCTGGTAACAGCTAGAGCTCAGGAATGCCCCATTCAGGCATGACATTCCAGTCAAAGTCTCGATTATTGAAACTACAATTTGAAACCAGTCTTACTGGTTTCATGCAAAGGGAATTTTATGTCCAGAATCTAGAGGGATCGGGTAAGGAGAATAACACAAAGCAAAAATCCTTGTTCTGTCAATATCTTTCAAAATTGCATTTCCATGTCTTTTACCTTACATTACTTTCTTTCCAATTTAATATGAAATTCTCAACCCTCAGGAATCCTCAATGTCTTTTA
Source organism: Anoura caudifer (assembly GCA_004027475.1). Lineage (NCBI taxonomy): Eukaryota > Metazoa > Chordata > Mammalia > Chiroptera > Phyllostomidae > Anoura > Anoura caudifer. The sequence continues at coordinate 287,340 of PVKU01001547.1, forward strand.
AAAAAGAAAAAAAAACAACAAAGACAAATAAAAAACCCCAGAGTTCTAAAAAAAGATAAAAGAGGAGTAAAACTAGCCTTAGAATCTTATCTCTCACCAATCAGTCACACAATTGACCTTTCCCAGGTCTGAAATCGCATGAAGCCCCAATAGTAAGGCATTCTCTCTCCTCAGCCAGTGCTAACCGGTGCCAGATGACCTTTCCTAAGTCCATATGACATAGAGCCCCAAAAGGCAGAGGTATGTTTTCACCTCAGCCAGGTTCCACCTGGTACCGATGGCATGAAGCCCCAATGGCAGAGGCATTCTCTCGCCTACCCGTGTACTCACTGGGCTTCTGGCAGAGATATGACCTCTTACCAACTGGTTTCATGGCAGAGATGTGCGGTCTTAGCCCAGCCGGCTCTAACTGGCACAGGACAACCTTTCTCAGGTCCAAATGACACAAAGCCCCGAATGGCAGAGACATGTTCTCAGACTAACTGGTAATGCAACCAACCTTTATGAGGCCAAAATGACATGAAGGTCCAATATACACAAAACAGCAAAGTTCCCAAAGTCCCCAAAATATCAGAAAGCAAGAAACAAAAGCTAAAGCAAAGAATAATTCAATTCAAGCGCTAAGGTTTCTTTCCTTTCAAAAAAAAAAAATAATAATATCACACCCTTCTATGACCTCTGCAACCTTCACAAACATTTTTTTTTTTCAGCTTTATGTATGCCTTATACCTTTCTACACACTTTCTGCAAACTTCACAGACCTTCTTACTCACTCGGGAATAACTATAACTCACTTTCAATCTTAGTCCTTTTTAACAATGGAATGGACCATCTCCAAACTCTGTATCTGGCAGCTAGCATCCCCTATATCTGCAAACACATAAATAAAGTAAAGAGACATTGTCACTTTGCATTGGGGCCCACTGCATTTTTCTAAAAGAGAAATTTTAAATATCCTTCCAGAGTGTAAGTCCAGCTTTCCTTTTCAGCATCAACCACAGAACAAGGGTTCAAATTCTCCTCAGGTGGTACCCATTTTATTCCTGTGTGGTGGATCCAGGGCTTAATTCCCACCAAATTTAGAGAAGAGTGTGTTGTCAGTAGGACATTATAGGGAACAGTCCATTGCTCAGCTATCTGCTGTTCAGGTCCTTGAGTCTTCCAAGTTTTTAGTAAGCCTTGGTCTCCAGGCTGGAATGGGTGTAAGGGCTCGTTGGATGGGGAGGCAGACTTGCAATTAGGAAAAGTGTGCAAAATTGTTAGTGTTTGACCCAAATGTTGTACATATTGCTTAATTTTCCACTCATGCTCCAAATATGGGGGGCACTCCCAGAACCGAGATCTGGAAGGGTTTTTCATAAATTATTTCAAAAGTTCCACTTCTGGGTGCCCACTTCTGGGTGCTACCCTAATCCAGAGCAAAGCAATGGGAAGTGCCTGGTACTATTTCAAATGCATTTCCTGGCATATTTTTGCCAGGGTCTCATTTTTTGCGTGATTCATTTTCTCAGTCTTTCCCATAAATTGAGGTCTCCAACATGCAGGTATTTCTATCTTATTTGCAGTGCCTGTCCAACCTTCTGAGAGATCTCTGAAGTGAATGATGGCCCATTGTCATTCTGAATGCTATGAAGAAATCCAAATGTAGGAATTAGTTCTTTAAGAAGTTTTGCTACCTCAGTCATCTTATCAGTTCTATTGGGGTATTCCTCTACACATCTAGAAAAAGTGTTCACAAAAACTATTAAACATTTGAAATTCCCTCTGGTTTTAGGCATTTGTACAAAGTCTAGTTGCCAGTCTTCAAATGGGCGTAACCCTTTATATGGCACTCCCTCTTTAGCTGGGGTGTGTTCTGTCTTAGGATTGTTTTTGGTGTGTATCTGACAAGCTTGGGTAATCCTCTGAACAGTCATTTGCAAATGGGGGCCCTTCAAATGTGGCCTAATGAAGTCCATCAAAGCATCCCTTCCATAATGGGTCCCTTCATGTAGATGTTTGAGGATGGGAAACCCTAAAGCCTGGGAAGTAAAATTATACTATGGTGTTGATCATTCATACAAAATTGAGATCAGAGTTAGTGAATCCCCATTCCTGAGCATGTTCCTCATTTCGCTCTCTGTAATGGGGTTTAAAGTCTGAGAAGTCAAAGCAGGAGATCAAAACCCCTAATCATGGCAGCCCTCCAACTGCTTGTCTCGTTGCTTTATCAGCAGTTTTGTTTCCCTGACTCATTTGGCAACCACCCCTTCGGTGTCCTGGGCAGTGCATTATGGCAACCTGGTCTGGTAGATCCACTGCCTCTAGCAGTTATAAAATATCTTCCACATGCTTAATGTCCTTGTTCCTTGAGCTTAAGATCCTCTCTTCTTCCATATTGCTCCATGGACATGGACTACCATGAAGGCATATTTAGAGTTCATGCAGATGTTAACCTTTTTTCTCTGGGATAGTTCTAAGGCTCTTCTAAGGGATATTAATCAAGCCTTTTGTGCTGAGGTTCCTGGTGCAAGGGCTTGGGCTTCTATTACCTTGTCCTCACTCATCATTGTCCACTGTCCATGAAACTGTTCCCCTCTGTATATAGCTCCCAGTGTGGTGCTGCCAGCACTAGTCAAGTAGATCCCGCCTGCTAGAGTAAAATTGGTCTATGATTTACAAGCAGTCATGCTAGAGAGCTTTCTCTCCCTCTGAGTCAGAATCAGAGTGGCTGAATTCAAACTTGTGATAGTCTTCAGAGTAGCATTTGGGTTATCCAACAGAATGGATTGATATTTCCCATGTGCCCTGCCATCAGACAATATCCTTCTTTCTGTAGGAGCCAGGAGCTGGAGTGGTTGCCAGTACAACAGTAGGCCAATCCAAAGTGAACTTCTCAGCTTCCTATAAAATGTTACAGGTAGGTGCCACTGCTCGAAGACATGGTGTCCCTCCTTTTGTTATGTGATCCAACTTCTTTGAGACATAGGATACGGGCCTGAGGATGTTTCCCAGAATCTGCATTATTACCCCCCTGTCCAATCTCCTTCCTTTAATGAATATACAATTTGAAGTCTTATGTAAATTGGGAAATTCTAGCATGGGAGCCCAAACCAGCTTTTCCTTCAGGGTATCAAATACTACCTGGCAATCCCATGTCCATTTGAAAGGGTTGGAATTCTGTCCTTTCAAGGAAGTGTACAGCGGAAGTGTTTGCTGTAAGTCCAAAGCTTGGATTCCAAATTCAACAGAACCCTGCAATCCTTAAGAACCACAAAGCTCCTTTTGGTTCTCTGGAATTTTCAGTGTAGCAAAACTTGTCTTTTATGCCCCATCAAGCTCCTAGTGCCCTGTTTCAGTTGAAATCCCGGGTATGACACTTCCTGTTTTCAAAGCTGAGCCCTGTGAGGAGATACTGTTACAGAGCAAACTGAAGGTGCTCCAGACTGGCAAAACACTTCCAAAGTCTCACTTTCTCGAACCTGAGGGGTCAGTCTTCCACGGGCAATTAAGATCCCGGACGAGCCCTCAAAAACTGTTACTGAGCAACAGAAAAGGTCCGTTATTGTCCGCCGCCTTATGGAAAGACGTCTCTCAAAGCCAGAGATTTGTGAAAAGGAAAGGAAATGTTTATTAATGTTATACAGAATTAAAGTAGCAACCTAACGTCTCCATTAATATATCAAAGTCCTTCAGGATACCCAGACACCCACAGTGCCTCCTATCTCCCTCTGCCCTAAGTCAGGGTACCGTAATTGCAAGGAAGAGAAGCA